>CM029534.1:19847439-20072735 GCA_017141395.1 Laodelphax striatellus | reverse complement strand
CCTGATGCCCGGTTTTTCAGTCGTTCAATAAACTTATTGAATCAATAACGTTTTTTGGCATTTGAAAACACATGGTTATTGATTCAATAGTGCTATTGGATCCATAAACTGTCTATTGAGCGACTGAAAAACCGGGCATAGAAGTTATTGATTAATTCGATATTATTCAGTATTCACAACATAAAAATTCTATAATGTGAGTCAAATTCTATCATGAATACCCCAAATGAAATTAATGATGATGCTAAATTATTTGGCACACCTATACCCATGTTACAGAAACTACGAGATAGGAAATAATCAACTTATACTTACAATTTCAAAATTATCTCATGATTGGACGACGTTGATGACAGGTTAGCTTGAAGTATTGATTCGAAAAATGTTGAAGTTATGCTGTGATGTGTCATTTTATAATAATTATTTATTGCGAATTCACACTTGAAAGAGAATATTATAATCAAAATCACATTAGGGAGAAACACCACAGTGCCTGAAGAAACCTTAAAAACTTTCATGACGTGGATTATCACTACTTTTTTGGTGTTGTTGTTTCAATACAGTTGCATATGCTCAAGAGAACATTGGTGGTAGTTGCAAACGCGAATACAATCTTTGGGAAGTTGGTATTGAGAGGCTTTCTCTTGAGATCGTATGAAATATTCAAAAACAGTACTATTAATTTCAACACTGTTTGAAGATTGAAATACGGAACTCCACTTCATGCTGTACATGTTGTTCTTTTCATTAGAATCATTAACTGTCAAAATGCGAAGTTTGAGAAACAGGAATTGAAAGGCTTTCTTTTGAAATGCCCGATGTATGATTGGTTTTGATTCGGAACTTGAAAAAGACGATTCAAATTCAAGCTCCATTGTCAGGCTCAATACACCAACATCATCTTGATATCGTGATTCAGGATAAAAGTTGGAATGAATCCAAATGATGAGCTTTGGTATTCGAAAAAGAGTTCGCATGTATATGTATGAATCGCAAATCACAGGGGAGCGAAATTACGCCATGCAGGCAGAAATGGAAAACGCGTCCTCGTGGTACGAATTATTATTTGTGGCTTTGGGATTTATATTCTCGGAAAGTTTCTCTCAATACAATATGACTTTTTTCAACAGAGCTTTGCTACTGTTTCTCAGTACCGACTGTCATAAGTTAGACTGGGAGAAAGGCAGTGCACGTGCAGATCAATAAATTGGATTTTACTGGAGCTGGTATGCTATAGAAAACTTGTTAACTTCCTTTGTAAATCGGAAAAGTTCGTTTCAAATGATATAGGCTACCTATCGTTTTAAATGATATTTATTTTTGATCGGTTACAGAGATGAGATAGTCTGGTATGGTATAAGCATTGGAGAATCAGAAAACAAAATGAAAAAGAATACTCAGTCACTTCACGCGTTCACCATCAATTTTATAATTTCCTCCCTGACGAGCCTACTTAACTATACAGTATTTGGAATTTTCATTCACTAAGGTTGGTTGAAGAAAGTTCTATTGTGAGGTGTCTAAGACTCTACTTAATTTTGTAATACAATTCTAAGATTTCCATTCTACTTCTAGTGGAACAAGGAGGGATCTTATAGAATATTGACAAAATTGGTCCTATCATTGAATCACATTTCTATAGAAGAATGAGCTAGATAACGCAAATATCCTCCAAACTGTGCTTTCTGGGGGTATTCAAGATTATTCTCTTACTGCATATTAATTGAATCCTCTTTTGCAAACTTAATGCTGGTTATTAACGTAAAGTTTCAAATGAGTATACAGGATATATGGATAGAAAGGTCGATTTTGAAGTTATTGGAGAAGTCAAATTAATCAATCAACAACTTCAAAATCTTGATCAAAAGTATCCCTACTGAATATGATCCATATTCAAATTCTCCTATTAATAATAAAAGATTAATTTAGCAAAATGGAGTTGTAAATAGTTATTTTTCCAATTTCCACTTTCTTTCAAAAGGTTTAAACTTTATAAAGCACGTTTCTCCACAGTTATTTCTGGGCCATTCCCCACATTGTGGAACAGTTGAATTTTATCCAGACCAGAAAACCGATTACCTTGAATATTATCAACTATTAAAAACTCACCGTATTATCAATAGTCTTGTCTGGTCTGGAGAGAACAAACACACGACTCAGCATATTTTATTCCTGAGGGTGTTGCCCGTAAAAGTCATAGGCTTCTGCTGGTTATGATGAGAAATAAACATAATGACTACTTTTTAGGCAGCTGGACCGACCGTGTAAGTTATCCTCAATAATACAGGAGTGGCCCGAGAAAACTATAGCTTAGTTACAACTGGGCTTGAACCAAGACCAGATTAGGTGAATATACACCCAATACTGTATTACTTTAAAATATTCAAGATTGGAAAATTATTATAAATTTGAAAGATTAGAAGCAAGCTGTTAGAAAATTTTGAAAAGATCTCAAAAGATAAACGCGTTTAGGGTAAGCGGCTCTGAAATATTAGTGATGCAAGATTTCTCAAAACATCAATGCTTCAATACATCAAGCAGTACATAGTCAAAAACATTGATGATTGAATAGGTTGAAATTTTACAGTCCTAAAAATTCCACAATCTTAAAAAAATGGTTTGTTAATGTTCTGTAAATAAAATGTCAATCAATAAAATTAAAAAAACACTGCTCTCAAAACACCGTTATTGGACATGAATATTATTCCATTACAAAGCATAGATTCATTTGTCATCACTAGCTGTTATCGTATTCAAAGTGCAGTTGAATAAAAAAATGTAAAATGACCCAGTGGAGAAAAACGCCGCAGGTTACACCAAGCTCTGTTCTTTCGTCCACAATCCTCGATGAAAGGGATTGATCAATTTCCACTAGCACTTGATTTTTTTTCAATGCAAGTGCTCATCTCGGTTAGTTGAGTGCTTTTCCACTTCCATTTCCGTAATGGAAATCACATTGTCATTTGCACTCGAGAAATCTAATATAATTATACAATTCGTTGATTTTTCCAGTTAAAATAGTAGAACTCTGTCTTCTTACGTGAACTTTAATTTATCCAAACTCTATGTAGGCAAACATGAGTTGAATTGGATAAGTATAAAATGATAGAAAAGCTATTTTCTTATCAATTTGTTTAGTTTTATTTCAATTATATACTAATTATTAGTATAATAGTAGTTATGTACGTATTTCACACATTACTATATAACTAACCAATTTTTTTAAGTTTAAATCTCGTGCATTCTTCAGATAATATTTGAATTAATTTAGCATGTTTCTAAAATTAGTATCTTTCTCAATTAAAGGTTTTGGATTTTTCATGTTTGACTTTTTCTAAATCCATAACAAATTACCAAATAAAAACCTCCGGATAGTCGACTCTATTAATTATTATTTTCAGTGTTTGATTAAAGAACAAGAAGTCAAGAGAGCAGGTTCAAGGAGAAGGTATTGAATTTTGTTTTGTAATCAGCAGTAATTCTTCCATCATAAATCATTCTCCAATACCGAAAGAAGCTAACTTATATCAGGCCTGATCATTAGCAGTGAAGGAAGCCCATCACATCAAATCAACCAATACGAAGAACTTGTCGAGTTTACTCTTTTTGAACTCCGAAAAAAAGAAGAAATGTAAAAAAGAAGTGCTGAAAAAAATATTTCAGAAGTTATGCTTTAGTCCGAGTGGAATCTTTGTCAAGTTGAAGCTAATTCAAGTTTCCACGCCATTTCAAAGCTTGTTCTTCAAAGTTTTGAATAAATTCAAGTGATTTTCTATATAAATATGTTCTTAGCGGAGCTGCTGGGATGTAAAAACCTGATTTCTAGTATTTTTCAAGATTCTCTTTCATGATTTTGTGTCTTTTGAAGGAACTACGCCTGATTCAAAACTCTGAAAAAACCTTATTTGGAATACATTTAATAGCACCTAGTGTTGAAAGGACGTATAGGCCCGGAATTTACGATAATTTCCAATATTGAAGCAAACTCAATAATATGCTTTGCGAGGGCAAAAGTCAAGGAAATTTATACTTGAAACACTGATTTGATTTTCACAAGAATTTTCTATACTTTCCTTGATATTAGTTGCTTTATTACCATTATTATCATAACAGTATTTTGAATCCGTAAAAGATTAAGGGCCGGTTCATGAGCTCGCAGATTTAGCTAGAGATCCTAGACTGTGAATCGGGTGGCTACCGTAGCATCGACAAACGCTTTGTCTGCTTGATAGGAGTTAGTGGGTTGGCAGTATAGAGAGCCCTTGGTACACATAGTGTCGAGGCTAACATTTGTTTATGCTACTACGGTGGCCACCCATTTTAGTCTGACGGACTTGGCTAAATCCATCGAACAATGAACCAGCTTCCCTAAGATTCCTTTTGACCTCATTAATTTACGTGACTGGGAGATAATGGGACGTTCAAATCTAAATTTATTAGTGATTTACTGAAGTGATAACAATAATCTATCTTCCAATTCTTGAACAGCAGATCTTCAAGATTGAGAAGATGCTAGTTTGCTAATGAGATATGCTAGTCTCCTACATGCTGTTATCAAGATGATGCGAATATCAAGTTCAAATTCACTGCTGTCCAAGAGGCAACACACAATGAACCACAAGAACTACTCTTACTTTGGTCATGTACACTATGAAGAAAAACTTCCAAGGAAACTAGGCCAGGAGCTACCATATTGCTCAATGAGAACTTGTCTCTGTTTCATTGTTTTTTTTCAACAGATGACATCCGGAGAATATTTCCAATAATCGAGAAGGCATGTTCCTGGCCTCTTGTCTCACACTCGATGCCAGAGAGTGGTGTATTGGAGAAAAGACGATCCTTGAGTGATTTTTATTAAGAGCGTGCTCGAATGTTCTGAAGGAATCAGAAGGATCTCACGTGGGTCATGGCAATCTCAATGTCCCCCACTTGAATTCATCGGGAATTTGTGTACACAAAGCTTTCTTGGATACTATTTTTCTCTGTCACTCACTCGCTTTGACGGTAATTCAATTTGATTTTCGACCAAAATGATGATGATGACTGGTAGTTTTGGGTGTTTTGCACTTGAGTAAATTAAGAGATTGATTACTCATAATAATTTGATTCAATTATTAGAGATCAAGCTAAAAATAGACCTTCGAGCAACAGGGACTGCCTTTGAAACTAGCTTGCTTTGGCAAATTCTTTTTTATTTTGGTTTGGCATCTTCTATAAACTTGGGCCTCAGCTACGTTTGTGAATATTTGAAGTGTATGTTGAAGGGTATGTAAATTGATGTAAAATCAACTTCACAAAATGGACCTTCTCGCTGTTAGGAGCCCATTAACTGAACGAGGTGATTTTCGCAATGCCCAGGTGAAGGGGGCCAAAACGAGTTTACTCTTTGGTTGCTATTTTCTAACCAATAATCATGAAAATTTTACCAAATTGTTAAGAAAAATATTTGGAATTGTTATGTTGTAAAACCTTAAATTTATGATTTTTCAACTCTAAAATGGCAGTATAAGTCAAAGAACTTGGAGCAAATATTACTCATTTATCCTTGAATTTGGAAAAATTAATTAGTTTTAATGAAATGTGAATTTACAGCAACAATTCTACTAGAGAACATTCAAATTGTTCATTATTAATTCAAAAGAGTCGGCTATATTCTATTCAAATTTGAAATCATCTTCGGATCCAAACCTTCCTAGCTTTAGAAATAGCAACCGAAGGAATAAACTGCGGAGTGCCTGTTTTCATGCTATTACCAAAAGTATTGTGTTCTTTTAATTGGCCACCTCATTCATGTGATTTGACGCCTTTAGTTTATTCATACTCTGTAGCCTATGTAGAATAGCATGTGCACGAAATGTACGCTGACAAAACAGGAACAATATTGATCATCTGGAAGCTGATATTTGACGCGGTATTACCGAAGTACTGCCTGTTCTGATTTACTGTAAATCATTAAAAATTGGATAGGAATTGTGAGAGGATTGGACCTCCAGATTACACAATTTACACATCAGCTGCCTAGGCCACATCCTGGTCTCATATTTAAACATAAATGAATTTCTTGTCAATAAGGATCTATTTCATGGTAATTGAGAACATTTCCAAGCGTTCTAATTTAACTTCCCAAATTCCCTGTCTCTTCAAAAAAAGTCTATATGACCACCTGAGAGGCGTATTCCAGAATTGTGAGGTTTGTTCTCATCTCAGTCAAAACAAACAAACCAGGAGAAGGAGAATCTGTGTTTGTAATCAACACTCCTAGAGCATTCAATTTCGTGTCTGGTAATAACAATACATAATGTCCTCCTGTGCCGTACATGCTGACAGCATAGATATCAGACTGGGGCTGGATACTGTAATTTGGAGAGAAATTTACTCCAAGTGGTACTGCTGGCAAACAAGTCTGGCGAATTTAGATAGGGATGTTAAATGAATCCTTTATGATATTGAAGGTGGAAAACTGTACTGTGGGATTACTATTGAAATATTCTTTCAAGTGAGAGAGAACTTTTTCATTAACTGAGGGACTGAGTCCATCAAATACCAGATTTTTATTCCATTTTTCTTGTTTTTTTTTGTGATATTTTCCGTGATGTATCCTGAATATGAAGTTTGTTATTTTAAGAGTTATTCAACCAAGAGCTTTTTGATGCTCAATATCAATCTCTTCCAATGTCCATAAACTAACGAGAAATTAATTGTTACAATAATACTTTTCTAGTGATAATTAACCCTGGTAATAATCAAAATTAATCAATTAATTTAAGGAAATTAATGAAAAATCCAAAATCGCGTGAAACTACTGTTTAAAATATTTATCTTTGTTGATTCTTGAATGTTTATCGATGTTACAAATGTTTAATATGAATAAAATAAATTAATTATTTTATGTTGTTTACTGTTGCTAGTTCCTGATTCTTGCAAGCCACAAATCTTGGTTCTGAGCCCAGTTGTGACCAAGATTTTTCTTCTTGGGACCACTCAGGTTCAAAGGCCGTCAGTCTAATACCCAAAGGTAGCCATTCAGTCTATCATCTCTCATCATGATCCTTACCATTACCCACGAATAAACCACAGAAGTTTCGGCTCATTACCCCAGAGAGTTTACCCATGTTTTGTAATATGACCATTATTGTTGAGTGTTGATAATTACCAAATGAGCTTCGTACCCACTTTGCAATTTTTAAATTTACTCAAAAAAATTATAAGAAAAACTTCTTGAACAACTATTGAGCTCCTCCTAGAAATCCTCCGAAATCTGATCCCTGTGACACTCACCCATCATCAACCTACACCTGAGCAAGATTTCTAGAATCATGTAAACATACAAACACTGTTTCTGTTGCAAGATCATATTTTGTAATTATAATATAAATATTATCCTCCCTACAAGTAACACATCACGTTTTATCCCGTTGATCTCTAAATTCTTCCAGTGAAATGCTTGTAGGAACAATCTGGTCAAACAGGGTCAATACGTATTCTATTTCGCGTGCAACTGCTTATAGCAGTTCGATGACAATACTGAAGAAAAAGAATTTCCCCAAAGAGTATTCTTGACTACTTGTTTATTCGCCTTGGACGGGCCATCCAGAGCAAATATGAATACTCAAATATATGAAAATGTGAATATTTCCGCTTCAACTTTCCTTTTACTGGACATCCATCCCTTTTTTCTCCCTGGTCCTATTCTCCACTACGAACTGAGAACTACTACTAAGCCACTTCAATTTCTTCTTCTCTGAGAATCATTCTCTCAAAGCTCTTTCGTGGCAGACAGTCTGATTCAGATCCTGCTCCTGTTGACCTCTCTCTCTCTCTTCTTATTTTATACGCTCTATTTATCTTATACGTTCAGACCTCAACCTCAAACTCCAAATTCAATTATCAATTGAATTGAATTGAACAATCTAATCCTTAGAAATCAAAATTAATAATATTATAAGGGATATTTATTTATACATTATATCGTTACCTCTTTAATAAATTGGTCTAGTTTCTCTGATTCAGTGAAGTACGATGCATTTATTTTTTCTCTCTCTTTCCGTACCCTAGCTTCAAAAATTGTCAAAATAGCTTGTAATGCACTCCACTTATGTGAACTTTCTTATTTTTGAATGGATGAATGGAGATTATATATTGTCTTATTAGTGCTTTTCTTTGTGATCTCTTCGTTCTATTCTGGCAATAAAAATAATTATTCATCGATACTTGTTCTTATATCTTAATTTTCATGAAATTAATCTAAAATCTCTTGAATATTTTTATTATAAATATTATTTTGTTACAGGTGAGAGCGAAAACCGCAATACCGACCTTATCAATAGCGATATCTCTCATAAGAAAACGGTTATATCCTCTTTTGCCCGAGTTGCTTGATATGAAGGTAGGAAAAATAAGCTCAGCATTTTATTTTGTAGGCCTATAGAAGTGAGTTCACCAATCTTCTTTCTATGGTGTAGCAGGTGTGCATCCAAGTTCAAAATGGCTTCCTAAAAGGATTTCAAAAACATGAAGAGATTAAAGTGGATTATCAATTTTATGAAAACTGCCATCGAATGATATACAGTATAATCTCAGATCTAATTAATTCGTTCACACACACTTTTTCAAATTTGAACAGTTTACAGAAAAACAATATCGATAGAATAAGGTAAGTAATGATAAGGATTCAAGATTCAAGACTTCATTGCCTGAAACTAGAAAAAGTTCGATATTGTTCAAAGTTTATTGTTATTGTCATGATAATGAGATAGTTGCCATGGATTCAAATGTTATAGATGGGAATAAAATGCAAATCACAATGAAAATAATACACTCCTCCCCCATTCTGCTTCTGAATCGGGCATTAGTCCCTACCATAATTTTCCCCATCAAAATAATTTGAATTTCTAATTTCCCCAATGGTTCATAGTACTCTGCAACGTAGAGTGAATTCGAAACAAGCCATGATGAGGAGGTTCTTGAACCAGACTTGATAGTAATTGAATTTGAGTTTCCCCTGTTCTTATTTTCTTTACACATGATAAATTGTGAACGTCTCTCAAGTTCAAGGTACGATAAATCTGAAGATCTGTGGTATATATATTTGAATAAATATTTGAAGGAAATTTGAATGAATCAAAAGTTGTGAATTCCTCACAGATTCAGGTTATGAGTAAACTTATTCATCAAGGAAAACGCACAAGTTCATCAGACTGAAATCTAGTAGGAATCAAGTTTCGAATAACGAAACTTGTGGAACCGAGGCACGTACCGAGTTCGTGGAGCAGAGCTGGATTCTTCACGAATAATGTTTCATTTTTCAATTTGATTGACTTCCATCCAATGACAAGGAATTTCTTCATAAATGTTTTATAGACTCAGATGCTAAGTGATCTCATAATGTCGAGGAAACCCCACAACTACATACTGGAGACCGAATTATAGTGAAGATAGAGTATCCAGGATGAAAATATCAAAAAAGAGTATAGAGGATAGTGAAAAGAGCTAGCTCTTATCACAATTTTTTTTTTTCAATAAGATTCGAATCATTGCTGAGGTCATAATAATTTCTACATCAAAGGTCCCTAACAAGAGTGCTTCAAACTTATATGCAATATTATAGACTTGTAGAGATTTCAGTCAAGAAAATGTTTGAGATATGTTTTCTTGAGAATGAATGAAGATTAATTCATTCTTATCACCAATGCTAAAACTCTGATTCAAGTGAGCGGAATTATTCATTCATTCATTTATTGGCAAAATGTACACACATTAAAATGTGAGAAGAAGCAAAAACAAAAAATGAGGGAAGTATTCGCTCAAAACTACTTCATTCCCAAATTTCATATCAAGTGAACAAAAGACATTCGACCAAATCTGCTTCTATTTCCAACATAATCAATTTAATTAATACGATTGGGCATTAGTCCAAAGCAGTTCAAATTTGGAACTGATTCTTCTTCGAATCCTACTATAATCCTACTATCCTACTATGGATTATCATGAACTGTACCCACGTTTAGAACTTGAGAATGAACTTAGTTTGCTCCGATTAATTACATTTAATAATTCTAGTCCAAGGCCAGAATCATACTAGCTAGGTAGCTAGTCTCCTGCTGCTTTTAACTAGCATCGCAAGTATGAAGCGCAGAATTACCTGGTTATTAGCGTTAATAAACTTATCAAACAAAAGTAATTTTGTGCTTTGACCCGCTGATAGTTGAAAGAGCGAGTAAACTAGCTGAATGTGATTCCGGCGTTAAGATCTTGGAATGGCCAAAATTTGACCAAAACTACCAGTTCAGCAAACTCCACAGTTAAGTTCCCTAATACAGTATCATTACAGTATTAATACAGTAATGCAGTCATGAATCGAGCACTTACTGATATGAAATCTGTTAGCATATGTTGCATTCAATAGCCTCTTATAGCATGAAGCCAGGTCGATTCCCATGACACTGTAGTTTAATAGAAGCATATTCACTGACGGTGCATTTAGTCGTATATACACATTATGAGATTTGCGTTTCTAACGCAAGTGACGTTAAGCTGCAGTTAACATGGTCGTTCACGCCCATGATATACAAGCCCGCTGAATCATTTACAAACGATGCTATTCTGTGACGGCTGGTCTGATAATAATGTAGATTCCTATCGGGATTCAATAGTGGAAAATTATTGCAAACGTTTAATTAAGAGCGGCTTGTATCAAACATTTTTTCCTGTATGGATTTGTTGAGTATTCTGGTCAAACACGTACAGTATTTCTCTCCCATCCCATACTTCATTTGAAAACACATCACAGCCCATTGCGGCATCGCACTCATCAACTTTTTTATTGAATCGCACAATCGCCACATCATAGTTAGGGTAGTTAAGGTACGTTTACATTTGGATACATTTGTGAGATACAATCATGTTCAATCAACAAATCCAGGAACATTTTCTTACATAATCTGTGTGAATTTTAACAATTATTATTCAACTATACATTGAGATTGAAACACTATTTGAATTTTATTCTCGAATAAAGTTGTAGATTTTGTTCGGTTTATAACTTAGATTCTATAAAAGGTAAAGGACTAGGCTATCCATTATTGTATTCTTTTGTATTTCGTTCAATTGTATTGTATAACCAACTCTTTTTCGAATAGGATGCACAGGATCAGCAATGAATTATCTGCCTAGTTTAAGATGTCTTCCGGTCCTCTCTCACTAAATTTCAAAAAGTCTTATGATTGAATTTTGCTTTTATCCACTTTATTGTATATATATGTAATTTATTTCGAAAGTTTGTAATATTTTTTATTTATTGTTTTATTTTCCATAATTATGTATTCAGATTGTTAGTATTTTTGGTTTTTCTACAATTATTTGTTATATATACTTATCCCTTTGCCTCAATTGGTGAATAAATAGGAAAAGATACATAGATAGATAAATTAATATACTATTGAATAAGCAAAATAATCCTAACTTCAAACACAATATAATAGCAGGCTGGCTCAATGAATGAATATTGAATTAGTGACAAACCTTTGACAAAATGCCTTAATTTTCAACTGATGAATCTTGTTGATATTGTCAATTCCACTTTATTGAATACTAAATGTTCTACATGGTCTTTGACAAGATTTATGAAATTTCTGGAAAGGGTACGCAACATTAATATTATTGTTCTACAAATTTTATCAATTTCCAACTCGCAAGCTTGCGGGATTGCTGAGATAATTTCAAGTTTTTGATTGCCGGCTTTTGAAGCAGAAGTTCATTCTGTTTCAGCGGTTGATTAAGCACAGTCCGCTACATTAATCCCAATAAAACAATTCTATTCTCTTTCACAATGTTTGCTTGATACTCCTCGAGGATGCGAAACATTCATGATTTGGGCAGCAACGGCGCAAAAAATCGAATGAAAGCTAGCCGTAATTGGATGACAGGTTTCTTTGAGGCCTCCTTTACACAAAATCGAGCTACTTTTTTGCAATAATGTGGTCTTTGTTCTTTTCCAGCATCTCTCGTTCCTCTCTTGACTAGCTAATTCCAAGTGGATAACAAGTCAGGCATGTGGAATGAGTTTTAAGCCGCAACTGAGTTTTAAGCCTATGTGCTGCTTTTTCGATTTCCTTCACTTCGTAAAAAGATCAAACCGGTCCTGTTCTGAGAATGTAGATAAATGCCATAGCAACGTTCACAAATTAATAGTCCACATTTTAAAGTTGATATTAGATGCCAGAATTTGGTGTGAGAATAAAATTAATTGAGTTGTATCTTGAACTATGAAGCATACAGATACAGACAATTATGAAAGAATGAATTGTGTTATTTCTTGGACTGACTATGTTGTGTGTAGCATAGGACGTTCAAGTATGAGAACCTACATTTCAAGAGACGAGTAGGCCTTCCGTGTCATGTTGAGATAGATATGGGTCTTGACAAGTGTCCAGGTGGCTCTATCTGGACTTTGAGTGATATGCACAGGTTCATAATTTATTATTGGAAGGAGGCACGTGCATTTAATTTGATTTTGGATAAGGAGAATTTCGAATTGGGTCTGAAGAGTGGTTGAACGTTTAAATTTTATAAGACAAGAAAGATATCTCGCTAGTATAAATGATCTTGTCATATTTATTCGTACTTGTAAATTAATCTTGAATTTAAAAATCATCCTTAATATTCAATGGCACATAGAAATAGAGAATAAAAATAATTATCTACAGTTGCCCATGATCTCACAGAATTTAGGACCGTAGCCGATCGATTGAAAAAGAAACTATTTAAAAAAATAATAATATACAATAAAAAGTTACAAACATTATTTTCAAATACAATGAAAAATAGATACAATATTTTAGGATACAATAAAAAATTAAAATTTGATTCTTGAACAAGAGTACGACGATTGAATAGACTAACTTGCAAACTAACAAAGAGGAAGGATCAGAGACGTCATTCAAAATAAATACTGCACAAATGAGAATGAGAGATTTATCTAACATTCTAGTTTCATTTATTTCCAATACAACATAATTTCGTATACAAAATCAACATGTTTCTCATACAACTTTGATAATTGAATAACATTTTAAAAAGTGAGTTGTCTCCATTACCCATATTTACAAGATAAAACTAAATCAATGGTGTTGTACTGGTTACAAAAATAAATCAAACAAAATTCAAATCTAATAATAGTTAAAATATTTACAAGTACTAAATCATCTCAGGAATGATAAAATGATGCATCCCGCTCAAAGCAAAACTCTTATGCTGGTGCAAATAATCACGGACTATCATTTGAAATAATAATCACGTTTGAAAGATTGCTGGCGAGCCGCGTAGTCTAGTGGGCTGGAGCGTCCCAACTTCAGTCTGTTATTGCTGCACCAGTCGTATTAAAGATGACTGGTCATGGGTTCAATCCCCGTCCCGGCTGGCTTTTTTGTGTATCATCTCTTACCTAATTAATCATGTGAAAGTGATGTACTTATATGGACATCATTAGAAGCAGAGAATCCACACGATAGATTAGTAAATTCCCCCTAGCAATTCCCAGCATGTGTTGGCTGAATCTCGAAAAGTTAGTTCTATAGTGGATTCTTATAAGTAAGTTCCACAGGAATGCTTATAAGTAAGTCTTATAAGTAAATTCCACAGGAATCCTGTAGGGAGCAATTTTAGCAAACATCGAAGGTCGTGGTTGTCTCCCACTCGCCTCCCTGTTCCCTAAATGCCTGCAAGCATGTTTATTGTCTCTGCTGATTTGGTGTCAGCGTTGGTTGTGTGTAATGGGTGCGACCGCCGACATGTCTTGGAGGAATGAAGCAGTTCTGCTTGCTGCTTGGGATGCGATGCGACATACGTACGGCTCACTGACGGCAGCAAAGCCCAACATGAATGAGACGCCCCAGGGCGTTCAGCTCCTCAGTGCACCGCCATTTTATCAGCTTTCAGTCGTAAACTGAGTTTTGCATACTGAGTAGGTGGGTTGCTTTCCTCGACGTTCTTATCATTCCAATATGGGCCAACTCTTACTCCCTTTCTTCCAATAACGTGCAGCAAAAGTTGAGCCGAAATCAAAATGACAGCGTTTCAATATTCTCTTCCTTCCTTTTTCAACTTACGCATAATGTACAATAACTTTATTTTAGATACTGATCGAAACAAAAAGTCAATATTCTCAGTAGCATTGCACAGATTCTATCTGCATTCATCTAGAATGAATCAATTCTACAAGAAGTGTTTCTCTCCCTTTTATTTGGTCAAGTATAATCACCATTATTTTGGATTATTGGCCAATGTAATTTCATTGTTATGTTTTCTTTTCCATCCTTCCATTTTTATCAAGTATCTAGTAATCTAGTATCAAGTAATCTAACCTAATTCCATTGTTATGTTTTTATTCACGACTGATGTTTCATTGAATAAACTGTGAGAATTTTAAAAATCGATTCAATCATATCTGCTGATAAGTAATATTCTCCCAGAGTACCGCTTTACGTGAAACAACTCTCAATTTTTCATGTTTTTTAAGAGACAAGAGTTGTTCGAAACATGTTCAACCACAAGGCATTCATTCAACACAGACCTAATTGGCCACTCAGCCGATGCTAGAAATAATTTGTTGCCAAAGATTTAAATTGGCGGGCCTTTTCTTCACCGTGATTAAATTAACATTATCTCTATAATCGTTGTCTAATCTTCGGCACTCCTTTATTAAATGAGAACGTAAAATTCATTCGTTATCAATTGAGTTATCAGATTTAGATATTCAAATAACACAGCCCTGATTTATGGCCCCTAAAGCGTGATAATCTATGATGATTTGGTTTTTAACCGCTTTCTCTACCAAACAACATTTTCTTGTCTGTTTACTTATTCTGATAGCTACCAAAGAATTAATAGGTTGTTTATGATTAACATATATTTTAATGCTCGAGATAGATCCATTTAAAAATTATCAAATAATTCATTTATTCATCAATTGAAAATATTCAACTCAATGTGGAAAGAAACCAAAATTCACCCAAAACAGTTTCCATATTCCAAGTTGGAGGTTTTATTCATGATCAAAACTTATAAATGTAGGTCTACGAATTTGAAACTAAATTAGATATGAAACAAATTACATGTTTTAAATATTCCAAGTTTTTTCATTATTATTATTCTTGATTTGTGTTTTATACTGAAGATTTTTAATACAGTTGAAATTATTGTTCAAAAAAGTTGAATTTCAACTACAATTGCATTAATTTATAAAGACGATACTCATCTATGCCTATGTTAAGGCCGAGGTTGCATTAGATGCGAGTTGGTGCAAGTTGCAAGCGAAAGGTACAGCATTAAGATTTGCAATATTATAACAGCGGATTTCTAGTGTGTCTTGCCTTTTGCTCACAACTCGTACCAACTCGCATTCAAAGTAAACGTTACCTTAATGTCCCTACCAGTTTTCTGTGTCATGTAATGAAATCAATACTCATATTTTATTTCATTTGACAAAAAAATATATTTTCATTCAAGTTCTTTTTTTCAAATTTTTTGAAATTTTTATTTCACATGACATATAAAAATAGTTATTCACTATTCTACTATTGACTATATTACCATTTAAATAACAGTATAACAAAGTCCATACATTGAGAGTGGGGTGGAAATACAAGTATATTGTTTCTATAAACAATAGATTAGGTGATTGAATAGATTTCCTTTTGCTGGACACTGAACAGACACGCTTATAAATTTATTCCGATTGTCGTGACGGAAGATTATTTTCAGATGCATGCAGAAGCAGTTGATTTATAATCAGAAAACAATTTCATGAACATCTTGGCGTATTTGAGAGTTCACTTGAAAATGCATTCCTTGGTTCAAGGCTAACTTGATTTCTACTTTGATTCTTGGTTCAAATTCATCAATTATTCTGTTTACAAATAGACCACTCTTTGATTTGCAAATAGGCGAATAGATTTTTCAATAGGTAGGATACGTCAATAAATACTGGAATGCGACAATCGCCAGTTCTGTCGTGACTAAAAGCTGCACATGCTGTTTAATATTAACATAACTATTATTCAAAATACTTCATTCAATAAATTACTGTCAAGACAAACTGCAATGTTCACAACTATTGATGTTTTCAGTTTTCTGAAACAATCCTTCCGTAATTTCGTAAAGTCCCAATCTCAAAAGAAATAGATTTCACTAGAAGTATTTTGATATTAAACTAAACTGACAAGGAAGATCTCCTATCCAATTTCTTAAGAGGGCATCCAATTTTCCTTGGAAAATATTTTGACATGATACAATTTGGATTATGAAAATCTTGAATAAAAATGTAAGCCCAGTGTATTTATTGGCTTCGCAGCAAATTGCAAATTTAATTCGAAACGTTACTTATCCTTTCAATTGATTTCAGAAAATGTGAAACTTGACTGATATAATTATTATGTAATAATACATCATAATTTCCTGACATAATTCTTTCCAGGCTTGGGATTATCTACTTTTTACAAGGAATCGGCTTCTGAACCTCCATTAATATTTACTATCCATCAAACTTTCGGTTTACTGTTTAATGCTCACTAACATTGTCGACCTATTATTCACATTATGATTTATAATAGAGTTTAACAATCTACGTATTAAAGTGTGATCAATAGAGTTACTGTTATCCTATATAACTGTTATCATAGTTTGGAGCTTATCACGGAGAAATAGGTGAAAGGCCAATATTAATTAGTAGTTATAGGTCAAGATTTTTTTCAGTCTTGAAATTTTAGAATAATAGAATTTAGCTGATTGAAACGTTATTTTTTTACCAAGGTTTATTGTTGGAACATAGAATATAATTTATCAAGCCATACAACTTAATTGTGAGCGATTGTTAATTGGAATGTTGTATATTCTTGAAAAATGAATTTATTCATTGAGATTTCACTTTCAGTGAGTACCGACATTTTCAAAAAGGAAAGTTTGCGTTGCTCTGCTATGACTCACTTGCTTTCTGTATGAATATGGCCTAAAAATAACATGAAAAATAATATTACTTGCATGCACCAGAGATCAAAGAAATGTCAAGTACTAATTTACACTTCCATGTCCCGAATGTATAAGAGTGTGTGTTTATAGGAGTATTCACGAGCCCACAAATTGCTAAAATCTCTCGTAATTCCCGAGAAAAATTCATCTTTCTCTTATTATTATGATCTAAAGCTACTCCACGCATGCTTTTATATTTTGTAGGAATATACTGCTCTCACCAATTAAAATTTTCTACTCCAAGACTCTTCTATTGGATATAACACTCAAGACTCAACTCGGTACACCACACTTGAGTGATATACACTCAATTATTAAAAAAAATTTAAGAGTGTTTAAGTGAAATTGCATCTTCTTTTTTCCAAATTGAAGAGTCTGTGTACGAAGTATTAAAGTGAAATAATCGTTTCGAGTAGTTCGTTTGAGTATGCTGTAACTCATAGGCATTCCTCACGAAAACATTTCATAGAATTAATTAGTTTATTTAGTCACGCGAATGATTTTCTAGACCTAATCTGTGAAAATACTGGATATAGTAAGGAGAAGCATCTCTAAGAAGATTGAATAATCAGGAAAATATTTTCATAACCAGAAAATATGTCCTCTATTAGTAGAATATTATATTCAAGATCCCAAATAAAATAGCTCCAATATCACCATGGTATTTCAATTGCTGAAAAGAAAAGAAGATTACAATTACGCCATAGTTTTCACGTTTTTCATCAGTTTTTTCTACAATCTTAAACACATTCAAAACTTTCATTGATACGTGACAATTATTCACAAAGTGAGAGCAAATATAAAAATTTATAATTTCGAAAACATTGAGTTGATAGGGTGATGAAGAAATTCATGTTTTATTTGACCGTAGAAATATATTGTTCATTTCCATAGAGAGTGTGCAAGATTGATCTTGTCATTTTCAGGCTAGATTAGAGAACGCATGATCGACAAGAAATTCCAGTCGCTTGCCCTGCAGTTTTAATGGAAACCACAACATGAATGTTTAATCTGCTTTCTAATAGAAATAAAACATCAAATCACATCCTAGATAGATTTTAGTAACAACCGACAAACAGACGACTTCTATCAAGCAATAGTGATCAGTAATAATTAATGTTACTCGGTTTGAAAGTTAGAATCAATTTATTGAAGCTCGTTCAGTGTTTGACTTTGGTCTCGAATTTGTTTAACCTGGAAATGTTTTCCTTTCAAACATGGAAATCTATTGGAATAATTGAAAGGTAGTAATGCGATCGATCCAAATTGAAGAACAAAAAATATTTGTTTGTTGTTTTTTCTAATTGTGTCATTGAAAGTGCACCATTGGTGTCATCCTCCATTAAAGTAGAAACTGCTGCTTTTGTGGGAAAAGCCATTAGCGTGACTGTTGGAAACATCAATATTAGAGGTTGTTAGAGAAAGAGTGTTTCTCTTTCAAAGTTTAAACATGCTTTTTCTATATGAAACCATTTGATTGTAAAGCAAAGTGGATTGGACATTGGAAAAAGTCTAAATTAATATTGCTCTGTTTGCATTCATCCCTCCTGAATTTTTTTATTAAATTCGGGGAATCTGAAATCTCACATGCTAAAAAACTCGCGTTAGCTGGAGTTGAAAAAAACCCCTGGTAGGTGACTTTCCTCTTTCTAATATATGTCTTTTTATGATATCATAAATATACCTCCATGTCGATGGTGAATTCATAAGCATGATTGAGAGAGAACTCATAATCTAGATTCATTGGTCTTTGAACTGCTCATTCATATGATCAACACGAATTGTTTCGCTTTTGATGGAAATAATGTTGTGTTCTCTGAATTCGCAATGGAACTAGAATTGAAATTTGAGTATGTTCTCAATCCAAAACAAAATTCAGAGCACTCACTATTCCATGCATTAGCCTTTACCCTCAATAACAAAATTACATCGGATAAAATTTGGATCAAAATTCCAAAAATACATTCATCATCTCATGCATTAGCCTTCAATTATGACTCAAGACTTATCACAAAGATATCATCATGAATATTATACATGCTGTCAAACCTTCAGGGTATAGAACTCGTTCAATTATTTCAGATATACTCCAGTCAGACTTCAAAAGACACAATCATACAACTCGATATTCAAGTGTGATTTTGAATTTGTAGTTCTGCTCAAGTTTAGACCGCAAGTTTATCATCGTAATCTGTAAGCTAGATTTATGAAAGTGGAAATATCCTTTTCATATTCTAATTCGGCTTTGAATGCTGAGAAATTGCACATACTAGGAACACAACAGCTATACTGACAGCCTTGATAGATAGTGGCGTGCACAGAATCTACTTCTAGGAGGGGTTTTTGTGTCTGGTGACGTGGTTGATTGGGTTAAATATGGGAATTTGAACCCAACATTTTTCGGTTGCGCCACTGTTAAAAGGTAGTACTTGTTATTAGATACGCGCGTCTTTACAGGAATAACTATTTCAAATTAACAATTCGACATCATCGATACTTATAAAATAGGATGTTTGTATAATGTAGGATGTGTTGAAATAAGTAAACACGAAAACTGTTGCCTGTTTGCTTTTAATCTTGGTATATACGTACGTATAATGTAAAACTTCACGGAGAAGGTCTTTCTTCCATCAATTTCGTCCTATCTCAATCAATTTTTCTTCAAAGGTTCAAAAAGAATCTTATTCCCATCATAATTCTTATGGAAGAATAATGTTGTTTATAATCTGTGCAAAGCAGATGAGGTTGAGCAGAACATAATCGTGGCAGTTGCAACGTCGACACTGTCAATCGAATCTCATCGGACACTGTCTGAGAAGTTTTTACTCTATTCCAAAATTACCATCTACTAAATTTACTATTTATTCACTATTATTCAAAACTCTCTATATTCACTATATTCAACTGATCGGAGTGGTCCGTAGCCGAAGGCGATAAGCGCTTGTCTGATAATCCAAAGGTTCCGAGATCGAATACAGTTGCCGGAACGGATTTGGCAGAAACGGCCACTCCCGTCTTTCGAAAGAGACGAAAAGCCGTCGGTCCCGACTGCCTGAAAACAGTCGTCATCTCTCATTATCACCTCTCTCATTACCCTCGCACAAGCCTAGAGCTCATGTGGGCAGCATCACCCTCAAAACAAATTCCATGATATCACTCACTATTCTTTGTCTGAACATACTTGGATTATCATGGATTACTCATGAAGAACAATGAAGCACAACGGCAAGTACATTATCAGAAACCGAATGTTATTATCACATCAAAACTCAGAAACCACGGTTATTTAGCATTATTCAGTCAATTTCAATACGTTTGAACTAAATTCTTTTAATCTATACTTATGAGAATTTCACTATTCCTTGCTGGACATACTTCTATCATCATCGATTCTTTATTAACTTTCACGATTTTCATAGAAGGTCAATTAATGTGCATTACCAATAGCCACAACAACCAAACGTTATCACCTCAATTTCTCATGAGTTGTTTTATTCATTCAGTTAAACACCATTAGAAGTACATTTCCACATGCAATTCATTATTCCATTTTAGTCTACACCTACCATCATTGATTGCTGTTGATGCTTCAATAACGACATTGATTCATGTAGATCGAGCATGCATCATCAATAACCCAATGTTATCAAATCAATTTTCATGAAACTCTCTCCTTTGAGCATTTCTTGTCAAATAGACGCTATTGAAACTGAATTTTCATGAGATATTGACACAAAATAGCCTACTTCCATCTTAATGGATTGTTCTTGATGCTTCACCTTCTGAATGACTTGAATGTTTTGACTGAATGACATATCTTTGATGACTTTTCAATTTTTTTCATTCTTTCAATGACAATATTTAAATGACAGATATTAGAAATTCGTAGGTAAGAGAGTATCACGCTACTCATAATTCATTTTCACTAGAGTACTCCCACCCATGAAAACCAGCTTCGGGTAGAAGCTGACGTTTTGCATGAAAAAGCTTACTGACTTGAGGATTTCGTTCATTGTTTCTTGTACCACTGCTGCAGTATTCTATTTCAGTATCGCTTTGTACGTTCAAATAGTAGGACGAGCTTCCCATCTTCATTCAATCTAGCTTCATTGCATATTCTCATCGTTTTATGGAGCCTCCACCCTAAAAATGCACTCAAAGGCTCCTCGCTCATGTTGTATTGATGATGTCAAGTCTAAACCTCCTACAATCGACTTCTTAGTTCTTGGCCTCTCACCCTCTCTTATATTATGAAACTTTCACAACTCAATGCTTTCCATTCGATGTAGACCTATGAAACTTTTCATTCCAGCAGCCCCGTAAGGCAGTGTAGATTTGTGGCTCCAAGCTTAAAAATTGAGTTCTACCTCGTTCTTCTGAAGATTTAATGAATAATAATAATTCAGAAGAATTAAATCTTATTTCAAAACGATTCATGAAGATCATTTATGATCATGGTTGGGTGATGCTGATAGCCTACCTAGAATTTTTATCAAAAATCGGTAGGGGTTGAAGTAATTGAATAACTTTATTCTTGGTGTGACCTTTTTCATTTGTGAAAGGTGATGATGCTGGAAGAGATTATTATAAAAACATAATATGCATTTCAGTATGCATAATATGTTTATATATAATATCAATTTTGGGGTTTTCTTTAACTTGAAAGACTAATATTCATTGCAACATTCAGGCTGATGGTACGAAAATCGAATTGAATTCGACCGTCGTAAGCTGAAGTCATTTTTAAGGAAGCTCAATGAAGATTTTTTGCAGTGGTTCCATTAGATGACGTTATTTGAGGGCAGTTGAATTCATTTGGCTTTTCATGCAACTGGCTTACAGACTGATAGTGTATTTAAATTGACATATTTTTGAAAAAAGAATTCTCTAATTATATCGCTAATTTTTCTATAAATTCAGTCATACAATTCAAATTAAAATTTCAATATAAGGTGATCATTTATTGTTATAACCTCAAGTTAGTGGTACCTTTGAAAGAGTAGCTATCAGATTTGATCGAGTCAAAATCCTCTCCGCTATTTACAACAAGAGGTGAAACTAGATAAACTGATTTTCCAACAATTTCATTGTATGCATTTATTTATTCAGCAATAAACACTTAATACTCTGTTCAACCTAAATCAATTAATAAAGTCATCATTATTATTGAGCGGAGCGAGACGAAGTTTAGTTTACACCAAAAGTCGAAGTCTATACCAAAATTCGACGTTTATACCAACGATGGGGAGGTTGTAAAATAATAAAATCTCAAATCAAGGGTACCATGGAGGAATAATCACCGGAAAAGACCTGGACATAAAATAGCAGTCAAATTGACGGACTGGAATTGAGCTCAGAGTTGCACGATGATACAGAAAGATACAGTATGATATTGAAAGATTTGACTGAAAGATACAGAAAGATGGAAGGGAGGATGGAGGACGAGGATGCACTGGAGGAAGAAGATGATGAAGAGGAGGAGAAAAAGAAGAAGAAGAAGAAGAAGAAGAAGAAGAAGAAGAAGAAGAAGAAGAAGAAGAAGAAGAAGAAGAAGAAGAAGGAAATCTCCGTTCAACATTTACAATAGCAGCATGTATTGCATTCCTAGTTGAAATAATAATTGATACAATAATAGAAGGTGAAAAAGGGTTACTTGCAAAACAGATTTTTATCATGTATGTTTATTTGATTTGGGAATTCAAAAATCTAATGTGACACCTTTTATTCCAAGTCTATGGAGAAAATGAACTACCTGTACGATCTAAGAAGGTGGAAGATTTCTATTTTGATAGGAATCCTATCTATGATACAACATCTTCAACCTATTCAATGAAGCATAAATATTCCAACAACTTCTACTTTCATATAAGTACCTACCAACTCTGACTCTGAGATTATCAGATTTCCAAAGAATCTCCTCAAAGCTAGCTTGAAACTCTTTATCCCTAAGAATTTGAATATTGTATCAAAGCTTATTCAGAGAAAATCCCTTCAACCATCGATAAGCAAGGAGCTAGCTACAAAGACTAGAGAATTTTTGAGTAACAACCATTCTTCCTATCCAATGTGAAAAAGCATTTTTCAAAGATAGTCGAGATGGGAGAGCCAAGTTCCAATGTTAATCACATTTTTCGGAGATATTGGTGAATGTACTAAATCTATCCATCAACAAATTATCATTACAAAAATATAACCATCATGAGGAAATAATTATCGCAGCAATAAATATCATCTCTCAACAAATAATCACTGAAGAACTATACTTTTTTCGTAACATATGAGTTAGTCTTGTTTAATCCTTCTTGAAATACTCATTCTTCCAATTCTTGTAACAAATCCTACAATTTCTACAATATTCTCCTATTTAAATTATCAAGAATTAATTATTGGTGAATATATAATTATCTATAATCTATGATAATCCCAAAATATACTCCAAATCATATAATTATGTTAGAACATTAGATTCTAGTCCATATATTTCGACCAGGGTCAATATTTTATTCTATTTTAATTTTTTCACAATCAGATTGATTTTTCATTCAACTTTTGATCAAATTTTTCAGTGCTACTCTCTACAGTATTTTTCTGTGTTTTCTTTTCATTTATTAATCATATATTCGGTGTTTCCATTATTTATTAATGTAATTGTTTATTAATTATAATAGATAGACTAATCTAATTATAAGACAATATACTATCACAATTTGCATCAAGAAGAATGATTGTTACAATTATAAATTTGAAATTTAAAAATATCACAAGACTTCTTCCTCTCAGTCATTCGATATCAAGACCTCGAAGACAGTGAAAACATACTTCTAAGATTATCGATTTATTTTACCACATAAATGTAGAATTACTAGAGCCTTTCCAAGTTTTTAACTGGGCATTTTACGAATGCCTAACCAAAGAACTCCTCTCTGAGTTTCTCATCAATTGACTGTAAATTCTCTATTGCGTGATACGCCTTTCATTTTTTTGTTTTTTTTTTTGTTTTACTGGACTGCTAATGATAGGAAGTAAATTCAAGATATGCTTATTCAAAATATATATGTTTCTTCAAATACTGTATCTACTGTAAACCACAAAAAAACTAAACGGTGATCTATTTTTATCAATAACAAGCTGTCCCGGCGAACTTCGTATCGCACTCTTCCCCCCCCCCCAAATGTCCCCCTCTTCTCCCCACACATGTCCCCCTTCATGCCACCCCCCAAATAATGTCATCCCACAAATGCCCCCTCCATTCCCCCCAAATGTCACCCCCACATATCCCTCTTCATGACAACCCCCTCTTTCCTATTATTTTTTTTTCATATTTATTTATTTATTTCTTTTTAATTTTTTTATTTTAATTCATTTTATTTTTTTTAATTTTAGTTTTTCGTTCTTCAATTTTTATCAGTCCTATTCTAATTAAACGAATTTCTTTTCATATTTATTTATTTATTTTAATTTTTTTTATTTAAATTTTTTTTTTTTTATTTCCGTTCTTCAATTTTTTATCAGTCCTATTCCAATTAAAATAATTTTTTTCATATTTATTTCTTTTAAATTTTATTTCCGTTCTTCAATTTTATTATTAGAAACAATAAAACATGTATGATACGAACGATAACTCATTCATATTGATGATTCTAGCGTAAAAAAATAATTAGAGTAGAAAACCTATTACAAAAAAAAATAGTCCGGAGCGGGAATAGAACTCCCAATCTCTTGGGCGAAAGACAGACGCGCTGACCACTGAGCTACTGAGACCTGAGATTGTATTGCTAAATTCTCTGGTCTTGAAACTCGATCGTCTTTCCGTTCTTCGGTAGCCGGGAAGTTCAAAACGCAGGTCTGTAATATGTTTGATAGGTTAGGTCATTAATGTACTAATTATTTATTAATTATAAATGGATTTTCTTATATTTCAATACATATTATGTTAACCAGTGCTTTAAAAACTCAAACGAATCCAAAATCATCTAAATCGGTTCAGCCGTTCTCGAGTTATAAGCGAGCGTACAGACACCAACTCTCTTTTATTAATATAGATTAATAGATTATTCCAGTCGGTCTCAATCAAAATATTGTAGAGAAATCTGAACTCGCAACTTTGAACTCAAGTCAGTGCTTATTAATAAATTGAACTTTTGGAAACTTCACTTCTTTTCATGAGCAAAAGCCAATTTATATGATTGATTACAATAAATTTGAGACTTCTTGATTAGGGCTATTAAAAGTTATCTCAACATCTTACAATACAATTCAATTACCTGGGAATAAGAGCAACTTTATTAAACCGCCTACGCAACGCACTGTGAGTAATCTCTTCGTTACAGTAGAATCATTTCGAAACTTGAACTTTAAATCTTATTATAACACAATGAGCTCTCTTTGAATTAAGGTAGATCAAATTTCTGTACACTGAATCTGGATGTGATCCAAGCATCTTACGATATGTGATATAATTTATTAATTTCTCATACATTTACATAAGCAGGAACCTAAATTCTACAGTAGTAGATGAAATTAAAAAGAAATACATTCGTGTTTAATCTATGTGTTAATTGTATTAAATTCTTTGTGATTTTTTATTCATTTATTTTCAGAAGCATTTACACATAAGCAGAAACCTAAATTCTACAGTAGTAGATGAAATAAAAAAGAAATACATTCGTGTTTCATCTATGTGTTAATTGTATTGAATTCTTTGTGATTTTTTATTCATTTATTTTCAAGATATATCAAATAATTAACTAATATTGAACTATTCTCATTTTTAATCACATCCGAATCATGAGTACATACCACTATTTAAATTAAAAATAATAGACTGCGGCTATCAAACCAGCGATAAACCCACCCGCTTCAAAAATTGGAGTTTAGACTACTTAGAATCTGCAATTCCAAGTTAATTTTAATATAACACAAACATTCACTCCTGCACTAGTTTAAATTAGCAATAAGTAACATGCTGCACCCTTGAACCACCCTCAAAGCTTCAACCTTTCAACAGTAAAGAATTCCAACTATCCAAAACGGAATAAATGCTTCTGGTATTTCAAAGTCGTGAGCTCCTCCCCTGGAAAACAGCAGAAAAGAATATTGTTTTTCTACGCCGAGTAAAAAATTAGTGGAGAAAAATGAACTCCGAATCCAGTCAAGGACTCGAGAAAATAAGAGACACTCAACGGTCGTCTACTAGGGGCGGTTCTCTCTATTCAACTCCTAGTTTATTTGAATGGAATGAGTTGCTGAAAAGCAATTTAAAGAGAAATGACACAGCCATTCAATTTTTTGAATTCGGCTATAATTGGAAATGGACAAGTGTGTCTGTGTACCAATGTCTTTGCGTCCAATTATTGCGTTCAGTAAGGTTTTTTTCATCTACTCTATCATACAGATTGCTCAAAACCATCTTCAAAGGTTCATTTTTCAGGAATTCCTATACATTTTGAACTCAGTAGGTAAAAGATTGAAAACATTGTTGTCTATTTCACAATTTAATATCGGGGTACCGAGCTCTGCTCGGGGGTAGGAATGGAAAGGCACAGGAATGGAAAAAAAGGAATGAAATTGAACAATTTTTTAAAGTACAGCCATCAGTCGTATGCACTGATTCATCATTGCACTATGAAAAAAGTAATCTGAGCTTTCGAAATATTATGAATAATCAAGTTTGAAGGCATATCATTTGAAAAAACGCACATGTGGTAAAATTTTGCTCCATATAGTAGTAGTAATAGTAGTAATAATAGTAGTAATAATACTTCATTATTTTCATTAAAAAATATGTTACTACTATTATTATTTCTATAACATAACATAATAACATAATATTCCGGTGGCACTGGATACGTACACACAGTCTTTTTACCTCAGTATCACAATTTCGATAATATTGTAGAAATAAAAGTATTAAAGTGAGTTAAAAGTGATTTATCAAAGAAGCTTCTACATAATAAAAAGTGTGAGTGAAAAGAAAACTGGCTGAACTGTGCTTATTCTCGTGTTGAAACTGAAAACCGGCATAACCTAAAAGTAGGGAAGATCGGAACATTCAAGCAACTACAACCCTACTAATGAACTGCTAAAATCCTCAGGTGGGCTAACGTGCGTTTGTTGTGAGCAAGGGAATAATAAATATAAACTTCAATATGAGAAAGTGTTCAAGATGTGAAGAAGACTTACCATCTGATGGGGACATAGTTACTTGTAATGGATGTAGTCAACCTATGCATTTTGAGTGTTCGGGACTTAAAGAATCAACATATAGGAGTATGTCAACGCAGAAAAAATCTGATTGGAGGTGCCCATCATGTAGAACAAAACCAAAAACAAGGAGTGATTCCGTCTCTTCATATGAAACTATGGACATGCAAAGTATTTTAAGTCAAATCAACAACAGACTGGATATGATGCCAGAGATAAACAACAAAATAGAAAATTTAACAAAATGCATCTCAGGTATCACAGAGGAAATGAATCAGTATAAGAAAAAAGTGGATGAACTGGAAATGATCAATGATGAGAAACAGAAAACAATCGATTCACTAGAAAAGAGAGTACTTGATTTGGAATACCATTCATTAGAAAACAACATTGAAATATTAGGCGTCAAGAAGCTGCCAAATGAGAATCTTGATGAGATATTTGATGCAATCACAAATAAACTGAACACTCCAAACGTATCATCTAGAGATGTAGAATCGATCTACAGGCTACCAGTGAAAGGCAACAGAACGGACAACACCAAAATCATAGTCAAAATGAAGAACAAGAAGGAACGAAACATCATACTGCAAAAGAGGAAAGTTGAAATCACAAACAGAGATATCTTGGATATTAACAATGGAGAAAGGATCTACGTGGCAGAAAATCAATCAAAGGAATTCAAAAGACTGTTCTGGGAAATTAAACAGGAGGCGATACAACAAGGATACATGTACATATGGAGCAGAGATGGAAAAATATTCATAAAGAAAACGACAGATGATAATAAAATTCAAGTGCGATCAAAGGACGATATCACAAAGCAACAAGTGGAAATACATTAGTGATCAATCAATAGACTACCGTAATGAATACTCACATATAAAACAAAGACAATAATATCCATAATATCCATAATGAACAATTAAGGTAGGAGGTGTGGAAGAGGTATCATTGTGAACTTGAATTATTATTTTCTTTATTTATCTCTTAATCCATTAAAAAAGGAAAATCCAATCATGTTGTGTGCACTGTTTTATCGGTGAAAAATCAAGAATGAATAATTTTAAATATTTTGGATAACAGAAAAATACAATGATACTAATTTTTAGGCTGTACAATACTCTAAGATAACTTTACATTTAAACCGCAGTAAAATCAAAGCTTTATCACTTCACCACGAAATTATAACATGAAAAAAAAATTATGAATAGCTAGAATCAAATATATTTAAATAAAGATCAATTTAACCGCAAATCAGGCACACAACTTTGATGGATAAACAAAACAGTGGAGAAATAAACGGGCCGTTGTTGACAGGTAGAAGTAATGATATGAACTAACAGAAACGTAACAAATAATACTCAGTAGAGATAAAACTCCCTTATCAGTAGCGGTTCGCCAACAGATAATACAAAATGTTCAAGGATAATCCACTGACTTGGAAAAAAAATTATCAAACCCCACCTCCTACGAGAATAGCCCTGGCGCCCACTGTGGTGGGTGGCGGTGGCGTGGCGGCGCGCTGGATGTGGGCGTGTGTGGCTGGATGGAGCGATGCGCATCACCTTGATGTGCGCTGTTTCGTTTGGTTTCATGTGTTTGTGTTTGGCGTGCTGCCGCGCCGTCGCCGCTCCGCCTCAGTGGGCGCTAGGGCGTAGGAACTGACTTGAAGAGGTTAAAATGATCTAAACTAAGGATGAAATAGGGCTCACAACAACACACAAAAAAGCCCAACAACATTTAAAAAAAAAAAAAACAACTTAAATTTATCCCAGATTCCCAAAATAATTAATTCAATAGATCAATATATAAAGTCATCATCATTCCAATAATAAAATATGGATCAGTTATTGACATAGAACAAATACAAACTAAAACGTACAATAGTATTCACGATTTTGAAAATACAATAACAGAAGAAAACACATTTGAATGTATCATGATAAATATTAGAAGCGTAAAGAAACACTGGGACACACTAATAGCAACCATGGGGAGAACATTGAATAAAATAAAATTGCTTATCCTGATCGAGACTAATCTAAAAGAAAATGAGATAGAGTCATATGGTATCCCGAATTATAATCACATAAGTTATTGTAGAGAAGAAAGAGCTGGTGGTGGCATACTGATTTACTATAAGAAAGAATTGAATATCAATATAATAAATTATGAATTTACTGCTAGCGAATCACTCCAATTTGAATTATCCATTAACAATAAGAATTACTTAATTGCAGTATTCTATAGACCACCATCAAATAGTATTTACCAATTTAATAATCAATTAGACAATTGGCTACAAACTGCACTTGTAAATAATAACAAAAATCTAATAATTATGGGTGATATTAATATTGATATCCTAGATGGAAACATTAACTTACAAGCACAAAACTATCTAAATACATTATACACAGCTGGTCTGCAAATAGGGATAAAAGAGACAACCAGAGAGGAACTATATGCTGATCACATAACATCATCATGCATAGACCATATAAACACCAGAATAAACCCAAATCAAATACAAACAATGATTATTAGAACAAAAATAGCAGACCATTACATGGTAGGTTTCAAACTTAATAATATCAAAACAGATACTGGAGCAGTAGATGAAACAATAGAGATCATTTCAGATAGGAGAGTAGAAAATTTAATCAGGATTACAAACTGGGATGATCATCTAACATCAAACAATTCAACAAAGATTTATGAGTCAATAGTTCAAAAATTTAAAAGCATATATGCAAAAGCTACAATAAAATCACAATAAAAGAAACAAAAATAACCAACCATGGATCACAGAACGTATTAAAAACAGCATAAAAATGAAAGACATATTATGGAACAGACTAAAAAGACAACCAAATAATAATCAATTGAAACACGAATACAAATATCACAGAAATAATCTCACTAACGAAATACGTAGAGAAAAGCGTAAATACTATTACAACAAAATCAACAATCATGTTGGAGACCCTAAAAGACATGGAATGCTGTAAATGAGATACTCAACGTAAAAAAGAAACCAATCTTGTCAATTATAAGGGAAAATTTCAAAATCAAAAACGAAGAAGATCTCAATGAATTATGTAATAGTTTTAATGATCACTTCAAAACTAAAATAGAAGAAATGAACAGAAACATATCAACCAATGAACTCTATGTACCAACAATTAGAACCGATGAATATGACATGAGAAACGAACCACACACTATAGTTAAAACAATAGAGATGGATAAGTTACAAAGTATAGTGAAAAATCTAAATACAACAGCCTCTCCAGGTATTGATAATATCAAACCAAAACATATAAAAAATCACTTTGAAAACTTAAAACGAATCCTCCTTCATCTATATAACACAATAATAAAAACAGGGAAAATTCCAACCAATATGAAAATAACGCTACTCAAACCTATTTATAAAAATGGACAAAAAAAAGATGTTCAAAATTACAGACCAATAGGTGCAATCTCAATATTAATGAAAATATTAGAATTCATTATCCATGATGAACTAATGAAACACTCAATACAGAACAACTTAATAAATAGAAACCAATTCGGCTTTGTCCCTGGTAAATCCACAACCCAACTACTCGAGCAAGTATCATATTCCATCAATAAGAACATAGATAGAAGGAGCTTGACCTTAGCAGTACTATTAGACCTAAGTAAAGCATTCGATACGATCCAACATGAAATACTCATAAAGAAATTGAATATAATGGGAGTATGTGGGATGGATTTGGAGATATTTAAGAGCTATTTCACAGACAGGGAAACAATTGTTCGAATAGGGAACAGTAATAGTGCTCCAAAATCTCAATCATTCGGGGTCATTCAAGGTTCCCCACTATCACCATTGCTCTTCAATCTGTATATAAGCGATCTGAAAGATTGTGATTTTAAAGGAGATGTCTATAATTATGCAGATGATACCATAATTCTATTTACACATAAAGACTTATCAGTTGCGGCCGAAAATATACAGACAGACATGAATACAATCACAAAATATTTTCACAACAATTATATTCATATTAACAGCGCAAAAACCAAAACAATAGTATTTCGTAACCCAAAATTAAATATAAATATCCTCGACCCAAATAATAGAGTCATTAGTCACAACTACAAATGTTTTCAAACAAATAATCCATGTAATTGCAAAAAAATCAAGCACTCAGACACAGTTAAATATCTAGGCTTACACTTTGATTCGAATATGAAATGGTACACTCATTCCCAAATGTTAGCAAAAAAATTAAGGTATATAGCACATCGATGCTTCCAACTAAGAGATTTGCTACCTATAAAAACAAAAAGCATAGTGTACTTCAGTCTAGTTGAGTCTCAGATAAGATATGGAATAACCATTTATGGCCATGCCCCAAATTATATCCTAAATCCAGTGATTCAACTGACTAACAGGATAAGAAGCAACCTCTTTCAGAACCTAGATACAAATATATTACAAATACTCAACTTCCAAAACTTATACAATTACATAATACTACTAAGATACTATTTTGAAAACCGATACCGACAGACAAATGAAAATAGATACAATACAAGACACCTACACTTCAGAACAGCAGAATTTTATACAGAAATGGGAAAGGCCGTACCAGAATACTTTGTACCAAACATCCTCAACAACATCCCTAACCACCTCAAGAACCTCAACACATACGCAGATGTCAAGAGAGAAATTAAAAAATATTACATCACAAACCAATAGAATATTTACTCATGTCTCAAAGGAGTATAAATATATTTACAATTTATATAAAAAAAAAAAAATAAATAAAAAAAACATAATAGTGATTCAAGAATGGTAGTACAATATTGATAAAATTCTTAGTAGTCCACCAGATAATCAGATAATAAATATTGAAAAGAAGTCGGAGTGATACATTACCCCAATAAAAGCTAAATTTAGCTTCTGGGATGCCACCACAGGAAATATATTACCCTAGTATTGCAACGTTATCAACAAAATAAATATTGTACTGTATATTGTTGTATCGATAGTTTTGTATTTTTATAATTGTGTATGTACCTATATATTTTTGTTGTCAATAAAATAAATGAAAAAAAAAATGAAATGAAATACGCTTCATGTAGAAATCATTTATTTATTTAGCGTATGGCTTTTGTCGGTGGGGAGACCCGAAGGTTGTTCCACCTCGCCGTGTTTAACCTAATTCCACTAACTATGTAGAAATAATAATATGGGTTGATAACTATTTTCAGGTCAGCTGTTTTGATGAACTCTTGACGATTTTTTTTTCAAATGAATAAAAACAGATCACATGGCTAACTTCATGCCTCAAATTTTAAAATAACAATACAATATGCAATATTTTCAAAATTTCAAATTCCTTTTAATTTTCTATAGATAAATTGAAATCAGAAAAAAAGGGGAATAGGAGCAGCTTATGTGTTTCGATATTTTTCTCAATTCTAGTAATGGAACCGCTGGTTTTACCAACAACATCAAGAACCGACGGAAAATTGTTTCTTCTGTCAGCTGATTCTTAAAGGATCAATTTCTCCTTTTTTAGGTCCTTTAGCGAGTTATCCCAGGGATGAGACCCGGCGCAAACTAATTTTTGTATCACAAACCTCCTATATTCCAAATTTCGTCAAAATCGTTAGAGCCGTTTTCGAGATCCGTTGGACATACATGAAAAAATACATACACAAATTAATACATACATAAATACATACATAAATACATACATAAATATAAACATACAGAAATTGCTCGCTTAATATAATAGGATATACTCAAAAACATACATAAGTTTCGATGCACATGGCATCATCTTCAATGTTTTCATTCCTTTACCTACTAATATCGGGGTACCGAGCTCTGCTCGGGGGTAGGTCTACAAAGGCACAGGAATGGAAATTTTAAAGAAAAAAGGAATGAAATTAAACAATTTTTTAAAGTACAGCCATCAGTCTTATGCACTGAATCATCATTGCACTGTAAAAAAATTAATCTCAGCTTTCGAAATATTATGAATAATCGAGTTTGAATGCATATCATTTGAAAAATCGCACTTGGATAATTTTGCTTCATAGAAAATATCAGGGTACCGAGCTCTGCTCGGGGGTAGGCCTACAAAGGCACAGGAATGGAAATTTTAAAGGAAAAAAAATGAAATTAAACAATTTTTCAAAGTACAGCCATCAGTTTTATGCACTGATTCATCATTGCACTATAAAAAAATTAATCTGAGCTTTCGAAATATTATGAATAATCGAGTTTGAATGCATATCATTTGAAAAATCGCACTTGTGGTAAAATTTTGCTTCATAGAAATAATAATATGGGTTGATACTTTTTTTAGGTCAGCTGTTTTGATGAACTCTTGACGATTTTTCTCAAATAAATAAAAACAGATCACATGGGCTAACTTCATGCCTCAAATTTAAAAATAACAATACAATATGGAATATTTTCAAAATTTCAAATTCCTTTTAATTTTCTATCAGAAATAAAAAGGGGAATAGGAGCAGCTCATGTGTTTCGATATTTTTCTCAATTCTAGTAATGGAACTGCTGGTTTTACCAAAAAAGTTAGTGTAGTTGTGTATTTCGCGAGTGATCATGTGATTGGAATGCACTGTCTCAGCAGCTGAAATAATCTTGTCTCACTCCCACAATCACCGCTCTCACTCTTTCTCATCATTTACAGCCGACGGAAATTTCTTTCTTCTGTCAGCTGATTCTTAAAGGATCAATTTCTCCTTTTTTAGGTCCTTTAGCGAGTTATCCCAGGGATGAGACCCGGCGCAAACTAATTTTTGTATCACAAACCTCCTATATTCCAAATTTCGTCAAAATCGTTAGAGCCGTTTTCGAGATCCGTTGGACATACATAAATACATACATACATAAATATAAACATACAGAAATTGCTCGCTTAATATAATAGGATAAAATGAGTTGACAACTATTTTTAGCTCAGCTGTTTTGATGAACTCTTGACGATTTCTCTCAAATAAATAAAAACAGATCACATGGCTTACTTCATGCCCAAAATTTAAAAATAATGATACAATATGGAATATTTTCAAAATTTCAAATTCCTTTTAATTTTCTATAGATAAATTAAAATCAGAAATAAAAAAGGGAATAGGAGCAGCTTATGTGTTTCGATATTTTTCTCAAATCTAGTAATGGAACAGCTGATAATTATAATCTTCTCTCACTCGCACTCACTCTCTCTCAACATCAAGAACCGACGGAAAATTGTTTCTTCTGTCAGCTGATTCTTAAAGGATCAATTTCTCCTTTTCTAGGTCCTTTAGCGAGTTATCCCAGGGATGAGACCCGGCGCAAACTAATCTTTGTATCACAAACCTCCTATATTCCAAATTTCGTCAAAATCGTTAGAGCCGTTTTCGAGATCCGTTGGACATACATGAATAAATACATACATAAATAAATACATACATAAATACATACATAAATACATAAATAAATATAAACATACAGAAATTGCTCGCTTAATATAATAGGATGGAGAAATTCTACAATATCTTTGACTCGAGTATTAATTTCATTTTCAACTTAGCGAAAAGCTGTGATGAGGTAACTCATTGTCCGTCCAGGTATCTTATCAAAAATGAACTAGCTATTATTATGACTAGAACCTAAACTATTTAGTTTAACTCAACATCTCATAATTTTTCAACACATCGATGTACAGATTACGAGAAAATAATTTTTTTGACCACTGTCAAAATATACTCATACAATACTTATACATCTCATTTATATTTTTAAGAGAATAGGCTATATTTCTAAGAAACAATGACACAGAGAATACTATTAATTTCTAACGATACTACATAAATGATCTAATAATTTGAACGAACTAAATAAGATGAATAAAAGAAAGTCCCCACTTCCGTGATCCTACAAATTCAAATAAAAGGAGGTTTCAGAATACCTTTAATGGCATTTTAAACGAGACTAGGTTCGTTCGATTCCACTTTAGGACTGATAAGACAAGAAAAAACCGCTTCTACGCCGCAACCTTTTTGTACAACGTACATTGGAGAGCTCTGCTTGTCTTCCACAGAACGAATTGTTCTAATCTCGTTGAGGGTCATGGAATGAGCTGCAATCTTTCGTAGTGTCCTGCCTCAACCGGGAAAATACTTGTTAAGAAAAAAAAGTGAGAAAAGTCTCAAGATTAATAGCTTGAGAGACACTAAAGTTGGAATGAAGTTTATTGGTGAGAGACACAGTTGAAATCCCTCCACAATCTATATACGATATACTATACTATACTCGTACAGTATATATAAAAGCGAAATGGTACTGACTCACTGATTCATTCATCAGCAGAACTAAAAATCTACTGAACCAAATGAGTTCAAATTTGGCATGCATGTTCAGTTGGACCTTTAGACGCACACTAAGAACGGATTTTAAAAACATCCTAAAGATACGCCCTATATTCGCGTTTTTCTAGCGATTTTGTGCGTACTAATAGGCAGAAAATGTTGAAATTTGGTACTTAGATTTGTTTAAAAGGTCTGAAAACAATCTGTAAAGATATTTTCAAGATACTCTCGAAATTACATCAGAAATCGGCGTTTTTGCAGTTTAACTTGCGTTTTTAATGCATTTTTGCAGATGAATTAATAATGAATAAACTAAGAACTTTTAAACCTTATTCACAGGTTCAGCTGAGGTATAAGAAGAATTGAATTGAAGTATTTTTAACTCATCCTTCAATGAGGTTGGGTGGTTGGGGTATGACGTCGTGGGGGTAATGTTGGGAGGGGAGTTGTGGGGGGTATTTGTTCCCACCCGGCACCAATAATGACAATATTCAAGGTAATGCTGCGAAGCAGCACAGGTCCACTATAGTTTAATTTAAACTTTGAAACAGCAGTGAAATCTAGACTAGGATAAAAACATTTCATCGGCAACAAACTGCAATTGGGAATGCTGTCTATTTTCATATTATTATTTTTTAATTTCTACCCATAAAATTGTATTGCTGAAAAACAAAACTTCAACGCGTTAAAAAATATTGTTGGACGTCCTAAAAATTTTCAGATGTTTTCTCCTCCAAAACATAATAACGCAATTCGATCTAGAATGGAATTAATTTGAAATTTTCAAATTGAACTGAGTTGAATTTTCACTGATGAGATCTCCATATAATAATAATGTCACTCAAGCTTTAACAATCATTGAACTCGTAGGTTTCTAAGAAGAAATTTATTCAACTTTTATAATTATTATTACTAGAAGGGTATTTCCATCGAGTAAAGTTCCATTAGCGAGATTGATTCCATCCCTATCTTTCCCGTAGTCCTTTTTCTTTAGAAGTGTCTTTCCCTGAGAGACTCAAAAAGGGTTTCTTATGAAGAGCTGAAGTTTCCTGAACCAAATCAGAATCATGACGGGTTGTTTGGAACTATACTAGCTCTTCAGAGAAATCATGATTGAACTCCTGAATAGTTTGGTTTGAGAATAATAAATATTCGATTATTTGGGGCCGCATTCATGAACGTTCCTTACTCAAGAAACTGTAATAAGTGACTCACTCAAGTAAATGTCGCATCGCCAGATGCAAGACTCACTCAAAGAAGACGACGCTTTGCGTCGACCCTTTGCAGAGGATTGAAGATAAGCTGAGCTGAGAGCTACTCTACTTTCATGCACCTCGTCTTTGTCCAGCAAATAAATGTTCCGGCGGTCTGCAAGCTTTTACACTCAAAATAAGTTCGAAAAGAGGACCACATTCATCCAATCACATCGCAGAAGCTATTGCAGCTACCAGACAAGACTATCACAGATCAACGAGTTCTTACCAATCAGAGGTAGACGTTGCAGAGTGCTTTTTAATACAAAGGATAGTGTCTTAGCCCTGGAATTTTGTATGAGCTCCAATTCACGAAAATTATCCTCTGATAATGAGAAATTTGGCATTCATATGACTTTGTCAAGCAGCAAACCCTTATGTACCTGAAATCTTAGACTTTGAATTCATACCCATTTTTTTTTTTTTTTTTTTAATTTTGCATACTCCAGCTGAATGTTCCATATTTTGTTTGAATAGATGACGCTACCCTAAACAGGACTAAGGCTAGGCGTACACCGGTTAATCAAGACAAGACGAGATTAGTCACAGTAATTCACATAGTTGCTTATGAAGCAACACACACCGATTAGTCATTGCATCGGTGTGTGCTGCTTCATAAGCAACTATGTGAATTACTGTGACTAAATTTGACTAATCTCGTCTTGTCTTGTCTTGACTAACCGGTGTACGCCTAGCATAATTCTCCCAGGTGTAACTTCTTAAGATGATTTAAGCTGCGTTTACACCGGAGTTAATAACAAAAGCTATTAGAGGCCGTGTGCCCACGGAGCAACTGATATCCGACTTCAGTCAGCAACCCAGCGTTGCCAGATGACATTTGGCTGTTTTTCGAGTAATCTAACCTATCAGCCAATGTCATCTGGAAACGCTGGGTTGCTGACTAAAGTCAGATAGCAGTTGCTCCGTGGACATACAGCCTCTAATAGCTTTTGACAAAAACTTCATTTATTTATTTTTATTTATTTCATTTATTTTTATTGCCATCAAAAATCACAATCATAATTTTATAATTAGACATAATTACAAAGCAAAAATAACTTTTCTTATTAACTCCGGTGTCAACGCAGCTTTACTCTAACAGTAGGAATGTCCATAAAGATTTTTTTATAATTTTCTTCTGCAAAAAAGTAAAATTTCATTTGATTTTCATAGACAACTTTCCAATTTAGTGGTAATGTACCTTATAACAAAGAATTTATAATATGTACTAATCTATATTTGTAGTCTGGATTTTGTGTACTGAATCAACTGCTGGCGAATAAAGTTAATGCATACATTGGCTTGGCTAAGTAGTATCTTATAGCGATTTCCATGAATCAAACTCAGTTCACAAATAATGCTCTCAATGAATCGATATTAGAGTTAGATCATTCTACTAGTACTAGCAGATAGAGTGGGATTAATTTTTGTGTATTGTAGGCTACATTCACTCAGATGGGTGACGGACAGTTGGTATCCTCGTTGAATGGGTGATCGCTTGTCGGCCATCTCAATGAGTTTCACTCACTCACTTGTTTTGTTAGGAATCGTGTTAGAAAGCTTCCTCATCAAGAGTCCAATCTGCAACGGCGTCGAAACTGTAACCCAATCAGAAAAGCAAACAGTCATTTGACGGCTGGGAAACCAATCTATTGAGCTGAATTCTAGGGAAACTAGTTAAGAGTACATTACATTTGTTTACTGTGAGACAAGGGAAAAACTCACGCACGCTAATCAACAGTAACATGCAGCCCACTTCTGAAACGTTGAAAGGGAGGAGCTCGTTTTAACCTGAAAGTGGAGATAGATCAACCAATAGAGTTGCAGAGCTGGCAACGGTTGAATTTTGTCTACAACAAGGAGGCCTTCCACTCTCACTCCAATTCACTCTACTCATCAATTCATCAATATACATAGCTCGAAGCAATTGTAATGCTATGCTATTTTATACTATATAGAGAAGAAGTTACAATATTAGAGGAGAAGTGAATAGAAAGAAATAAAAATGAAATAGAGGATAAAGGAGGAGAGGAGTAGGAGAGGAAAGAGGATGAGAAATAGATGTCGGGGAATGAAGGAGAGAAAGAGCAGAAGATGACTCGAAAGAGAAAATAATTCATAATGAAGTACAGGACGTTTTAACAGAAAAGGACAAAGAAGTAGAATGGAAAGGGACCGAAAATAGGTTTGATTAGAAATTTTCTTCTTCTTCTTCTTATTCTTCTTCTTCTTCTCTCTCTTCTTCTTCTTCTCTTCTTCTTCTTCTTCTTCTTCTTCTTCTCTCTTCTTCTTCTCTCTTCTTCTTCTTCTTCTTCTTCTTCTCTCTTCTTCTTCTTCTTCTTCTTCTTATTCTTCTTCTTCTCTTCTTCCTTCTTCTTCTCTCTTTCTCTTCTTCTTCTTCTTCTTCTTCTATTCTTCTTTATATTTTAAGATACAAGATTAATTTTCAACAATTTAATTATGACTGCCTATGATAATGTTAACATAGTGGATAAGTAAATGATTGATTATTATTTGTAATTATATTGTTGGTAATTTTCAATAATAAGCTGGTAATTTTCAACAATATAAGTATTGAATGCAATATGATAATGTTAACATAGTTGAGAGAGAGAATGATTGATTAATTGATTTTTTTATTTATTAGTTGTACTAGGTCTGAGGAGACCCATTGCACAATGAGAACAATACAAAAAAAATCTTGAAATAATTTCTTACATTATAAACAAAGTACACAATAGAATGATAAAATAGCAGCATATCAGTCAAAAATGTTATGATATAACTTAGTAGAACTAATCAAACAAACTATTTCCAAGATTAAATAGAAGTATTGAATATAACTTAGATTAAAGGTAAAAGCGGAGAGGGGAGAAAAGAAGAAAAAGACGAGGATTTGACAGAGGATAACAGAAGAGAAAAGAGAATAAATGAATAATTTAATTTCTCCAAAGCACAAAAAGAATATGAGAAGACCTTGAACTGGACTGCACTTCTTCTTCAAACTTCTCTACACTCGTCCATAAAGGAAAAATGTGGAAGATAGAATTCTAAAATAGGGAAGATTTGTTTGAAATTATTCATAAGAATTGAGATGCTCATAGAGTCTCTTTTTAAAAATGGAGAGGGTGGAAGAGAATACGATTCGTTTAGGCAGCTCATTCCACAATCTAGATGCAGTCACAATGAAAGAGAGTGAGAGAGAAAACATTTCAGACTTAGCAAAGCCCACTTTTTCTTTTTGAAAGTTAAAGTATGATTGTGTACATACCCTAAATTATTATTATAGGGATGTGAGACATACTTGTTGATTTTTCTCAACATGGATAGCTTGTAGAAGTATTTGCTCACTATATTTGTGAACTCAACAATTATCATTATATTGTTTCAAAACTTGACGAGATATCCGTTTTTCAAACAAGTATCTCACACAATTCCTAATTATTTCAATTCTCTCTGGTCAATAGGCTGACAATATTATATTGCTGGAGCCTACTATCATAGACCAACCAAATACTGTATCTCTGAATGGATTATCTTTGCTAGCTGCTATTACCCAAACCAATGTCCAAACTGTGCTACGTACTACGGAATATGAAATATCGTTCGATCAGTGTATCATTCAGGGTATTGTAAGTTTGCTGAGGCCCCCGCTTATTTATAGTCTCCAGGGAGAAACTCACTGTAATGGATTCCAAATACTTGCATCTATTTAGGCGACATCTTCAGCATCACAGCAAGTGCTGTAAAGTACCAAGTGCCGGCTACATTCCAATTACATTGCCAGTCCCCCAAAGATCGAGGAATGTTGTCCCTTTCCTGATTTAATAGCTGTTTCAGAGTGGTCCGGCCACAAGATAATGCTTATTGGACTGTTCAGAAACATAAACTAGAGTGTAGGACGACTATTAGTGAAATTTAAGAGGACAGATCTGATTACTTGGAGATCATTTGTCAACAAGTGACGTTCCTTTCCCTCCATTTTCAATGGTGAATTCATGTTTATTCAAGTATCTTATCGGAAACATGCTACAGTAGCCTAGCAACAGAAGTTGTTTCATTCGTTTTTTTGTACTGCCACCTGTGTTGTGACGTCTGAGAAACTGGATTTTTTTCAATATCCCAGTCTACAAAGCTCCAATAATAAAATGAGGTGGAACCACTTATAATGGTCTCAGCGGCTCTTAGACGTTTTTGGTGACATATCTCATGTTTCATTATTTGGGAATTATTTACTGACAATATTGATTCGGCTATCTCTTTCAGTCCTCGAATTTATGTGATTAGTACAATCAACAATTAGCTTATCTTCGAATTTTAAGAATTACATTTGCTCGAATTTTGAGCTTATTTACAAAAAGAGGTATAGAATGTTAATGGATATTATTTGTAGAATTACTAATCCACGTTAAATTTTTTTCATAAATTTGGCAGTTGATGTAACATTTATCAAGTGAAATTCGTCATTTGAGTTTTATCAAAATCGTTTGAGCCGTTTTTTGAAAATACTTGATTTTCAAATGATTTCCCTATTTTTTCTGACATCTTTAATCGCATTTGATCGAAATTGTTCGTTTCCGTTACTCAAAGTGTTACATTTATAAGTTATATACAAAACCCGTCATCCAAGACTATACAACATTGACATTGAAATTAATGACGAATTGGAAATATAATAATGATGACAAAGCTGATTTGATAACAAAATGATTTCAAGCTCCAAATGATACTCTTATAAACACAGTTTTGTATTGAGAAACCTTTAATCTTTAGGGAAGCAATACTTATCTCACCTCTCCTTAACAATGTTACAAAGTGCGAGGAAAGTAGAAATGAAATATTATATTTTGTATTCAATGATCAGAAATAATAAATTAAATCTGGGTCGCTTATTCAGTTCAATATGAGAGATCCGATCACTTTGAAGTACTGAGATGGTTGAATGAAATCAAATTTTCCCTTGTTTTTTAATAACAGTTACAATATAATGAAATGGGATAAGATAGATCAAAGGGAAAAAAGATGGTGTGAAAGAATTCACAGGTACTGCGTCGCAAATTATTAGGCATTTATTGATTCAACATTTTCCAATTTCGAGTTAGGCCTACTTCGTTTGAGCGAAAATTGGAAATTTGGAAGACAGAAAATCTATGAAGGCTGTGAAGAGGCATTCCGGGAATTCATACATCTCGATAACATTCCTGAGAAATCAAAGGTCACAGCAAAAAGCTGTACGATGACATTGAAATCCTTGGAGCGATTTCGAAAAGCACTGAAACCAATTGCATCTGAGCTAAAGCAGCGTGAAATTGGAAATCCATTTCGAAACATACATCACCCAAAGAAATAATTCGTCTGAGTCAGTAACTGTGGACTGTATTGACAGACGCTTTTCACTCTTGAAGCGTATTGTATATAAAGACATTAATTTAAAGGGTGATATTTCACAGCAGTTTTTGTTCTCGAACTGTGAAATATTGTTTTTCTGGCAAAGGCAATCCTAGTTTGAAGGGATTTACTATAAGTTTCTGTGTCATTTATGTTGGTAATAAGTTAGAGGTGCTCGAATGACTCTTTCTTTTTTCACTTTCTTAGAAACCCCTGACATTCTTGACTCTACAACAATAAAGTTTACTGTGAATGATTTATCATGGTTGAAAAAACCTTATGAGAACATTAATCTTTCTACTATTAATATAGCAATTTTTCAAGCTAAAAATACTCGACCTCTCCTCATTTCTGGTAGGAGATGGGTAGGCTTGATAAGTTGTAAAGTATTTTATGAAAAGCACGATTTCAACTAATTGGAAAGGACCTGTGAAGATCAATATCAAAAAGCTCTCAAGGATGACTGAGAGAAATCAACCCTGTGAGAATCATGCGCATCTTTTACAAGTTCCTTGACATGTTTTTCTGTGGGTGATGCCCACATGAGCCCTAGGTTGAATAATTTCAACCTTGTGCTAGAAAGGATGGTGATAATGGATGAATAATAAATTAACGACTGCTTTCTGGGCAGCCGGGAACCTCAGCTGAACGTGCTGAACCATTGAATATATATCCTTGAAGGATATTATATTCAATGGCTGAACTCCTACGTGGTTTCTCAACCGATTTTGTTCGTTCACATTTCATTTGAAAGATCTCATTGTAGATGTTTGATAAGGTCTTAAGTTCTGAAAAAAGTCATCGTGGACACGAGGAATGAACGATAAAAGTTTCAATTTTGCCTTTGCTTTAACATAGGGACAGGTGAGTAGAAAAGTTTCACATTATTTTTCAACTTATTATTTAATGATTACTGATAGCTGTTTTGAAACAAAAAATTTTATTTTCCATTGTTCTTTTCACCGATAAGGGCATTTGTGCAGTGAGCAAGAAAGAGAGGATAGAGAAAAATAATAGGGGAGAAACAGAGGAAGGGTGAGAATTTAGAGGAGGAAAGAGAGAGAGGAAGGATAGGATAAAGAGGAAGAGAGAGGGAGTGAGTAAAGAAAGGGTGAGAAGAGGGAAAGAGAAAGGGAAGGGGAGAGAGGGTAGAACAGACTTTTCGTCTCCTCCGAAAGACTACATATGAATAACTCCTATGTAAGACTCCTATGTATAACTACATAAATTTATATTGTGCAATAACAAAACAAAAATAGACTAGTAAGAGAATATATAATTTTTTTGAAGATTTGTGCAAACACAGTGATGAAAAAACTATATTCGTATCACCTACATTCAATTCAGTTTCTATTTAAGGTGAGTGTATTCTTGAATGTCATCGTTGTGATGAGTGTTGCTGAATGATAAATTTTCTTCACCCTCTGACTTCCATGGTATATGCACGAGAGGCATATATTCAATAGCCTCTCCAATCAATACTAATCAGTTTACAAATTCTAATCGATTGGATCAACGGGCACCAAATCAGTATGAATGAAGAGAAGTTGGATAACACTATCTATCTATCTAGCGTATGGCTTTGGTTGGTGGGGAGACCCGAAGGTAGTTCCACCTCGCCGTTTATAACCTAATTCCATTAGGTTGCAGTTCTATTTCACTTTGCAAAATAACACTGAGATCTTATCGTGATTTAAAATTATTGTTGATGATTTGTTATCAGTTATCCAACCTCTCATTGACTTGATTCCACGTCTCGAGAATTGAATAAGAACTTTGAAGAGCTTCTTGTGCTAGTGATAAGTAGATGGGCCTTCCAAAGCATCAAAGTACCTAGATATTCGACTGCTATGATTACTTGGTATATCCATAGAGAAGAGATAGGAGATTCTAATCTGTTATATCTTTGGTGTATCATAGTTCTCCACTCCATATACAGTCTGTGGAGCTGTTTCAGTACTACCGTAACAGCATCAGTGTTGCTGTATCTGTTTCAATACAGTGTTAGAGAATTGAGAATCATTCTGAATCTCACGTGTAATGAAGTTTCACAGCTGTTTCTGTCAATCCTTCTTCATCTGATTTCAGGCTGCTTAGTACCACATTTGCTCAGAATCGAAGCATGAATTATTCAGATGGCTGAACTCTCTTACCGCAACCAGCAGAAATCTGAACCCATTTCGCTGCTCAGTGCAACTGTTGCAGGAAACAGTTTCAAATCGACATTGAATGTTCGATTTGATCAGACAAGTTGAGTCTGAACTCCAGAGAAGTTTGCAAGCCCATTTTTTTGGCCCATCATATTCCCATTGTTCACATCAGTCACATTTCTTAAGTAGAAACTTCAAAAGTTCATTTCCATGTCACATACAATATTAAAAATCCATTTAATCCAGCCTATTCGGATTCAACTTTCTACAATATTGAACTCTTTTTTGAAATCAGAAAAGTTCAACGTAACCACAATTGAGATCGGGAATTTATGTTCATGATCAAGTTTCATGGATATCACCTTGTAATTCCATACATACATCAACTTCAATCATATAATGCAATATGTTTTGAACCCAATTCGTCATTCAATTTAACAGTCGTCATCTCTCATCATCACCCCTCTCATTACCCACGCACAAGCCTAGAGCTCATGTGGGCATCACACTCAAAAAAAATTTCCAAAAATCCTTATAAAAAATATTTTCATTAAAAAAATATTTCGTGGTCGGGCCTGTATCAGATCACACAGATTAGACAAAAGACTGGCAACTGCTACTCTCGTAGTAAATGTGACCATTTAAAACCTGCTCGGCTAAATGTTATTAACAATGAAAATGAAAATCGCCTCCCGATGGTTAGGAAACCAACTTAGGCTCATTCATCTTACATCATCCCTCCCAATACAGACAAAAATGCCAAGAGCTAATGTGGAGATCAAAATCTAATCTTTACAAATGAAAATCTTACATCTTGTCAATACATTAGCCTACTACTTTTCCAGCTCAAATTAATTCTATCACGTATTTTTCACATATTTCTATTTTTTTCCACTTTTTCTCCTCAAAGCATTAGTTCAACCACGATTTCTTATTTACCATGGTTTATTGAAAAGTATCAGGAAATTAGTATTGTTGAATTAGTATTGTTATTATTAATTAAGTATTGTTAATTGTGTTATGAGCACAATGGTGTTAAGAGCAGTGTAGGAAATATTATTGGTCCCTAACGTTTTTCTCCTATACTAGGCGAGATCTGGAGACAGTACAGGTAGTTCTATTTTTTCCGGTAATAATTCAAGAGTATTTTTTACGGCCTGTTGTACAAAAGCCAATTAAAATTTTACCGCCGTAGAACTACGTCATCTAACGAAAACATTGCATCAAAGTACCTAATAGTGCTCTACAGAATGGCATCATCTTACGTATTACTTATCGTACGTTTCATCTTAATGAATTCACTTTTCTGCAATCTTTACTTTTGTCTTCTTTTATTTATTGTATTTATTCCAATAATATTCAGATGTCTTTCTGTAATGTATTCCTCAATAATATTATTTTTGAAGAATATTATGTTCTTCAAATGCACGGCGATGGAATTAATCAGAAGATTTCTTAATCAGTATATTCATCACGAAAAAAGGCCAGCTTTTCCCTTTATACTGCTTTTATGGCTGGGTTTCACGATTCTAGTAGGAATTCTACTTTGGCAGGTTCTGGAGGCAGGTTACCAGGAGCCTATCTCTAACCTATAAACCAGTAACCTGCCTCCAGTAACCAGAACGTCTACTAGAATCGTGAAAACCAGCCATTACACTAGAATTTATAGACCCGCGCGTGGGCAGTAACATTTCTCCATTTATACCACCGAGCAACCAAAGCTGGTCTTTTTCGTTAAGGCTCTAGCAAGAGTTTGAAATTATGGGTTGAATTATGGAGAAACTTTAAAGGATAGAGTAGAGAAAATTCTAGAATGACTACACAGTGTAATATATTGTCCAGTAATGGAGTAATGGAGTAATGTGTAATGGAGTCCAGTAGAACGTTCTAGCTCTATTCAAAGTTTAATTAGAAGAACAGGACTTGAATTGTATAGTGATATACCAGCTTTGTCCAAGTATCCTTTTAATCATGGCAACCTCTGAGTTAAATATTGTACACTTGAAAAGTAAATTAAATGGAACGCCCCGGAAATGAAATGTTCCAGAACTATTTCATTGCAACAATGGTGTACAAGAATGTAACATAGATTAATTTGAACTCCAAGATTATATCATTCTCTTTTAGTAGCGAACTTTGGGGTCTTAGCACCCAAGAGATATATTTTCAAACAGAATAAATGCTGCAAACCCTCTTTTATTATTGCGTGAATATAGCACGCAATAATAAAAGAGGCTATTTTGCCAAATGTTCCAAGTAATTTTCTAGCAGCAGGACTGTCAGTTTTCCAGTCTCCTTGCATCAACATAGAATAATAAAGATATTTTCTGGGCAGAATGAATAACTATCAACATGAGTCTCACTTCTTTTGCCTAAGTTTTTGTGGAAAAATGTGAATTATTCGCTTAGAGCAGCAGCAAAATTCTTCCACCGTTGACTGTTTGAAACTATTAAGTGTCCAAGTTCACAGGTGAATTAAAGTTTAGTTTGTACAGAACCTATTATTTTTCCAGAACCTATTCCCAGACTAACCAACTATTTTATCCTATTCAACTTCTAACTGCTGTATGTAAGTACTTTACTGTTCTGAATGTTTACTTCTGTGAGCAGGATAAAAATCTTAGAAAATTATTTCATTGATAAATTCCTCTTAAACATGGAAAGATTACATGGATACATCTATCAGTCACATATTTTAATCTACGAGTTCAGAAACTCGCAATTTTCTCTCACAATCTGTGTGAGAATCAACAATTCTTCATTTTGAGAAACTCTCATATATAAATGTTGAACATCAAACTCCTGGTACTGGAGGGAACCTAATCTTATAGCTCTCATGTTTTACCTCATCAATATTCGATTCAATCTGCTATTCTGGAGTTGATCATCAGTCTGTTAATTAAATGATAATATTATTGTTTGCTTTCATCAACCCTTAGCTTAGGTATGATGAAGTGTACTAATGGACTGCTAGATACTAATCATGATTTATATCGATGAGTAATTCTGGGAAGAAATTTCCTTTTCACGTCTCCTTTCCTTTTGCCTTTTTACGTCTCCTCCCTCCAATTTATCACCTCAATGAATATATTTCAGCATGTTATATTATATTTGTGACACTTTCGATGTTGTTGAGCGTAGACTCTTGTAAATTCAACTTTATTGAATAAAGATTATTTGAATTTGAATTTGAAAAAACTACCTTGACTATAGGCTACAGAACACATGAGTTGAGCCCAAATTATATAATATTCTTCATAACTCAACTTTCAATTCGATATGCTTGCACTTATCACAGAAGCTTTCTTTGCTTTCAATCCTCAATAATTAAATCACTTTCAAATCTCAAATCCAAATCTATTAATTCCTTGTACAATTTATTTTATAAAATAAATGATACTTGGAAAACAATACGGAATTATTATGAAATGCGAAACGTTAAAAGGAAGTTTTTCTATTGAAGGTAGATGAAGATTCAGAGTCCTTAGAACAGTTTCGAAAGAGCAAGAAGACATACTGTTCTCAGTTAAGACCTTAAAACACTATTCTAAGTTAAAAACATAATGATTATTAATTTTTGGAATTAAAGATAGGCATTTCTAGAATCATTGTCATCTATTTCGATTTATTCTTGAATTTTTTCTCATTAAATTGTCAAAGTTTCTCAAATCTGTTTCTTGTTCATAAACTTTAAACTGCCATTATGAAGTTGGAAATCTAGATGTGATGCCATGGCAACTATTCTTCAGACTCTTCAATCACGTACCACTTCCATGATTATTGGTAGAAGAATAGCTTCGGAAACAGTAAACTGCAAACGGTCCTCTTCACCGGCGCATCTCTGGTTCAAGACAGTAACGAGATTAGCAAGAGAATCAAAGTTATAAAGGAACTTAAGAGTGGATCCAAGTACTCAGACGAGTACTGAGACAAGTACTAAGAGAGCAACACAGTCAAAGTTTTAAAGGTCCTTGAGAGTGGATCCAAATACTAAGACGTATAAACTTGTTATTTCCATGATAAAGTTGAATAAATTAATCATTAATCTATTATTAACATTAATTTAAAGTGTTCTAAATAATTATACAGTATTTGACAAATTATAAAGAAATTTTATATAAAGTATAATTATATATCATATCTTTTTGTAGAATTATCAGAACCTACAACAGCTCAGAATGTAGAATGTACCTGACCATACTGAATAACACTGAGTCTTCACGGATTCATCAAATGACACGGATTATCATAAAAAAAATACTGTATACTGTATTTCATAAATCATTACTTTTGATTAAAAGAATTAAGATTACTAGAGATAAGTACTGAATAGTGTTTCTCGATATCAGATATTACTCATATCAGTTTTCAAAACAAGGATATGAACTGAATGAGAATAGAGAACATTGAATTGAATTCGATTGAACAGGATTTTTCTCTAATTATATAAACTTTTCTCAATAATTGAGTAACAAATATTGGTAAACAATAATATTCTATAATTATTGTAGAATAGAATCATTATTACAATACGAAGAACATTACCATCTAATTTGTACTTATACTTAATTGAGGATTTCTCTCAAAGAAGCCAAAGTTCTCTAAACTCTCAACAATTATTGTAACCAAAATTACAATTTCATGATGAGTCTTGAAAGCACTGCACCTCAAGGCTATTTTACTCTATAGAAGCTGGAATCAGAACTTTGGTAATAGTAGTTAGTAAATGTTTGGAAATCTGATTGTTGAAGTTCGCCTTCCAGTTAAGCTGGGAGGCTGGCAATCGCCTTTGTTAAATTATGTACCGATTTAAAATATTTTTTCATTGTTTCTTGTTTTCATTAACTAGACCATGAATTGCACCAAAATCCAGACAGTTGATGATTTTCATCAATTGAACAATATGTTTAAATATTCTGATTGAAGAATCTATTCGTTATTATTGATGTATTGTTTGAGAGGCATATGATATTGTTCCACCTCGCCGTAAAGCTAGATTTTCCCTGAATGGGGAACAGGTGAACCAGTATATTAGAAAGTTGACTTTCCACTTTTCTCTATTCTTCCATCTATCCGCTCATGACAACAATTCTGTCTTGGATTAATTTTCCACCATGATTAAGAGACTATTCCTGTCTTCACCTCGTTAGTTCTGGCGGATGATTTTAAAGTTTTTAATCAATGTTAGAACTCAATTCAATAGCACTACTTTCTAGATGGTGACAAGTTGGGAAGCTGATAATTAGGAAATGCAAAAAACTCGAGTTTTTCATCAAGGTATCCTTACTTCTGTTGAAAGAGCTCTTTCAAAGGACTTTAGGGTTCACGCCACCAAATTGATTTTTTCGAAGCACTCAGAACAGGTGCTGCTTGTAAGACTGTCCTGTAACTTGTGCCACGGATCTTGACTTATTAGGGCCTATTCATCGAGAAATATTTTTCTAACTCTCACTACTTTTGGAAGGTAAATGTTGCAAAAAAATTTCAAGTCAAGGTAAACTCGGTTATTATTCCACACTAACATTCAGTTACAATTTTTTTAAAAAACATATTGTGAAATTATTCCATTAATCCATTATGGATCAGTTTGAAAACATTCTTGCAACAGTGTTGGATTTGGAAACTCTCATTTCAATAAACTTATAACATCAGTTAATCAATACTAAACTAATCAATAACATTCATAAATAAACCCATACAACGATGTATCTAAGGACCCGATATCCAAGGATATCTAAGTGTAGTGTTCAAAAATTAAAATAAGTGCTATTTCTTACAAGATTAAATTACAGCTCCTGACACGAATAACTAGTAAGTTGAATAATATCAAAATCTGTTGCAAAAAAATAGCCACTAGTAAATGGTGGGAAATAGGTCAATTCAATAGGTCAAAAAATATCCACTAGTAATTAGTGGGAAATAAGTCAATTTTTCAATCATAGATCAATTCTTACTTGATTTATGAAGATATTATATTCCAAATTTCTAAAGTCTACGATCTTCCGTTTGTATCGTTTGTAACGATCTATCGTTTGTATCGTGCGTACAACACGACGGACGGACGAATGGACACAAGTATGACCGCATTGATGCCCTATCGGGTCCTTAGGTTCAGCACTAGCATAGCCTCCTCTAATGTACGGCTATGGCACTAGTCGCAGGCTGAGCAATTAGTTTACAGAAGTGTCAAATTACTACAAGCTTGAAGCTTACTGGCGACATAAATCATCCAGCATCCTGTGAAGGACATTTGCAGCGAGAATAAGACAGGTTAGCGACCTTGAGAATCGAAAATTCCAGAGGGTACTTACAAAAATGACTTTAGTATGGCAATTTGCCGCGAGCGCGACAGCGTGTTGAAAATCATGCAAGATGTGACAACAAAAGTGTACCCAGCTACAAAAAAAATTGGAATCATTGAGAATATCCTAATTATTTGCTAATTCATGGAGTGCTCACATGCATATATTCGATCAAACTGAATTTGTTTTTGTTTTCGAAAATAAGCTAGCTGAAAGCTGTCAAACAAGCCAGCACGTGCATCAGCATTAAATATTTTTAAATTATCTCAAAAAAGCATGTGAGATGTGTAATAGTGACTCATGTTGCTCGATTTGAGAGTTTGTGTTCAATCAATAATAATTTTATATTAGCTTCTGAACACTTTATATCATCATTATCACACAGGGCGGTACCCGAGAACAAAACATTGCTTGCTATTGACAGCACCTGCCATCACTTAATCAATTCTGATAGAGAACGAAAAATAATATGGACAGCTATTTCAAAGGGGAATTACGCGAAGGTCTCAGTCACAAATTGTACATCGCAGTGTCCATTGTGTCTCACGTTATTTTCCGTACTAGTAAAAGTTTTGGAAAAGTTGCTTCGGGAGTTGAATGATATTGCATATATTATTAACAATCATAAACAGTGAATTTTTTAGGCTTGAACTCACCATCTTTGTTCAAATGAAAGGCGGTTGAAACTTAGTTTGGACTAAGTTGTGAAACTTCAGTTTTATTTTTGTTTGAACTGCCTTTGAATATCGTAGACAACAAGTTGAAACTATTGTTATATTGAACATAGTTTTTGAGCGAAGATGTATACAAGGCTAGAGTATATTATTTCAATAACATTGAAATGATTATTATTTGTGTGAAGTGAACTTCGTGTTCTTAAATTCTACAAATACATAATTATACAGTTACAGTTGATCATCTTCAGTGACATTGAATATGGGAACCAATCAATTTTGAAATGAATGTGAATTGTGAGGATTTGGATATTCATCAGTCATCGTCATGTCGAGAAATGGGTCTGCATTAGTACATTGATGCAAGAAGTAATAGAACTTTCTCATCTAGCAAGGTTAGTAGAGAACAATATTGGAGTATGAATCTTGAAGTAAGAATATATTTCATATATTGTCTCATAATACATGTATGAGTGGCAGACGAACAGCTGGTCATGTCAAAAATATACAGGGTGTTTCAGAATTCCCTACTAATACTCTAGAGGGCATTGTTCCTAAGTGAGAAAAATATCTAAATATCATATTTAAATTTTACGGAAGTCCTTCGTTACTCACACAGCCTCCATTTTGTTTTTTTTCACTTATTATTATTTTTCCAAATAATGGTTGAACAATGAACAAACAAAATTGAAACTTTGCACAAACATTCATGACTAGACAAAGCTACAAAAAATTATGACAATTTTTCAAATTCATAAAACAAAATAGCGGCCATTTAAATTTTTTTTATTTGGATCACACCAGACGTTCATTGAATCACTCCAGACTTTGTTGAAGCATCAAGTGCCTATCACAATACCAACTGGTTTTCAGTTCAACTATTTTAAAGTAAATCAATGATGGAGATTGATAGAGAGAAGGGTGAGAACAGTTCTCTCTAATAGCGAGTTCTGTGATCGATCACATTGATTGATGAGCAAAGAGTTCACTGGAACTCAATGTTCTCAAAATAATATCGAGATTCTCAAGACCTCGCCTGGATTTTGTTATTTGAGCATTCAAGAAATGTACAATCGGATAAAACCAGCACTTGTTCAGTTACTGGATGAAGAATGAATAATTCCTTTGATTCTTTATCATAATGAGGCTCCAAAAACTTTCGCCTCTCTAGCAAGTATTGTTCTGAAACTGGGATGCTTTAAGTGCGGTCCGGAAAGATCAATATCCAGCATCAAGTTGTTTGGCAAACTTGGACGAATGAACCTTGAAGCAATTATTATCATTTGCATTTCAAGTCAGAAAGTTCATAGCAGTTCCAAGATTCTAACACTCAAGAGAGCAGGTTTATCATAAATTATATTCCATCCTTGATCAATTCAATTTAAGGCAGCAGAGCTCCCTCATTAGGCGTTATAGGTCTACAATCCAAAAAAGGATAACTTGGGCGCAACAGTAGTTTCACCTATGAAACACTAAATACAGTATTTATCATCATTTTATCAATATAACGAGTGAAATTAGCAGTGTTACCAATCAAATTGGAATCGAATCACGGGATTGTTTTACTATGTTAGAAATTGCGATGAAAAATCGTCGAACTATCGAAGTCAATGAAGGAAATGAATCCTTGAAATGAAATCATTTTTCGAGATCCTCATATCTTTTTTTTTAATATAAATTTAATATCTTTCTAAACTTTCTCTGTTCTGAGAGAGTAAAAGAAATAATTGCCTTCATTGATTTCATACACATTTTAAGAAAGAATTTGTAAGGAAGAATTTATAGATTTCCGGCATTCACCCCATGGATTAAATCCATCCGGGGGAGTGTTCTGAGAGTATTTCCACTCATACGTATTGAATTATAATAATGACACTACTGTGAATTATTCTTATTATTCTTGATTATAATAGTGACACTACAGTGTCATTATTATAATTAAGAATCTCATCTTATAATTACTGATTAAATTGCAAGTTCCAGAGCTACAAAAGTTGTGTCTTAGAACAGACCATGGATAGAATGCTGAAGTCTCATGTTTTAAGGAACTTCCCCCTTTCAATGTTTTTCACAATCATAAAATGCATCAATCATTGATTAAATTCTTGTATTGGAATTGAAATCCCTTCAACCTCCTGAAAGAGCTTGTTGACTATAATGTAGCCAATGATGAGAAAGAGTGGAGTCTACATTACAAACATTACAAAAGGAGGCAGTTCATAATTCTTCCATGAACAAGAGGGAGCATATTATTTCACAGTGCCGAGAGAAGTGTATTAGGTTTGTGCTCCTGGTTATACAACTCTCACGTTCAATATAGAGGAAAAAGATTGACTTTCGTAGCTTTTATTGCAAAGAAATATCTTGCTCCTAACTGGCAGAAGCATTTTCCATTTTCCTTATAGTGAGTCCTCACATATAAGCACAGTGTTCCAGTCACGTTCGTGAATATACGAGCCTACAAAAAGCGAAATGGGGCCGAAATACTTGATAAAAATGTTTCGAATAAATGATCGAACATGAAAATTCCATAAGGAAATCCGTGGATTTATTGAAAACTTAAATTCTTGAGAGGAGAAATCAGAAAATATAACTACTGTATAATAACTTCAGTCCGACCAGGCGTCAAATTTGCGAAGTACCTCGAAACTTATCTGAAAAACTTATTCAGGTATGAAAGAGGAGCTTGCCTTGAATTGAACTTGCTTTGATTCGATAGACATGTATTATTTTACTATGTATTTTTTACACGCTAGAGCTTTCAAATCATTAATATTTCATGCTCTTTACTGATAGAAATCTTGATTACACTGTTTTTTTTTTCTATTTTTAAAATCAAATGATGATTGAACAAACAACAGTAGTTGTGGATTTCAAGCGGTAGTTTTTCTACCCATACATTTTGTTTAGCAGTCTGTCTCATTAAATGTGTTCTTTGTGAATAACTGCATCACTGCATCTGCATCCTACTGAGAGAAGGGATTCGCTGAATCTCTCTAGTGCCAATACCTCGGGGAGGTGGACTACTATACTACCCTACTGAATATTCTATCGTTTGTCACTGGAAAGTGACTCGCCTCGACAATGCTCGAAAACAGAAAGTTCTTGCGCTGATTCCTCTTCAAAGTTCTGATTCCATATTATGAATAGGGTATTCGACACCAGAAATACCTCGTAAAGATATAAATCTATTTAATGACCTCAGTGGAGGATTGGATTTACAGTCATGGTTCACTGACTTTTGTGAACCAAGTAAAACTTTTGCATATACTCGTATGATGTTCATAGGCGACAAATCCTTCGAGTATTAGCCAGCTATAAAAATCACCGATGAAAAACGATTTTCTGGCTTCAGCAGTAATACTCGTATTCAGTTGCCTACTGCGAAGGTACAAAGATGACAAAGATGAAGGTACTACTGCAAAGCTTACAGAGACCTCAGTTGACACATCGTAAAGTTTCATTTTTAGTGAAGCATTTCAAGGGTCTCCATTCACGGTTTCGAGTTTTCTTATTTTGTGTTCTCTAGCTATTTGTAACAGAGAAAAACTTTCCGGTAATTTGAATCGTTCTATGAGGATATTATTACTTAAACTCGATCATCTTCAGCGTTGAGTGTAGGCATATACTCTGTGTTGTTCGAATTTCACTGGTGGTGAATATTATAACTGATAAATGTTGATATTTACGGAGGCTTAAGCTGCGTAAATAATTCTGCTACAAGAATTTATCTAGATATTGTAATGTTACAAAACATTTTAATTTCAACCTTTCCGTAAATCTGCTACAAATGACTAAACTTTTATTATCTTAGTAGTAGAATAATGTTCTGTAACATTTTTGATAAGGGTAATACTTAGTTCAACAAAACTGCTTTTGAATAAGTTGGGTGATTAAACGTATATAAACATTTTCAATTGTTTTAATAATGGGGTTTCAAGTACAATCTTATGCAATACAACAACTTTATTAACAACTTCATCTTCTTCTTCTTATTTGGAATAATAGATGTGGAATAGAGATGGACCCGATTGGAGTGCACTTCTAATAGAATAAAAATGAACTCATAGTAGGAAAATTACAATTTCATCTTTTTCTTACCACTGTACCACTCCTACATTATAACTTGATAATTATTTTATTTTATGTGTCTAGTTTTGCTAAATTTCATGATAGTCTGTTATTTCAATTATTAATTCCGATATTGAATCAGCAGGGCTGTGATTCCAAATTTTTTATTGTAGGCTACCTACTAACAATATCTCACTGATCTCTCATTGTGTTCAATGTAGGGAAAAGGGCTGATAGCTGATATCGCTTGGGACAGCAAACAGTGGAGTTCCTGAGGCTGCATGTAGGAAAATTGCAATTTATATAACAATATATATACATGTATCTTCAGTCTATGTAGTTCAAACATCGCTATGATCCTGCCACGCCAGCAACTGACCTACAAAATGTATTTTGTGATTGCACTGCCTGACTCCATATTCCCAGCTCATACTTTAATGATGAGCTGTGTGATGAGTCATATAAATCACCCTATATTTATACATGACTCACCTATCACACCCCATATATATATGCACGTCCTCCATTCATACTAATAAGCCTCAACTTACATAAACCTAATGGCGCGTTTACACCTGTGGAAGTTTGACATATGCTAACTGGACAAGTGAAATAAAATTATCCCTTTTTCTATTAGGATTGGGGTCGCCATCTTCCATTGGCTGTTGATAAGATGATTCTTTGATAGGGTAATCATTTAAATTAAAGAAAAATATCGGGAATCGGGTACCAAGTAGAGGGATTCTTCAAATAGACGTGCTTCTAACCTTGGATTTACAAGTTGCGAGCGAGAAATAAATCTGTTTAGCTTAATTTATTAAAATAATAATTAATTAATAAAGAGTGTCATATTCACACTGGACATTCAATGTTGTAATGCTGCAAACGATTATAAGAGGTGTCTAGAGTGGATTATCTTTATCTAACGTAACCGTAGTCTGAATGAAGATAGAAATTTTAAGCTGTCAGCTTTATAATACAGTAACTTTCCTCTATTTTAAGAACCCACCTCAAAATTCTATCATTATAATCATCAACAACATTATTATCATCATAATCATAAAGCAGACTTCATCTAGTTGTAACGTTTATTCATTATAATAATTGAACAGAACAATATTATTCCACTAATTATTTTGTTAAAAAAATGTTGATTCAATACTGCTATTTGATCCATAAACTGTTTATTGAACGACTGAGAAACCAGGCATCAATGTGCTATTTTTACGACCTTTCAAGACATAACCGCTCGTTACTGGTTACATTACTCTTCATCACTTAGAGATAACAATCAGCTGCCGAATACCTGCTGTTGAAACCACTGATAAGCTTTTTCCATTAACACCACCAGTGGAAGCATTTTGAGCGGTTCATTGACTGAATCTATTTTCACCGTATTTACCTGATGTAGATAGGTGTACTCTAAAACACGTACACTCGTACAGGATTTGAACTTGGTCGAAAATCGATAATTTCAATCACCAATGTAAGTGACTCTTGCACACTGTCTGTCATAACTCAACATTGAACGTTTGAGACTACTGGTAGATAGACTTAAATTGCATTGAGAAATTTGTAAAATGATGAATAGATTTAATAGCATCCGCTTCAGAACTCCTGAATTCCTGGCGCCTTGCTTTGAGAACATGGAGCAATGAATCTCATCTCTCAAGCTCGATGTATATTATGCCTATTCCAATTCTTGAAAATGTATATCATCACCACGTTAAAGAAATATTATTTTTCACAAAACATGAAGACACCAGATTGGACCTCTTAGGAACTCTGCAACCATTATTCTGAATAGAGTAGAGTTTGATGAACTACTCCAGAAAACCATTCCATGAGACAACAAGGGATGAAAAAGATCAAAATAGGCCTCTCTGAGGCTTCCTAGACGTTAATCTCAACTTAATCTTTTTCAAATTCTAGAGATAAAAAGATAGTAGTCATCCATATTAATGTGAAATATTCCTATATTTTACATTATTTCTATGATCAATGATATCGCACAAAAAATAGTCTACAGTTTTTCTTCTGAAGCGAGTTTTCATGATTTTGATTCCTCACTTTTCTTAATTGATTGTCATTTATATTTCCATAATTTCTCAGAAATATTTTTTTGAATAATCGCTGCTCGGTATTTGTTCTGGTTCATGAAGGCATCCTCGGCAGTGAGGCACGAGATTTTCTAGTTTCAATATCAGAATAATGTCAGAGCCAGTGTCCAGATATTCTCAATAAATCTTTGAAATAATCCTGAATGATAAGAGATACCATAGTGAATGGACGTAGGTGTTCATACAAAGCAAAGATGTAGGTGGTGGAAAATGTTGAGAGGAAACATGAAAATAGAATGAGACATTCTGAACTAGTACATGAGAATGATTTAGAGTGGTGGTTGGCAAGCTGGATTCGAATGTGTACCTTGCGTCCTACGCAAGTGTGCAATGATGCATAACCATCTAAATGTACCCTCATTTGTAATTATTAGAGAAGGATTTGGTGCAACAAGGTATGTTGTGAAAATGTAGAATTCGATAAGAAAGACATTGGAATCTCGTGTGAGATCGGGTGCAGCTCTTTTTATTCGGTCTAGAAGTTGTTGTCAGGAAAATTTCATTAGTGAAATTCATTTCGAGCCGACCACCATTCGACACACTCTCTTGTTTTTTGAGAGTTGTGCTTCACTCTCCACAATACTCTCTGCTTGAGTTGGAAATCAATTTTGAGTGCCCCACTTGAATCTCAACACAAAACAATAATATTGAAGTTGAGGATCGAGTAAAAAAAATGTTTCATCATATTCGAGTTTTGAGTGGTCAAAGGGAAGTGATAAACCTGAGCGAATAGCATAGGGATGAATAATTTCTGAGCTCTTCGCTGACGAATGCATTGTTTTGTCATTACAATATAATAGCTCATTCTCATATTATAATAGTAATTGGAAATCCTAGAACATTTTGTAATTAACAGACATTTAATCAATCATTCCAATCTTATACCAGAGATAACCATATTTCGTCAGTCTATGCTCATACTCAATTATCAACTCAATATCATATCAAGCGCACTCTTCGAAATCATGATTGATATTCCTGGAAATGTGTTATTATATATAATGTCATTACATCACACTGGATATATTGTCATTACAATATAATTTATATGATTTATATAATTGGGCTTCACAAAGCCAAATCTCATATTCGATATAGATTGGAAACTTTATGTATAAAAATGAGTGCATCCTCTTCTAAAACTGTTGATATTTTCATGTTGTGTACCTGTATCCAGTTCCTGACTAGATCTGTTATTTACTTGTGGCGTACATACAGTTTTTATGTGTTGTAATTATTGTAATGTTTAAAATGTAACGACTAATGTGTTGTAACAACTTTTGACGTTGTCATTAACACTTGTGAAACTGTGTTCTACGACAATAAAGTATCTATTTATTTATTTATAATAGTTATCAAGTTAATGTGGTAATTTAGGCTACAGACTAACAACAAGGCATTATTATTCTATTTTCTGTCAAGATAGAATTATTGTCTTTGATAATTATGGTCATAGGTACGTAGTTAGCTATACAGTATATTTAATTTCTATCCTTATATTTCTGTCTAATTAAGAAGTAATTTAATATAGCAATATATTATTCTCTATAAAGAGCATCATCATTATTTCTCTGGAATATAAAGAATACCAGCTCTCCAATAAAATATGGTGTTACAGAATGGACCTACTTTTCTTTCGAAGTAACAATGAGCTTCAAAGTAACAAATGGGTAATGTCTCAGCTAGACTTCTAGTCCTACGTTTTTGGATCACTTCCAGTCCTTTTTCTTCAGGGAAGTGGTGTGATTTCTATAGCACACCGCTTCATAAGACTCAGACATGTTGTTCAGTTTACGAGCGAGAAGTGACTGAGTGCATTTGCAGCAGTGTACTAAGAAAAATAAAGCAGGTTGCAAACATAGTACAGGCTGAAATAGAACGGTCGTAGGCTCGTATACTCGTATACGAGTTATATATCACTCGTATTACCATATTCGAGATGAATTTCACGTTCCCTATTCACCTACTAGCAAGTTTATTGATAAAATCTTGGAATCATTGAATTTCTTTTTAAAATCCTAAAATTTTCAACTCACCCCATTTTCCAGTTTCCCATTTTCTGGTCAGTTCTAATTTTCTCTAGTTTTCACCATTTGTGATTTATTATTTTCAATATTTACTTTCTTCTTTCCTACAACTGGTGAAACTGTTAAACAGAGTTCGTCTGTGTAGTGGGAACAAACATTTTTATTTGAATGAGCCTGACTTTGCTTCTGGTAAATAAAAAGTCGCTGCTCCATTCGGAAAGGGAGTGCAAATATAGTTGTTTTGCTTTCAACTCGCCAAGTGAGTTAGTAGTATTTTATTCATCCACCTGTCGCGTTTGGAATCTCAATCCAATTTCATCTTTGTACATTTCAAAAACATATCGCAGTGTTTTAGAAATGGACGATAAATTTTGATAAGGACGTTTGCTCAAAGTTTATGGTGGTATATGGCTGTTTTTATTCAAACGCGCGACTAACGGACGTTTCAGTAGATAGGACATTATGCATAATATGATGGAGCACATATTTTCTTGCAATTACATTTACGATTGAGTCGAAGACGAGATTCAAATAAGTATTTATCCTCAGCGCTTTGAGATAAAACTGCGTTTCTTAAAAACTTTGTAAGGTTAAGAAAAGTGTTGGGTTTAGTGGGAATAGGGATAAAAAAAGAGGAAAGCAGTATAATACACGGATTTCCAGGAATATCATTCATGATTTTTTAAAGTGTACTTGGTAGGAAATTGAGTTGATCATTGAGTATGAGCATAGACTGACGAAATATGTTTATCTCTGGTATGAGATTGGAATGATTGATGGAATGTCTGTTAATTCCAAATTGTTCCAGTATTTTCAATCTCCTGCTTTCTAAACTTTCCGATCAGTTCACAATGAGAGGGAAGGGATTCTTTCCTTGATCCTTGATCCTTTTATTAAGAAGAATCCCTTCTTTCTTATTGATTTTTAATCATGCTCTGATTGAACTGTTCGTCCGTTTTAAATACTGCACTTTTGTACTTACAGGCTTGCAGCCCTCAGGAAGCCTTGAAATGTAGTGAGATTCCCTGCGTCGAATGACTACTGTACTGAAAAATTTAGATCTCAATAAAAAATTCGAATTTGGTTTCATGACAAAGGAACAAAGAGACAATATTGATTAGTATCGATACCGATATTTCCCATTAAGTATAGTAAACATTTTACCTTCCCCATTCCAAATGAATAGTCGACTATAAACAATGATATTATTTTATTGAAGACATTGTATTGTGAAGAGCTCATTCTCTGAAGTTCATTCTCTCATGCTCCGTCATAAATGATGTCAAGAAGAGTTATTGTTTTACACTGTGTGCAATTTGTGTAAATGAAGTAACAATGTGATGGAAACGATGTGTAGGACGGCGCAATGTCAGAGCTGTGTATAGGAGCAATGAATCATCGTTTATTGACGTGAAGTGACTGTTAAAGCCCCGTGGAGCCGCTTCAAAATGAAATTTTAACAATTGTAATGCTGTTCATGAACAGGAACATTTTATGTGAACATGAACAGGAACAGGAACAAACAAGGAAGATGGGCCAAATCGATAGATGGATTATCTTACTCGTATCAGCTCAATCGAATAGAGATTAACATTGCAACAGCCTGGTAAATGAATTATTGCAGGAATACACATCACTGTATGTTAGAAAACAACGTGTTGCGATCAAAACGTGAAGATCGGATCCACGTAGTCTATGTTGTTTCATATTTATACGATTATTATTATCATCTACTAATTGCTTTTTTGTGGAGAGACCCTATCGTGTGTTCCGCCTCGCCGAATTATCCCAAGTTCCCCAAAAAATTTTGAAATATGGTGAACTTATAGGTTAAAAAAAGGTACATCACTTTGAATTTTTGATAATCATTGTGGAAACGTCGATCACAAGCAAATCCTGATAAATAAGTTCACAAAAACACATCTAATACGATAAACAAAATATAAGAGTCTAATAACATTACAATGTTGTATGACAATTATATTATTATGTATGGAATTATAATCATATTGATAATATCATTCAACATAGCCTACTAATATGATATCTTTTAAATCAACTGAATATTCCTGATTTCTCATTCCATTTATCATAATAACTTCCTAGTCAAAGCAACTTAATCCCAGATTAGGGAAGGTTCCATAATCCAATAATTATTATTATCACTCAACCTATCGTGCTCAATCAAGTGAAAAGCCAATCTGGTAAAATTCATATCCAGGTTTATTAATAGATCGAGTTTCAAGTTGTGTTAACTTCGAGTTTAGTGAACTTATTTATCAGGATTCGATTGTGAGAGATGTTTCCAGAATGATGGAAAAAAAACATCCAACCTATAAGTACACCATATCTCCCAAATTAATTGAGAACTTGGGATAATTCCGTGAGGCGGGACACCCGAAAGGGTCTCTCCGCCAAAAAAGCAATAAGCAAATAAATAACATCGAATTGATATATATCCAGTAAACATAATCCGTTTCATCATTATCAATCAATCTCTGGTGAACTAGAACAAAAGTAATAAGCAGCAGAATATACTATAGGGCGAGCGATATGATTGTTGGTCTAGGATGAACTATCAAAGTAAACGCCTGGTATTGGTCAAGACCATTCGCTATCATAGTTGTTATAGCAGGATTCTTTTAAATTGTCAGAAACAGCTGATTGATGTACGCTCGTTTACTAACGTTAAATCAGCTGTTCTCTGACAAGTTAAATGGATCCTGCTATATATTGTATCCTCTGAGTCACATTGAATTGCCTATACCTATATTAGAGTGATCAACTCATATTGTAACTTTCTTAATGAATCACATGATTAATTATTGTATCATAGTAAATAATCTATTTTGTCACTATATAGTGTACTCTGAATCAGATCATTTGACTTTGCAATTGGTCAGTTAACAGCTGCGTGGTAGATGATCGGTCATTATGAGCTAGCATGGAAATTGTAGTGTGAATTGTACTTGCTTTTGAAGTGGTATTACGTGTGGTATGCGTGAAGGCTTGAATGGGATCAGAGTTCATTAGTCGCATAGACGTGAGATGCTCAATGGATTTGCAGGTATCAATTGGCACAATCATCCATAGCTTTAGTGAGGCATGAGTTGAATTGGCTAATCAAGGAGAATAGAGAGCTAAGCTCTGTAATAAGTATTATAAGCGATATAATAATTAGATTTTAACAAACCACTCTCGCAAGTGTGACTTACTCAAAGAGCAGAAAGCATTCTATTCTAAACTCAAATGGAATACGGAGAATATACTCTTATTAGTTATTTCACGGATAATTACATCTCTATTGCTCGGAATCACCCCCAAAGTTTCAGATAGAATTCATTGACACATTAACTTTACAATACTATCATCATCAACCACGCACAAGTCCCAGAAACATGCAATCATAGAAGCAAAGTTAGATTGTACCACAATATTGTGCTTTAATCCAACAATGAGATTTTTCAATAAGATGAGTTTGTATTTCATAATACAACGAATGAAATTGCAAAGAACAATTTCATTAAATTTTAGAGGTCCTGTAGAACATGAACAAGGTGACACTGAAGTTTTTAGTTTATTGCAGTACGCCAAGCTTTTCATATTTAGTGTGTGACTACCTAAAATATTAACAATTCCCAGATAAGTTACAATACAAGTTCAGTGGTGATAACGGACATTATTGTGTGTCCTTGAATATTGATAATGCAATAAATTCAAAGTCTAGTGTTGGATCGCATTTCGACTGTTTTATAGGAATTCTAATATTCATGTAAGATCCCCTGGTTATAAAATTGATATAGCCAACTTATCATAAAATTGCATAGAAATTGCATAAAAATAGCCCCTGGCATAAAATTGATATAGCCAACTTATCAATTGTGAATTTTCACTATTTTAAATACGTTTTTATGGTGGATTGTCATAACTTCATTGTAAAGTTGGCTAGACGAAGAGAAAGTTTACGCAATCTTAAAAATCCAAATAAGAAAGCAGAATCATGTTATGAAGTGTTTGTTACGAATATTGCGATGTGAGTCATATTTTCGAAATTATTTTGAATTAGGAGATAGACAGGCCATTGAACTGGAAGCTATAACAATATTCTTGTCTGGAAAATTTCAGCGAATAAACGTGATTGGCCTGGCCTCTCACACCCTTTCTTGCCGAGCATCAAATAGGATTTCCCAGAACCAGGATTCTACTTAATCAAGATTGATCGGCTGAGAGGAATTTCTTCTCCTCCCCCCTTATACTCTATAAAGAATAAAGAAAAATCTATCTTTTTCGAGGGAAAATTTTAAAATGTCGGTGCAGATCGTGCTGACGATAAAATTGTGTATTCATGAAGACCTTGGGCACAGAGGATAAGTACTGAATAGATGGTTATGGTTCTCGTTGGAAGTATTTCACGAATATAATTTTGATTAATAGGCAGGGTGCAACATATTAGCGTTTCGCTAGGGTTCACTGATGGACCAAACCGCAGGAACACGTTGTGAGTTAGATAATGTAAATCATGGAACCCAAGTAAATTGAACCATAAGACTGTCGCTGTCGGGTAGTAAATCGGTCAGACGAGCTGGTCTCACGAGTTACTGGGCTTTTACGTTCGCAAAACCACTATCCAGGAAAGGATAACAACAGTACTAAAACTAAAAGACTCCAGTAATACATCCTGAATCCTACAAACTAAGAACAAGCCCGAAAACGTTCCTTTCAAAAAAAATGGAACTTGACTGAATGGTTTCATAGTTGTGATATAGGGCCTAATAACAGTCCAGTTTGATCTTTTCAAATCGTCAGTTTTTCAAATGTTTCTTAAATATTCTTATGTTTTCTTCTTCTTATTCTTCTTGTATGTTCTGCTGGTTGTATAAATTATATCATAACAAAATACCATGAATGGATTTGAATTATAATAATATTAACGTTATTATATCATATTTTAATACGTATACGTAATATTTAGGTAACGTCATTGGAAATCGTGTTAAGGCATCATGATTGTATTAGTACTTGGAATTATTCTGGGACTCGATAAACTAATTTAACCTGTTTTAGTACTGGATTGAATTATGATACATCTGTCCAATAAGTCATAAATAAAATCTAATAATTGAAAGTCTATAATAGAATACTGATAAGACTCATGGAACGTTATTCTCTGACCAAGCTTATAACTTCGATAAATGATGACAAACTGTTGATGGAATATTTTCAACCGAGCTGATTCTTGTTACTGTTCTTTGCAACATGGATGTTGGAGCACTTTTCAACAGCGTGATCATACTGCTCGTTACCCCGTCTTGACAATATAGGCACTCAAACGCATTGGAGAGTGCTGGAGCCAGTAATGGTCACGCATCCAAGTTATAACACCTTCAGACATATGTAGTCATGTGTATGTATATTCAGGCCTAGAGTGATAACAACGAGTGCCCTGAAGTAGAAGCTTTGTTTAATAAACGTGAAATACTGTACTGTCATGTGTACTAAAAGGCTGCATCATAAGCTTCTTTTTGAATCCTTCAGACAAAGACTGAACCCGTCTTTTGTTCCCACTTTTCAGTTCTTGTACACGGGTATTTTCATCCATATTCATTGAATGCAACTGAAGTAGTTTGCAGTTATTACTGTAGTTGAAAGGAAATTAGAGAAAGCTGGTATCATTATTATAAATTGAAGTCCCAAATTTCAAAAAAAAAAAAAAATGAAAAAACTAATTATATTTTGTGGTTGTTTGATATAGAGAATAATCATCTTATAATTGATTGTAAAAACTATTGTAATTTGTCGAAATCCACAATGACATTCCATCATAAAATATGAATGAAGGTTTATTACAGTTGGAAAGCCAGTTGAAATGGTATTTCCTACAATCTTGCACTTGAGCTTTCAACTTCCACTAGAAAGAAGGTTATCTCAAATCTCTCAGCAACTTCAATCCTCCCCAGTCTTTTAGCGGGCGTTTACAGTTTGCCAAGCGATGAATCAGTGTTTTTCTTTGGGATATTCAACCTCAGCTAACAACTTAGAAGAGTTTCATCCTGCAACGAAAGGTCAAGGAAGACGAAAGTAAAACGAAGTTTTGTATTATTATAATGTGTAGGATTTGATAAGGGAAGCAAAACCAAACTTCATGGAAAGTTTACTGAATGAAGTTATAGAATCAACATCTCATTCAGTTTTCAGAATACTTGAAAAACCGATGTCGCTCAATTTATTGAATTATTCGAATCCATAGTTTCAAAGTTTTCTTTCAAAATTTCACAGCTGAATTATCAACATTTCTAGAGTTACATCATTCCATAGCCTTTCAACAATTCACAAATTCCGCCAACTCTTTTAAGTTTTGAAAGGCAAAAGAAGTAAAAAATTATAATACTTTATTGTAGTCGGCTCGTAAAAAGACCAGCTTTTGCTGAGAAGTGGACAGACAGCTAAGATAGAGGCTGCTAAAATGTGCTGCTAGCATTCCCTATGAAAATTGGCCTTGAATTATATAAATGTGAATATGAATAATTATAACGAATGATAAACTAATGGTAAACGAATGGTAATGGTAAACATGATCGTGTAGAATATGTTCTGATGAGAGACCGAGACACTCAGAGAGTCTTTCACACTGAAGAATAGATGAATGAATAGATGAATGAATGGATGAATGAATAGATGATGAAATGAATGAATGATGAATAGATGAAATGAATCCTGGACGAGGAACTAGGTCGAATCGGTATTAAAATCTCTTTTGTTATGATGGCCTCAAAAGAATGGATGGAATGAATTGTCAGTGAATAGGAATATAGGATTAATAATAGAAAATAAGAATGAGTGGAGAAAAGAAGAATATCAACGAATTATAAAAATGAGATTGAAAAGCATGGAGATTAGTGTCTGGTGCCCCGATCCGGGGAATTGGGTCAAACCTCTTCATAAATCGCTCTTCTGTTCATCTGCTCACTCGATTCCATTGGTGGTAAATAAATATCTGGCTCCTTGAAAAGAATTTCAACAACTACCAAGCATGAACCGTAGGATTCAGTATTTCCAATTATGTAAAATAATATTCAATTGTATTGTATATATATTACATTATTATATTGTATATTGTGTATATTGTTCACATTATTATTATTATTGTTATTTATTATAAGTTCAGAAGTAGGCCTTATGAAAAAGTGTAATACATTTTTTTATGATTTTTTATAGTGGATTGTTTTATTGCTTTCTAATGTGAGTTTTTATGCAATAGTTTTTTCAATACCCGGCATTTTATGAAAATCAATCTTTTCATGAAAATCTTTTTTAATTCAGCAATAATTAATTTTTTCTTAAAAAAAAGTTCTGCTGATAGAAGCGAACAAGCAGCTACCGAAAGTAATGGGTAGGATTACGCAAGAAAGCCACTTATTTCAAAAGATCTCCATGTTCATTATTTCTCAAAAATTAACTTATAAACATCATAATTTTCCAAGTATAAGATTCCAGTTCGTAGAAGAGCCGATATTTCCATCAAATAACTGCTGAAAATTCGCTATCCTTTGAATGTAGCACGATCAGTGTAAAATTGATTTACAAATGAATGTTTTCCATTAAGAGCTTTCACGCTATCTGGAATAAAGGAGCTTTTATATGCTGTATTTTTTTTAGGAAAATTGACCCAAAGCCTTTGTTTCTTATTTGTGTTGTTGCAAGGGAATTTTATCTAGGTGCATTGTGAGAACCATCATCAATTATGAAACTAAATTTCGTACCCTTTAGCTTACTTCAAGAAAAATAGGATTTTTTCACAGCTATCCATTTTTACGTGGTGTTTGTATATAAACTGATCCTCTTCTGGTTTTTGTTGCAAATAATATTTTCCTTTTAAGTTTCAAAATGCTTGTCTGATTATGAAAATACTTTTTCTTCAACTTCCCATAGAAGATCTCATGATTGTATTATCAGAACTTATTTTAAAAAAGCATCATTCAAACCTTTTGCTGAAATTTTATTTGTCATTTCCACATGATATTGTATTATGAAAAAACATTCATCACAGATCATCATTATCTTCTTTTCCGTCTTCTTCTTCTTCTTTTTCTTCTTCCTCGAAAGAAGAAAAATAACTTCCATTCTTTTTCTTCTCATTTGCTTCTTTCTCTTTTTCTTCTTCTTCTTTTTCCTTCTCCTTCATCATCATAATAATTATTAAAATTCATGAGACATTGCTTAGATTATAAATTATTGCCATTTTCAAACAGAATATAAGTATCGTTGAAAGTAAAGTATTGATTATTATGTCAACATTCACGTTCACCTTTCAAGTCGTTCACTTTCAAACGTTTTATCAACCTTCAAAAATGAATTCAACAATCCCTGAGAGAAATGAGAGCAATGAACTGATAATAAACTGACAGGCTGGTTTGATTATTCTGATGTCATTGGATCATTAAAAAATATTTCAATAAAGCGTATATACAGACATTATTAGGCCTGTTGATATCAAGTAGTATTATATTATTAACATTGAAGTGATATCAGCTTGCATATTCAAAATCCATTCCGTTCCTCTTTCAAAATATATGCTTAATGAGATAAATATCAAGGGGACTCAGCTTGAATTCAGGGTGGTGAAAAGCTATAAAAATTGAATGAGCTCAAAATTGATGAAACTTTGAATGAGTTCAGGCAATGAATGCTTTCAACATTGAAAAATCTCTTTATTTCAGAATTATAATTATATTCCTTCGTAAATATCTATTCTGAAAGCTTCAATTCATATGCATGACCTGAGACATTGAGATGAATACTCAATTAATGATTCCATTAATTCATCACAAAAACCTCTTCCAACTTACTCGCTAGTTCAAATATGTTGAACTTCTCCTCATCTGATTCTACATAACATTAAATTCAATGTCACTATTCACAGCTCTGAGATATTGGAGCTTGGAGATAGGAGCTCAGCAAGTGGATGCTGAATAATTTAACCCTATTGACCTACAGACTAATGTACTAGTGGAATCATCGTTCTCATCCTGGTAAATAAGACTGGAACCAATCAACCAATGCTTTCATATCTAATTAAAACTTCATAGTAGATTATGGGATAGGTATCCCAAACATATTTAATTATTTCCAACGAAATCATAAGATTTATAATAATAACTGAACGGAAACGAAATAATGGAGTTGCGGAAGTCATCAAAGTGTTTGATAACATTATCTGTGTTTTCGTTGAATTTTGTAACAGCCCCACGTTATGGTGCCATGTGTAACACTTGTAACATTACTATGTTGTGGGTCATGTGTGTAACGCTATTATTTTTATGTTGTATGTCCCGTGACGTCAGGATCAAGCAAATATAGTCAAATGTGTCATAAGATAAGGGAGAGCTAAGTGATGGACTATAGTCACGCATCAAAGACAAGATCTCAATCCACTTACGTAACACACTTGGCTAAGCATACTCCTTACGTGACTGGGCATGTCAAAATTTGGCCTTGCAAGGGCTCATCCAGGATACTGATATTTTCATAAATTAAATAAATTTAATGTATCAATTGGGATTGCCAAGACAGGTGCAAGAACGACTAGAAAACCCAGTAATTAGGTGAAAAACTTGGAGTATATTCTCCTGTTCCTTTAGAACACACAACTTGAACAATTAAATGAATTTTACAAGTTTCATTAATAATTGTTAATAACAATAAATAGCTTGTTACAAAATTTATATTTTCGGTAGAGCGTGGGTGTGGGTATTTTGCCTGGCAAATAAGATTGTACAAAATCTCTAAAATTATGAATGTCTTAAATACTAGACCATGAGCTCATGTTTCTATGCTTCACGCAGTATGATAATTTTTCCCCACTATTTCACTTTAAAAGAGGCTTTTCGCGCCTTTGGCCAAAGGATTAATAAAACGGATCACTCACAGTATTGGCGATGCTTCGACGTTGGTTACCGTATCCTGGTTTAGGCAGCCATCTCAGGGTAGATTGGATTCCGTGTGTCATCTCACGATGCTTGGCTCTGGACCATGGTTTATAACATTTCCGCGACTTTACATGAATTTAATCAATTATATATTGCCACAGCAATATATCACAGCTTGAAAACATTAAAATTGAAAATGAAACTGATTACATTTTAAAACAGTTAAACTGCACGTATGTGCTCAAAAGTGACTGCTCTCTAAGGAGTCTCAAACGGAAGAGTTACCCTTGCTAAAATTCAAGGAAAACAGAATTTTCAATAGAACATTCTAGAATTTTTAATGAAATGCTGGGCTGTGATTGGTCAATTTAATATCGTGTTTTTTGACGTCAGTATAATGCACAAAGTAGTTCCAACATTTAGCTACAATAACCATTTAAATAATATGCGATATATTATATATAATACAAAATAACATATAGGACGTTAAAATCCTTTCAATTTTATTTTTATTTTTGGAAGATGCCTTTAACAATATCCTTTACTTTTCAACCCCACTGCCAAACTCAAAACGTCAACTGACAGCCTATCGCTAAATTAATCTACCTCCAAATCTTCTATCCTATAACATAACTCACCCCTAAAACAGTATAATCCCACATACAACCAATATCTCCAAAATATATTGCTATGTTCGTGAAACCACCGAAGATATGAGACCTGTATATACATTATTTCACCGGCTTGGGATGATATTTTGGTGAGTACAAATAATAATATGCATTATTTAATATAAGTTAACATATGTGGATTAAGTATTTATACATTTTATAAATAATTGATGAATCATAATTTTTCCAATGATTTTATTGGCATTGACATCTTTCAGTAGATGATCCATATAGGCAGTGGTGTGTTTTGATATTTTTGGATGAAGGTTATGGCCATCTTCAAGATTTGGATTGTTCAATTACATAAATTAACATCAAAGAATACAAATAAATATACAATGTGATATGAGTCAGAGACTTTTGGTGGTGAGTCGGCGCTTGCTTCCTTGTTATCATTATTTTATCGATATTGAGTACTGCTAAATTAGGTCAGCTTACCGTTAATTATGCTATCTATTATAATACCAGCACTTAGTGGTCATTGACAATATTTTATTGAGGCTTTATTTGGTTGCCAGAATTTGTATCGTGACAGAAGCCCCATATAGTTATATAAATGAGCGAATAAATAAGCTTTTAATAAGCTGCAGATAGAGCGAGTTTGTATAACTATACAAAGAAAACGAGGCAAATTTTCTAAGATCTCACATAACATAAAGAAGGCTCTAAAAAATATGTGAACACACTGTCTCATATTAGCTTACCTCCCGACTCGAATTCAGTACGGAAACATTCTCGTTACCTACTCATAAGATTTACAGAAGCGTAACATCTAATCATGGCAGTGATTTACACAAAAATCAAGCATTTAGCTGAGAAAAATAGAGCAAGGATAATACATCTAAAAGAGCAATATGAGAATTCAAAAGTTGGCGGCTAAACAATACTATGATGACGACATGTCAAACCAAAGAGTATGCCAGGTGCCGAAGGAATCTCTACAAGCGCTGATGCACAAAGGTATGTGAGGTTATCTCAGATGACACTCGAAAATACAATACAATTCAAACTCATAAGTTCTGCTAGACAATAAATGACATAAATAAAGCTCTCAAACAATTTACATGGATAGATTCACAATAACTCCGGTAACTGATCTGGAGGAAATAGCAGGTAACTTAAATGGGTGCCGACTTGTTTTATCGATTGACAAAGTTATTAGCCTAGGGCTCACAATCGTAATCTGTGGTTTCACCACTTGACTCAGTATTCACTGCCATGCAAACACTTATGGTTACAAATAAATAAACATTCAATAATAATATCAAAATATGTGTTAATCTTAGTTTTAACAAAATTTACTTAATAATACTGGCTACATTATAATAATTTGATTATAAACTTTCACAGCTGTGAAGTATGAAATATATACATGCTGTTTGATTTATGTGGCCTTGGCCTATCGTGTGTGTACAATATATCGTCTACGCACACAAGTAGACATCATAACATATGTGTTTTTGGTTATGTGCATAACGTATGACTAGAAGCTAACAAAAATTCGGATATTTACTAATACTAACAAATATATGATATAATAACATAGTAAGTCTTGGAAAAGAAGGTAATTTCTTACTAATATTTGAAGTTGGTAATAATTTACCGTTAGGATTCCATTTGGTTTGATTAGAAAATATGGCGATCGTTGGCCATCAATTATTTTATTAACAGAACTGTGTATTTTCTAAAAGTTCAATATCACTTATTTTGCGTAATTAATACGGTCAGGCGTCGTAGTACATCCTTGGGACGATTTCTGGCTCATGTTAGTTTGAATCCTGTTGTAGAAAAATCACTTTTTTCGTTTATCTCAAACCGGAAGCATGTGGTTCTTAGGAATGATATTGTTCATTCTCTATAGTAGGGTTTAATGTTGGCGAGGTTCTCGTACCAAATAGACGAAATATTTCAGGGTCCTGAAGCTGCTCTTATTAACCTTTCGTATACCAGATGTGGGCGATTTAGGTTATGTTGGCGGTTGGTTGTGGGTAGTTGATCAACGTCTCAAGAGGTTAGGTTTTGGTGTCCAAATTTTACAATCTCCTGACTTTATGGCGGGCTTGAAGCGAGTATGCCGCCGATGAAAACATGCATAATGTTCGAAAGCTGTCGACTTTTTATATTGAGCATGTTTTTTACAATCTCTTGGCTTTATGGCGGGCTTGAAGCGAGTGTGCCGCCGATGAAAACATGCATAATGCTCAAAAGCTGTCGGCTTTTTATATCGAGCATGCTTCCGATGAAAGCCTGAGTTGTGATACACTTTACTGTTTATTTTGCTGGACTGCCGTTTAGCTTTGCTCTGGGCTGCCGGAATTTGAACCGTCAGAGTCTTATAAGTTTTCTCTCCTCCTAGTCTTGCATGATGGTCACCGCTGGAATTTTTCCCTGATGGATTGTTTGATTTTCCATTTGTTTTTGATGGTATATTAGTAGAAGGCGGTGGATTATTATCTTTATCAGTATTAGAAGCGGTATTCGGTGACGTGTCTGTTAGCCTTAGTTGAGTGTTAACTTCCTGTTCAGATTTTTCTAGTGGCTGGGTGGAATCTCTAATCAGCTTTTCTAAATTCTGGTAGGTGATGACACACTCTGTCTTCTGTGTCTCTACTGCCTGTTGTATGTCGGTTACTAGACTTTCAACTTGGATTTGAGTGGTATTTAGAGATGTGTTAGTTAGGCTTAGTTGAGTGTTGATTTCCTGTACAGATTTTTCTAGTGGCTGGGTGGAATCTCTAATCTGCTTTTCCAAATCCTTGTAGGTGGTGACACACTCTGTCTTCGGTTTCTCTACTGCCTGTTGTATGTCGGTTTTGGTTTGTTTTTCAAGGTTTTCAGGTTCCTTCCTCAAATTCATCTGCATGTCATCCACTCCTTGGTTGGGGCATACAATAGTGTCATCTAACTGCTTTCTCTTTTCCTTCATTTCTCCCTTGACGTCTCTGGTCTCTTCTCTCAATCCTCCATCCGTTTTTTCTATTTGATTATTCATTTGTTTCATGTCCTCTTTCAATTCCTTATCCCACTTCTCCATTCGACTATCCATCTTCTCCATTTGACTAACCAGTCGATTACCTAGCTTCTCATAGGAATCTTGGATGTCACTACTTAGTTTAAGTAGGAGGGTGGCCAATAATCTGGAGGTCAGTGGACTCAGTTCATTTTGCGTGAGTTGTGTAGTGGGATTGACAGTAGTAGGTGATGGCGTACGTGGAGGCACTTCTGTCGGGCTGACATCTGGTTCCAGGCGGGTGGAAGACAGCTGACGAAGATTTTCAGGGTCGAAGTTGGCACTAGCGATACTTCCCGCGTCTCGCTCCCTGGGCGCTGTCTCATCAGTGTTGTTTATTGCCTCGGGGTTGGGTGTGGTCGCTTCTCGCAGAGTGTTGTTGTCTCCCAGCTCCATGTAGGATACAGATGAGTTGGCTGAGAGGTTCTCCATGATGGTGAGTTAGGATTTGGACAGCTGGGCTAGTGGTGAAATCCAAGGATGTCGCGGTCCGATGGTGTGAACGCGGCGTGAAGGGTGTAGGCGCGGCGTGGAAATAGATGCGCGGCACGAAGGGTGTATGCGCGGCGTGGAAATGAATGCGCGGCGCGAGTGCGATAGTGACTCAAGTGCAGTGAAATGTTGACCAAAAGGATTAAGTGATAAGTGATATATACAGTGAGACAATAAATTTTCCAAGACTTATTACAAATAAACATGCACAAAATAAACAGGCAATGATAGTTAAATCAATAGATATCTGGTAATTACCAGTAAATAAATTTTTATATATGGTAACTATTAATAAATAGCCCTATATTCAATGCTCATTAATAATCTGGCGATTTTCAAACTATCACATATAAACAATAAATAAACAGTTAATACTCTTAATATTTTGCCTATGATATCGCTTTTTTGGGGATTTTGCTTAAATTAACAAATTGGTTAACAAATTAATAAGCCCCCAAGACCTTAATGCTCTTGGTAAACTAATAATATTTTGGTACCTTTAAAGCTTTAATTTCAAGGTTAAATAAGCTAGCTTTCTTAATAGGCTACCTAAAATAATTATTTGAATGATCACGGAATGTGATTCGAAGCAATAAATGCATATATCTCTTTAAATCATTGGCGATATTTCTGAGTATACTCTTCCTCGACGTCTCCTCAGGAATAATTTAATAATGAAATCAATATTCAAATTAATTAATTACTTTATTAAAGCTTGGCAATTCCATAAGGTATATTTTCAATTTCAAAAAGTTTTCAACCATCAACTCTGTGATTTCTGAGTTCAAATTTTTTGGCTTTCTTAATAAAGAAATCCTGTACATCTCCGTCAGGCCGCCATGTTGGGTGCCATGTGTAACACTGTAACAGCCCCACGTTATGGTGCCATGTGTAACATTACTATGTTGTGGGTCATGTGTGTAACGCTATTATTTTTATGTTGTATGTCCCGTGACGTCAGGATCAAGCAAATATAGTCAAATGTGTCATAAGATAAGGGAGAGCTAAGTGATGGACTATAGTCACGCATCAAAGACAAGATCTCAATCCACTTACGTAACACACTTGGCTAAGCATACTCCTTACGTGACTGGGCATGTCAAAATTTGGCCTTGCAAGGGCTCATCCAGGATACTGATATTTTCATAAATTAAATAAATTTAATGTATCAATTGGGATTGCCAAGACAGGTGCAAGAACGACTAGAAAACCCAGTAATTAGGTGAAAAACTTGGAGTATATTCTCCTGTTCCTTTAGAACACACAACTTGAACAATTAAATGAATTTTACAAGTTTCATTAATAATTGTTAATAACAATAAATAGCTTGTTACAAAATTTATATTTTCGGTAGAGCGTGGGTGTGGGTATTTTGCCTGGCAAATAAGATTGTACAAAATCTCTAAAATTATGAATGTCTTAAATACTAGACCATGAGCTCATGTTTCTATGCTTCACGCAGTATGATAATTTTCCGCCACTCTTTCACTTTAAAGAGGCTTTTCGCGCCTTTGGCCAAAGGATTAATAAAACGGATCACTCACAGTATTGGCGATGCTTCGACGTTGGTTACCGTATCCTGGTTTAGGCAGCCATCTCAGGGGTAGATTGGATTCCGTGTGTCATCTCACGATACTGCTTGGCTCTGGACCATGGTTTATAACATTTCCGCGACTTTACATGAATTTAATCAATTATATATTGCCACAGCTTAATATATCACAGCTTGAAAACATTAAAATTGAAAATGAAACTGATTACATTTTAAAACAGTTAAACTGCACGTATGTGCTCAAAAGTGACTGCTCTCTAAGGAGTCTCAAACGGAAGAGAGTTACCCTTGCTAAAATTCAAGGAAACAGAATTTTCAATAGAACATTCTAGAATTTTTAATGAAATGCTGGGCTGTGATTGGTCAATTTAATATCGTGTTTTTTGACGTCAGTACAATGCACAAAGTAGTTCCAACATTTAGCTACAATAACCATTTAAATAATATACGATATATTATATATAATACAAAATAACATATAGGACGTTAAAATCCTTTCAATTTTTATTTTTATTTTTGGAAGATGCCTTTAAAAATATTCTTTACTTTTCAACTCCACTGCCAAATTCAAAAGGTGAACTGAAAGTTTATTGCTAAATTAATATACATCCAAATATTTTATGCTATAAAATAACTGACTCCCAAAATAGTATAATCCCATATACAACAAATATTTCCAAAATATATTGCTATGTTCGTGAAACCACCGAAGATATGAGACATGTATATACATTATTTCACCGGCTTGGGATGATATTTTGGTGAGTACAAATAATAATATGCATTATTTAATAGCAAGTTAACATATGTGGATTAAGTATTTATACATTTTATAAATAATTGATGAATCATAATTTTTCCAATGATTTTATTGGCATTGACATCTTTCAGTAGATGATCCATATAGGCAGTGGTGTGTTTTGATATTTTTGGATGAAGGTTATGGCCATCTTCAAGATTTGGATTTTCAATTACATAAATTAACATCAAGAATACAAATAAATATACAATGTGATATGAGTCAGAGACTTTTGGTGGTGAGTCGGGGCTTGCTTCCTTGTTATCATTATTTTATCAATATTGAGTACTGCTAAATTAGGTCAGCTTACCGTTAATTATGCTATCTATTATAATACCAGCACTTAGTGGTCATTGACAATATTTTATTGAGGCTTTATTTGGTTGCCAGAATTTGTATCGTGACAGAAGCCCCTATAGTTATATAAATGAGCGAATAAATAAGCTTTTAATAAGCTGCAGATAGAGCGAGTTTGTATAACTATACAAAAAAACGAGGCAAATTTTCTAAGATCTCACATAACATAAAGAAGGCTCTAAAAATATGTGAACACAACTGTCTCATGTTAGCTTACCTCCCGACTCGAATTCGATGCGGAAACATTCGTTACCTACTCATAAGATTTACAGAAGCGTAACATCTAATCATGGCAGTGATTTACACAAAAATCAAGCATTTAGCTGAGAAAAATAGAGCAAGGATAATACATCTAAAGAGCAATATGAGAATTCAAAAGTTGGCGGCTAAACAATACTATGATGACGACATGTCAAACCAAAAGTATGCCAGGTGCGAAGGAATCTCTACAAGCGCTGATGCACAAAAGGTATGTGAGGTTATCTCAGATGACACTCGAAAATACAATACAATTCAAACTCATAAGTTCTGCTAGACAATAAATGACATAAATAAAGCTCTCAAACAATTTACATGGATAGATTCACAATAACTCCGGTAACTGATCTGGAGGAAATAGCAGGTAACTTAAATGGGTGCCGACTTGTTTTATCGATTGACAAAGTTATTAGCCTAGGGCTCACAATCGTAATCTGTGGTTTCACCACTTGACTCAATATTCACTGCCATGCAAACACTTATGGTTACAAATAAATAAACATTCAATAATAATATCAAAATATGTGTTAATCTTAGTTTTAACAAAATTTACTTAATAATACTGGCTACATTATAACAATTTGATTATAAACTTTCACAGCTGTGAAGTATGGAATATATACATGCTGTTTGATTTATGTGGCCTTGGCCTATCGTATGTGTACAATATATCGTCTACGCACACAAGTAGACATCATAACATATGTGTTTTTTGGTTATGTGCATAACGTATGACTTCGTAGAAGCTAACAAAAAATTCAGATATTTACTAATACTAACAAATATATGATATAATAACATAGTAAGTCTTGGAAAAGAAGGTAATTTCTTACTAATATTTGAAGTTGGTAATAATTTACCGTTAGGATTCCGTTTGGTTTGATTAGAAAATATGGCGATCGTTGGCCATCAATTATTTTATTAACAGAACTGTGTATTTTCTAAAAAGTTCAATATCACTTATTTTGCGTAATTAATACGGTCAGGCGTCGTAGTACATCCTTGGGACGATTTCTGGCTCATGTTAGTTTGAATCCTGTTGTAGAAAAATCACTTTTTCGTTTATCTCCAAACCGGAAGCATGTGGTTCTTAGGAATGATATTGTTCATTCTCTATAGTAGGGTTTAATGTTGGCGAGGTTCTCGTACCAAATAGACGAAATATTTCCAGGGTCCTGAAGCTGCTCTTATTAACCTTTCGTATACCAGATGTGGGCGATTTAGGTTATGTTGGCCGGTTGGTTGTGGGTAGTTGATCAACGTCTCAAGAGAGGTTAGGTTTGGTGTCCAAATTTTACAATCTCCTGACTTTATGGCGGGCTTGAAGCAGTGTGCCGCCGATGAAAACATGCAGAATGCTCGAAAACTGTCGACTTTTTATATTGAGCATGTTTTTACAATCTCTTGGCTTTAGGGGCTTGAGCGAGTGTGCCGCCGATGAAAACATGCATAATGCTCAAAAGCTGTCGGCTTTTATATCGAGCATGCTTCTGATGAAAGCCTGAGTTGTGATACACTTTACTGTTTATTTTGCTGGACTGCCGTTTAGCTTTGCTCTGGGCTGCCGGAATTTGAACCGTCAGAGTCTTATAAGTTTTCTCTCCTCCTAGTCTTGCATGATGGTCACCGCTGGAATTTTTCTCTGATGGATTGTTTGCTTTTCCATTTGTTTTGATGGTATATTAGTAGAAGGTGGTGGATTATTATCTTTATCAGTATTAGAAGCGGTATTCGGTGATGTGTCTGTTAGACTTAGTTGAGTGTTAACTTCCTGTACAGATTTTTCTAGTGGCTGGGTGGAATCTCTAATCAGCTTTTCCAAATTCTGGTAGGTGATGACACACTCTGTCTTCTGTGTCTCTACTGCCTGTTGTATGTCGGTTACTAGACTTTCAACTTGGGTTTGAGTGGTATTTAGAGACGTGTTAGTTAGGCTTAGTTGAGTGTTGATTTCCTGTACAGATTTTTCTAGTGGCTGGGTGGAATCTCTAATTTGCTTTTCCAAATCCTTGTAGGTGGTGACACACTCTGTCTTCGGTTTCTCTACTGCCTGTTGTATGTCGGTTTTGGTTTGTTTTTCAAGGTTTTCAGGTTCCTTCCTCAAATTCATCTGCATGTCATCCACTCCTTGGTTGGGGCATACAATAGTGTCATCTAACTGCTTTCTCTTTTCCTTCATTTCTCCCTTGATGTCTCTGGTCTCTTCTCTCAATCCTCCATCCGTTTTTTCTATTTGATTATTCATTTGTTTCATGTCCTCTTTCAATTCCTTATCCCACTTCTCCATTCGACTATCCATCTTCTCCATTTGACTAACCAGTCGATTACCTAGCTTCTCGTAGGAATCTTTGATGTCACTACTTAGTTTAAGTAGGAGGGTGGCCAATAATCTGGAGGTCAGTGGACTCAGTTCATTTTGCGTGAGTTGTGTAGTAGGATTGACAGTAGTAGGTGATGGCGTACGTGGAGGCACTTCTGTCGGGCTGACATCTGGTTCCAGGCGGGTGGAAGACAGCTGACGAAGATTTTCAGGGTCGAAGTTGGCACTAGCGATACTTCCCGCGTCTCGCTCCCTGGGCGCTGTCTCGTCAGTGTTGTTTGTTGCCTCGGGGTTAGGTGTGGTCGCTTCTCGCAAAGTGTTGTTGTCTCCCAGCTCCATGTAGGATACAGATGAGTTGGCTGAGAGGTTCTCCATGATGGTGAGTTAGGATTTGGACAGCTGGGCTAGTGGTGAAATCCAAGGATGTCGCGGTCCGATGGTGTGAACGCGGCGTGAAGGGTGTAGGCGCGGCGTGGAAATAGATGCGCGGCGCGAAGGGTGTATGCGCGGCGTGGAAATGAATGCGCGGCGCGAGTGCGATAGTGACTCAAGTGCAGTGAAATGTTGACCGAAAGGATTAAGTGATAAGTGATATATACAGTGAGACAATAAATTTTCCAAGACTTATTACAAATAAACATGCACAAAATAAACAGGCAATGATAGTTAAATCAATAGATATCTGGTAATTACCAGTAAATAAATTTTTATATATGGTAACTATTAATAAATAGCCCTATATTCAATGCTCATTAATAATCTGGCGATTTTCAAACTATCACATATAAACAATAAATAAACAGTTAATACTCTTAATATTTTGCCTATGATATCGCTTTTTTGGGGATTTTGCTTAAATTAACAAATTGGTTAACAAATTAATAAGCCCCCAAGACCTTAATGCTCTTGGTAAACTAATAATATTTTGGTACCTTTAAAGCTTTAATTTCAAGGTTAAATAAGCTAGCTTTCTTAATAGGCTACCTAAAATAATTATTTGAATGATCACGGAATGTGATTCGAAGCAATAAATGCATATATCTCTTTAAATCATTGGCGATATATCTGAGTATACTCTTCCTCGACGTCTCCTCAGGAATAATTTAATAATGAAATCAATATTCAAATTAATTAATTACTTTATTAAAGCTTGGCAATTCCATAAGGTATATTTTCAATTTCAAAAAGTTTTCAACCATCAACTCTGTGATTTCTGAGTTCAAATTTTTGGCTTTCTTAATAAAGAAATCTTGTACATCTCCGTCAGGCCGCCATGTTGGGTGCCATATGTGTAATATGGTGCCATGTGTAACACTTACTATGTTGTGGGTCATGTGTGTAACGCTATTATTTTTATGTTGTATGTCCCGTGACGTCAGGATCAAGCAAATATAGTCAAATGTGTCATAAGATAAGGAGAGCTAAGTGATGGACTATAGTCACGCATCAAAGACAAGATCTCAATCCACTTACGTAACACACTTGGCTAAGCATACTCCTTACGTGACTGGGCATGTCAAAATTTGGCCTTGCAGGGGCTCATCCAGGATACTGATATTTTCATAAATTAAATAAATTTAATGTATCAATTGGGATTGCCAAGACAGGTGCAAGAACGACTAGAAAACCCAGTAATTAGGTGAAAAACTTGGAGTATATTCTCCTGTTCCTTTAGAACACACAACTTGAACAATTAAATGAATTTTACAAGTTTCATTAATAATTGTTAATAACAATAAATAGCTTGTTACAAAATTTATATTTTAGAGCGTGGGTGTGGGTATTTTGCCTGGCAAATAAGATTGTACAAAATCTCTAAAATTATGAATGTCTTAAATACTAGACCATGAGCTCATGTTTCTATGCTTCACGCAGTATGATAATTTTTCCCCACTATTTCACTTTAAAAGAGGCTTTTCGCGCCTTTGGCCAAAGGATTAATAAAACGGATCACTCACAGTATTGGCGATGCTTCGACGTTGGTTACCGTATCCTGGTTTAGGCAGCCATCTCAGGGGTAGATTGGATTCCGTGTGTCATCTCACGATACAGCTTGGCTCTGGACCATGGTTTATAACATTTCCGCGACTTTACATGAATTTAATCAATTATATATTGCCACAGCTTGATATATCACAGCTTGAAAACATTAAAATTGAAAATGAAACTGATTACATTTTAAAACAGTTAAACTGCACGTATGTGCTCAAAAGTGACTGCTCTCTAAGGAGTCTCAAACGGAAGAGAGTTACCCTTGCTAAAATTCAAGGAAACAGAATTTTCAATAGAACATTCTAGAATTTTTAATGAAATGCTGGGCTGTGATTGGTCAATTTAATATCGTGTTTTTGACGTCAGTACAATGCACAAAGTAGTTCCAACATTTAGCTACAATAACCATTTAAATAATATGCGATATATTATATATAATACAAAATAACATATAGGACGTTAAAATCCTTTCAATTTTTATTTTTGGAAGATGCCTTTAAAAATATTCTTTACTTTTCAACTCCACTGCCAAATTCAAAAGGTGAACTGAAAGTTTATTGCTAAATTAATATACATCCAAATATTTTATGCTATAAAAATAACTGACTCCTAAAATAGTATAATCTCATATACAACAAATATTTCCAAAATATATTGCTATGTTCGTGAAACCACCGAAGATATGAGACCTGTATATACATTATTTCACCGGCTTGGGATGATATTTTTGGTGAGTACAAATAATAATATGCATTATTTAATAGCAAGTTAACATATGTGGATTAAGTATTTATACATTTTATAAATAATTGATGAATCATAATTTTTCCAATGATTTTATTGGCATTGACATCTTTCAGTAGATGATCCATATAGGCAGTGGTGTGTTTTGATATTTTTGGATGAAGGTTATGGCCATCTTCAAGATTTGGATTTTTCAATTACATAAATTAACATCAAGGAATATAAATAAATATACAATGTGATATGAGTCAGAGACTTTTGGTGGTGAGTCGGCGCTTGCTTCCTTGTTATCATTATTTTATCGATATTGAGTACTGCTAAATTAGGTCAGCTTACCGTTAATTATGCTATCTACTAAAATACCAGCACTTAGTGGTCATTGACAATATTTTATTGAGGCTTTATTTGGTTGCCAGAATTTGTATCGTGACAATTTATAAATGTTATTTATGTATTCAATCACAATTAGATTATATTTCAATAGAATAATACTGTATAATGAATGACACTATAAATTCCCATCTGAAACTTATAGTAGTCATGAATCTATTATTATCACTACCACTGAAAAAGAACGATTAAGCTATAACATAATATATTAATGAATGTAGGAATGTAAAAAATAAGTCATGATTACTTACAATGACCACATTATTTTGTAAGAATGGTCATTTAATTTCCAAAAGTTTCAAAAATTTATAACTTATCATGGTATTATAGGTCACTAATGATCATTCCAAAATTCTAGTACAGCTTCAAATAAATTATGTTCTTTCATAAAAGTATTATGTGGATATCGAAGAAATAGACCAAAGTTTCAATACTTACAATTCAATATGGGATGCAGGCTTTTATCTTGCCTTCAAGCACCGAAATGTCTAATTATATGAAGAAAACTATAATAATGTGTCACTTGTCCGCCTGGAATTGAAGAACAGTGAAGAGCTATTAAAACTTCTTCTCTTAGGAAATTACGAGTTGCATCTTATAAATTCATGAATGAGCACTACTGATTAATTAAATATCTTATATTACTTTTGCCTGCTATCAAAACTTTCCTATATCCAACTCATCCATTATATTATTGCTGTATAGAAGCGGTATTATTGCTGAAGTTTCTAGAATAGAAATACAGAGCTTTAAATACAGTGTTGCCGACATTCTTTTAATTTTTTTGAAGCTTCTTCAGTAGTATCAGTATAACCTAGTAGATAATAACACAGTGAATACCCAATTTCCTCCCAATTTTCCCAACCATCGGGTTTCTCTCATAGGAATATTATGTTCCTGATTCATTCTTGTTCAAAAATAATGTTCTTGATTCATTCCCAATTGAAATAAGAACCTTTTCACAGAATTGATTCAAAGGCAGAAAAAAATCACACAAGGTTGAAACAAACCTGAAAAAGTTCAAAAAAGCATTCTCAATGAGAAAAGTTGATTCACTTCAAAATAAGGTGTATTGAATAATGCAATTGGAGTGAGTGATTGGCTAGAGTATTCCAATTACAATGCCCGATAATTTGCAGGCTGATAATTATGAAGGGATGAATTGAAACGGAAGAGGATCTAATTGGTATGAAAACAGAACCCCACTTAAAGGTTGGAAGTTGAGATCATTGATAACACAAGCCTCGGGGTCTCGTTCAAAAATAATCCACTCAAGTCAGGCGCGGATCCATGGGGATGTGGAAAAAGGGAAATCCCCCCCCCACAAATCCCCCCCAAAAGTGTAGTTTTAGTCTCCAGTTTCTAGTCTAGTTGCCTAGGAGTTGTCAGACAAGTCATACTACTTTCAAATTGCAAGCCTACACAGTAAAAAGGAGGAAATAAAGTTGCAAAAATGAACACATTTTTTGCAAGATTACTACTATGATTAACACTCGTACTTTGAGATTGAGTATTTCTTGAAACGAAGTTTTGGAGAGAATTTTCTCGACTTGAAATCTTTTCAGTTTCTGATTAATTTAATTTATCTTGGCTAATCTCCTTGAGAGTGGCATCATCTGATAAATTTTTCTATCTATGTTTTAAGGTTTTTCTCCTGTATAAAATGTGTTCCAAGAATATGTCTTTCAAATTTGAAGTTGATTGATAGAGGCGTTCAAAAGTTATCAGGCGAATATATTGACGGACAACGCCTCGAACCTAAAGTCAAAAGTGAAAACTTTTCTTCGCTTGGTTCAACAAGTCAAAAGTAAGAACTTCGCTTCGCTTTGTTCAATTAGAATCATCAAAAGTGGTGAGGAAGAATTTCTCTCCTTTATTATTCGTTTTGAAGGAATAAATTGAAATTATCAAATGTAGCGAGAAAAATCTCTCTCCTTTGTGATGCGGGCTCTAAATTCCGTCTATGGCCTATTTCAATGAAAAATATCCCGGGGGATAAACCCCAGACACCTTTTTCCATAGCAGAGGAACAAATTAATATTCATTAAGAACGAATCGAGGTGATGAAAACCAAATTGAAGGAATAAACTAGTAAGTCCCATGGGCTGTGTAATGAATCAATTGGTACATGGGCAATGTACCAATGAATTGTCAAAACAATAGTAGTTTCAAATTTAAATTCAAATTTATTTCCTTTTTGCCACAATACAAAATAGAATGGAATAAAATCTTACGTACTAACATTAGTTACCCATCTAACAAAATTAGGAAAAACCCTGCAAAGGTATAAGCCTGAGCGCAGGAAAGCTAAACAAAAACATACGCATAACTTACTTAAATAAGCAAAGCTTACAATAATAATTATTTGAATTATTAGTATAGTCTTATTCCATTCCTCTTAAGTTTACTTCACAATTAAAATGAAGATGGGGAACTTAAGATGAAATCAAATAATTGACTAAAATAATTATGCAGATGAAATAATGACTACTGTAACAATACAGTGAAATAATATCAGGATATTTATATCTATAGGAATAGCATTTCTGAGGAATTAAATGGAACAACAGTGGTAAAGCCATTGTTTGAAAGTTTGTTGGGAACAGTAAACCACAGTTGACTCATTGATCTGTCACATGTTGGAGACTGTGATTGATGATTCATGAAGCACGTCATTGGAATCGCGCATCGTCCAACCCCCTTGAACCTCTTTTTTACTATTCACGCTCTCTCTCCCTCTTTGGTAACCATTGACCACAACCTGCTTTCATCGAATAATGTATATTGATTTTGTTCAGCTGTTTGGTACTTCGCTGTCCGCTCTCGTTAAGTGACCAACCAATCAGTTTCATTAAAAATTTATATTTACCCAAACCTTCTTCAATGTACGATACAATTTGTAGTAGGATAGTTCATATCTCTTCAAAGTGAGTTCGGAAAATAATCAAACAGTGTTTCGTAAGGTTTGATGTGATAACACTCAAATAACAATTGATGATAAACCACCTTTGTAGATGTGATACTGAAGCTTCTAGAACAATCTATGATTGTAGGATATTTGTAGTGGGATAGTTCATATCTCTACAAAATGAGTTCAAAAATATTCAAACTACAGTGTTTCGTAAGGTTTGATGTGATAACACTCAATTGATGATGAACCAACTTTGTAGATGTAATACTGAAGCTGAATAATGATAAGGAACAGGACATATCGATATTATTATAAATTCAGTTGAAAATTACTAGGCTACAAATTTATAAAAAAACATATGAATATTTTATTCAAACAACAGAGCTTATGGCGTTGAATAAGCTTATCATCATCCCTAGCAAAAAAAAAAACACAACACCCTCCTGTTTTTTGACAGATTGATGTGATAACACTCAGTTGTTGATAATTTACCTTTAGAGACCTTCATACCATTGTCTTAATTTATACGAATTAGGTGATTTTTGCGATGCGCGGGTGAAGGGTCAAAACGAGTGTACTCCTTCTGACACTATTTTCCCACCGAGAATCATGTAAGTGTTACCCAAGGTTACTATAGACAACTACAAGTCTAACTATGGGAACCTTGAGTGTTACCTAATTCTTCAGAAGATCTGCAGAAGTGTTGTGTAGCCTTAAAAATTCTTTTGAAGTAAATTTTTTTACTTCAAAATGGTAGTATAAGTCGATGAACATGGAGCAAATTTAACACATTTTAACCTTCAACACATTAAAAAAAATTATACGTGCTAATTATGAAATTTAAAGGTACAGCAACAAGTGTATCTTCAATTTCAACAATCCACAAATTTCTATTATTAAAAATAGTGACCGAAGAACCAGCGGAGATAAAATAGCAACTGCGGAGTGAATGTTCTCATATGTTTTTCCTAAGGTATTAGGCCTCTTAGCCTAGGCGTACACCGGTTAGTCAAGACAAGCCAAGACGAGATTAGTCACTTTTAGTCACAGTACTTCACATGGTTGCTTATGAAACAACACACACTGATTAGTCATTGCATCGGTGTGTGCTCTTCATAAGCAACTATGTGAATTATTGTGACTAAACGTGTCGTCTTGTCTTGTCTTGACTAACCGGTGTACGCCTAGCCTTAAAAAGCTCAAAATGATCAGATTTTCAGTGATCGAGTTGATCACGATCAATTCCGAGTTCACTTTCAACATTCTTGTTAATAAAATTACACTAGTCTCTAATTATGTTGATATAATATATTCATTGATGTTGATATTGATATTCATTGATGTTGATATTGATATTCATTGATGTTGATATTGATATTCATTGAAGTTGATATTGATTTTAATTGTCGATGTATTTCTATGTACTTGAAGGTTTTTGTATTGATTTTATTGAGAAATAATATTATTTATTAATGTTGATATTGCAGAGTGAACGAGTCGGTGGTAGATGTGAGCAACAGCGGTCGCGATGAGGACTTGGCGCGCCTGGAGGTGGCTACTCTCGCCGCCATATTGGCCATCACTTTGGCGGGAAACACTACCGTGCTGATCGCTCTCTACATGCGTCGCACCTGGGGTGGACGCAAAAAGCTGTCGCGCATGTACTACTTCATTCTGCATCTATGCATTGCTGACCTGGTTACTGGTCTGCTCAATGTATTCCCACAACTGATATGGGACATCACTTACAGGTACGAATACGGAATATTTTTCTCATTCATCAAAATTTCCTTAAAAAATTTAGTACGGTAATAATTTATTATCTCGATAGCAATTTTTGACGTAACATGTGATAGCCACATGCGAATGCCATGACAATGGCTGATTAGAGTTTTTATCTCAACAGAAACAGTTCAGTTCAATTCCAGTACGAAATGCTTCAGTCGACTTTGTATTCATGTTGAATAAACAAATATTTAATAGGAATATATGAATTATTAATATTGCTTTCCTATAATATTATAATTGTAAATTTATTTCTCAAAAACAATTCCATTAAGGTGTAATAAATATACAGTAGTTGTTATAGGTATAACATGCAATTGCATTCATCCAGTTGTGATTCAAAGTTCCCTCTGAGTAAAAGTCACTTAAAAGTAATCATTAAAAGGAAGTTCTCTCCTTTTCTGTGACTCAACGTAAGACGCAAATTTTCAGTAACGCAAATAATATCAATTAGATTATAATGAAATTAGATTGGATTGGATTATATGCATGTGATATTTATACAAATAATATGTTGAGCTGTGAATTGTAACAACAACACTGAAAATATATATTATACATACTATGTGATTTTATTATATTACATGTGATATTTTTATTTATTTTTAAATGTGATATGATGGAAGGTTACGGGTCTGCAACATGAAATTCAAAAAAATATATATTTTTTCTGAGTCATACATCTTGACCTAACCCCTGTTCCTCTTGATCAGCCTCCACTCCCTTCTCTTTATTCTGATGAGAGATTCAATGTCAGATCCCCTTATCTGGTCAGAGATTTGTTTGTAGTCAAATTTGATGTAACAGAGTATTGATAATATTGAAGAAAAAATATTAATAATAATTATAAATTTCTTTTAGTTCTGAGTTTGTGGGTTTCTACTGGATCTTGTTCAATTTATACTTATAAATTATCTTAGGATTCACAGTATTTGAAGGTTCAACTTCAATTCTATAACGCGAAATATTCAGATGTAACCAACGTCATCTATTAACAAACAGAAAACTAGCAGATTACTCCAATTTTTTATTAATCGCTTGTGATAGGCTGGCTAATTGAATGTGGGGCTCAATGAAACGACCAATAGTAAGGTGACATGAACTTTAAGGCGGACTGTCAGTATTCTCCTCTTGTTTGGAATTGATTTAATGCTACTCGGAGAACGATTATAATGATTTTCATTTATTCTTTTATTTATTATATATAAATATATTTAAATTATTTATTTACTGATTCATACATTTATTTATTTAGTTATTCACTCGTTCATTTAGTTACTCATTTATCTAATTATCTATTTATTTCTCAAAATAGATTTATTAATCTTTCTTTTCTTTCCCTCACTTTTCTTGAGAACTTTGGGCGATGCCCCAATATAAGCATTAAACAATCTTGATTTGCATTCGCAATCTTATTTTTGCTTTCACAAATTTAGAAAATGCCTTCATGAGAATATAAAGTAAAAAAAGTAGATACGTATCCACTTCCTTCGAGATGATTTTCAAAACGAGTTTCAAGTTTCAGACATGAGAATGACGCCAACAGACTTCCATGTTAATACTGTCAACAACAACACTACAACTCTCAATAAACATGTTCTTCCAACCAACATACTCTCATGTTGGCCCAAAGTTTTTAGAGTTATGAGTAAAGTTCACGGTGTATCCTTAACATTATGAATTTGCATATCTTAGAAAAACTTCATATCTACGAGTATATGGTAGGCTTTTACTTCTATAGAGTAGTCTTCTACTGTATTTGTTGTTAGTCAAGAGAATATTTCAAGAGTTATTTCCAGCATGGTACTTAATGGAAATGCATCGTAGAGTGATTAGAATAGAATTTTTTACGAAGACGGCTGAATCGAACGAGGGATATAGGCTTATTATGTTTGTTGGTTACACTCACAGACGCACTTACATGTTTGCCTGTTTCCACCTATTTAAAAAGCATTTGAGTTCATCTTATCAGTAAATATACAGTTATTTCAGCTCTGATGTTTTTGAAACAGACTGCACTTTTCATTTGGACCATTACATTATTGCAGTATGTACTCAAAACCTGGAGACAAAGCGTAACATCACTCGTTACTATGAAAACGTTAAATAACAGTCATTTGCCAGTTGCCTTAGAAAGTTCTACTCTATGCAGCTGCAAACCATTATTCATCAATATGTGGGTCCACTCATCTCTCATTATAATCCTCCCTATTACCCACGGGCCACGCACAATCTAAGCCCTTATGTGGGCATCACCACACAGCAAAAATAAAATGTTCTATGTAAGTACGATTCGCTCGCAACTCTCACGTGTGTATGTTACTCATAGCCCAATGCTTAGTTTTAAAACGCCATTGTGAAAAGCCTCCTTTTTTTAACTTGAAGTTGAAATTTTATTGAGATAAAACAGAGTACATTACATGTCAATACTAAAATAACAATACAAAGAATTATCGGTACAACACTAAAAACAAAATTCAAACATAAAAAATACATATATCACTCAAAAATAAATAATAATAAATGAAATCACAGTTATCACCCTATGAAGACACGTCTGTGTACAGACGTCCACATCATTTCCTTTATCATTGTATGGCATCTTTTACATACCTCTCCACCAATCAATTTTATAAGACAATTAGACCATTAACAAGACTGTAACGAAACATGAAGTATATTTTTAGTAGGCATATATTGAGAATATCAGAGGCAAGAAAGGAAATGCTCATCTTTAAAAGAAGGAAGTTTTTACTCCCATCCATCCTACTAAAACTATGTATATTGCGAATACATTATATCTTGGAAAAGGCTACGAAAATTGTTCGAGAATCGATCACTGTCTCCGTAAAGACAACTTCAAATACAGTTTTTCACGAGGAATACGCGAAGAAGGCCGCGACTAGGCCTCTTCTACTTATTTCCTGGTGTCAGATGTAAACATGATGCAGCTTATCTCTTCAAATAAGAATAGCCATTCGCTCAAAGAACATGTTGGAATGGTCTGATAATGAAAGTCTCAATTCTTACCTTGAAGACAGCTGTAACAACGCTCTCGACCAAAAATAAGAGTCTTTTGTCCCAGATAATTTGAAAAGGGACGTTAGGTGAAAAAAGCAATACCAACCTCTAATAAAGATCACAGCAGGACTGATAATTTGAGCTGAGCTTCTGTTTCGAACTGAAAACCAACTGTCATTAACAATACGAAATTCAAAGAAATTCGACATCACTTCTCATTAATTTGCCATTTCAAATGTGTAATTTGCCATGTAATTTAGAGGTGTATTGCTTTTGACAGTGTGCTACATAATAATTAGCCATGCTCTCTACCTAATATCTGACAACATTGTTGAAAATCAAAACCAGAGTAGCCTATATAATTATTAAAAGTTAGTAATGACTAATCGCAGTGATGTATTCTCGTATGCTGAATTCTGAGCCAACTACTCAAAAGCATCAATAAGGAAATGGCCGCTGGTGCATTTGGAAAATGGTTTTCATGGAGTGGAAAATTGTTTCCAACAAACCATTTGTCTAATTATTGATTATTTATAAGTAATCAATAATTTATAGCTTTTTAGAAGACTTATTAACTCTAATTAATGTTTGTTATGCGGTGGTTATGAGGCATGAAAATGATGGAGGAATATAATATTACCTTGATACAGTACCAATCCATTAAAAATTTCAGGCTTCTCTTTCGTATTAATTCCCTGAGCTATCAAAGCTAATTAACAGCAAATAAACACATACAATAACATATACACTATGTATTAAAATTTATTTCTCAATCTTGAGCTTCAATCTCCTACAAAATCCAATCAGATATAGGCTAAATAAACGATCTTCACGAAATTTACGCATTGTTTATCTACTGAATCATGAAATTGAATTCCTATAGGCCTACTTTCTCAGTTTCAGAAACTGAGCGCTTGATTATTTTTCATCCCTTGCAGAGGTAAAAAATTGAATAACAAGTTTGTAATTGAAATTTCAATACAACACACATACCTTTTTATAACAGATGAAAGCGGCTCAAAAAGTTGGTGAGTGAAGGTAAATGTTGAAGAGCAAATCCCAGTGTTGCCTGGGAATTGAAACAGTACGGTGGCACGAAAGTTGGTGAGATTCAACTTTTTTGTTTTACCCATATATTTATGTATTCGTTACTCCACGCTGGGAATAGAATGAGAAATTAACAAAGTTTTCAACTCGGCAGGGGTTGTAACACCAAACCTATTGTGCTTTTTACAAAATTTATAAATGTTTAACACGGCTGTTCAACATTGGAACATCATAATTAATTATTATTGTTTTCCGATCCTGAATGATAATTAAACACAAACTTCATCAGACTGGTCTTAGAACCTGCTCTCCAAGCTGCAATCGAAGTATGGGAAATTCGTTTTCAAATATTTAAAACGGGAATTTCATGGACATTTAAGAGTTTCAAGTATCAAGCTATAGTCAAGTTTTTGATCCGATTATTTCAATCGATAATTAAATTGGGAATACTGAAATCATTTTTCGTTTGCAGTATTCTTCCTGTGTTTAAAAGAGTGGCTATCTTAAATAATTAATAAAAATGAGATACAATATCCCAATTTATATTTTCAAAACTCTAGTATTTTCTATGCTATTGAAATTTGATAGTACTGGTAATATTAAGTTCAGCGTACATAGATTTTTTGAATAGTTAATGGTTATATAGTAAGAGTGCAACAGAAGATAGCACTATTGGAACAGGATACTTTTTCATTAAATTTTAGAAGTCCTGTAAATCATGGAAAAGGCTAACACACAACAAACTTATATTAAATTTATTTGTAAGTTTATGTCTCAGTACGCCATGCTTGCGTTTCAACTCTTTTCTAAGTTTTTTCCTCTGTCTCTCTGCTTATTATATAGCGCATTACATAGATGATTATCTACCATTATACGGTTGAAAGCAAGTACTCACAAGCGGCATTTGTGCGGTTCCCTGAGGCTCCAAGAAAAAAACATAATCCAAATTCTACTGTAATTATAACAGTAGAATTGTTTCAGGAAGGCGGATGAATAAAAATGAGTAGTGTGGGGGAGACAGACATGAATATTTGGTTAAATAACTTGCCTTTGTTATTTTTATTTTATTTTATCCAACTACAACTACAAGCTTGCCTGTCTCCACCGATTTCAAAAACATATGACTCTACCTTTCTAGTAATAAACTGTATTATTAGCTGTTATGTTTTTCAAATAGACAGCACTTGTCAGCTGGACAATAAATTCTGCAAACTGTGCCTGTGCTCATAGACTGGAGACAGAGCTAAGCACTCGTTACAATGGAAACGATGAATAATAACCGTTTGCCAGCCGCCTCCCTGTAAAATTACTACACTAATCTACATAATTTATATGATTGAGGCCTTGTTTCGGGGAGTTGTTGATGAATTGTGAAACCAGATTATTGGTGTATTCCAGGGCAAATTTAATTGTGTGGCTTATATGAGAGCTGTAGCCTATTTAGAAAAAAGAGACAGATATCTCATAGCCTACAACTTTTTGGTAGTCCAATTCGTTGACATGACTCATCTTACAGGATGTATCTTTATGGGACATAAGATAACTGCTTGAGGTCTACTGTTCACAGAACTTGGTACTAGGTTACGAGGGCACAGGTCCCGGATCGCATAGGACATTGAATATATCTTGAATAATATATACAATATATAAATCCATTCAAATCGCGCGCTTGGTAGCAGAGGTTGGCTATCAAGATGAATAGAAGCGAATTCAAACATACTAGTCCCATGTCATGGCTCCTGGTTATAATCAAGAAGTTCTGAATAGCCGAGAAAAGCTATCACAAGTTAGATTCAAGTTGGTTGTCTTACTAGACAAAATCATGACCGCATCATGCCCACCTTAATATAACATGTCACAAAATAGGAACAATTGGAACTTTAGCAGTACGATCCTTGCTGGGATACTAACTGTTCCATTCCAAAGTTCTAATTATTATGTTCCATACATAGATAATGCATTACGAATACAGTGACGTCAAAATAATGAGAGTTTGGTGTTTCTCTAATCTGAAAGTTTAAAATCAGTGTAATTACATCACAGTAGGCTAGTCGTCCCCCAACTAACATTGTTATTTTAATTTCAGCCTGGGATTGGAGAAGTTATATGATTGTCTATTGTTTTCCTTATTTGTTCGCCTGATACAATAAATTAATGAAAACAGATACGAAGTATATTTTTGTTCTCCTGATAACAGGTACATTATTATATGCACTGAGCTAAATATACATCTGGAGGTAGCACTAGCTAGGGCTGCTAGCAGGATTAGTGTTCCGTCTAATTTCGTTAGGTTGGCAATAAAGTGAGGATGAAATTTCTTTAATACAGTATGTAGTACCAAAAAAATTAAGTTGGCAATGAAGTGAGGATTGAAATTTTTTCTCAAGAACAGTATGCTATTAAAAAAAAATAGGCGGAACCCAGCTTTTTCAATCAGTGCTACCTCCAGATGGATATTTAGCTCAGTGGTTATAATGCAACTAATGGAGGTCTAGACTCGTTCTATATAAGATCATAGACAACAAATCAGAGACAACAATGTATAGTGAGTCTATGATAAGATGTTATACTACATATTTGCAGAGAGTACTCAGAGGATAGGTGGGAGATTGTTGCCAATATTGAACCTGTTGAAGATAACAGAATAATAATATGTAGGCTAACACGGTATTAGGCTTATACACGTTTTCTTTAGAGAGTACGAACGACGGAAGAAGACTTTTAAATGTGTCAAAATATTCTGACACTTCCAAAGTGTTCTGAAAATCGCTTCATTGGCATGCAGTGTGCTTGGAGCTAAAAAAAGTGTTCAACTGAAGAGTGTACTGGAAAGTTCAATAAATAATCCAATTTCTCACTTATGCTACAGAGAGCTGTTCAATTTTTCCCTCGAGTAGAACAAAATATCTTGATCAATTTTCGTCAGCTTTGTGTCAAACCTGAATAATAGAGCTATAAATCTTTTATGGGTGCAGAGATACTTCATCATTTTACATCCTTGTCTGAAATAGGACAACATCAATCAGAAAGTGGAAAGACTCTCTTTTTCAATTGATTCCATCTGTTACACTGTCAAAGTAGATAGCCTACATCGACAAAAATTGAGTTATCTCTGATGCAATAATGTCACGTAAATTGAAAACCAAACCATAAAATCTGATAAAATAATAAATTTAAAATTAAAATGATTTTTCAGTTCTTAATACAAGTTATCAACTATTTCTTCTATCTTTTCAAAAATGATCATGAATTCTTGAATGATGGGCGGTTCAAGATTCATTCAATAAATTTTTCTGGGCGTGTGTAGGCCCCATTTATTTTGCACTTCATATTATTGTGTTGGTTCAAAATTAAAAAAACGTAATTGAAGTAAAGTACGAGTATAATGTAAGAATAGAATATTTCAATAGTTCCAATACTTGACGGGAAACAGACTCTACCAACCGCTGGCTATAGGACTATCTTCCAAACATATCCTGGAATTAATTCAAGTTAAAGAATAGGTGTAATAATTCTTATGATTTTCCAGCCCTATGTGTTGCAGTAATAATTTATTTTTCTTCAAAATTATGCTTCACCAACTTGATTGTAGAGATTCATCAGTTTTACTATCCAAAATTGGACAATAAATTTTATTATTACAATGATAAATAAAATAGTTGTTAAAAACTACACTTAATTAGAACTTTGAAGATGAAAGTTTCTGCAGAAGTCTTCAGAGTGTTATATGGCATTAATTGGGAATTTCGTTCAATTAATTATTATTAATTGAAACTTCCCTTATTTATTCTGAAAATAAATAATTGGACAACATTATTTCTGAGGATGATGACTGATGAGCCTCAAGTTCATACATACGCAAAGGCTTGTATGAGTAATATAGCAGAGATAATCATTCTATCCTATTGGGTTAGTTCATCCAACAGTAATACGATAGGGTGAGGAAAACAGACTGTATGATAACAGTATGGTCAATCAGTCACACTTTTGATTGGTTAGCTCGGTCGAATCCAGCCATACTTTTGCCAATTCCCATAAGATTGCATTGAAGTTATACGCAAATCATAATCATGTTGAGTGCTACATTTCCAGCTTACAATTTTCCTTTGCCAGAATTAGTTTCTCATAAATTTAATCTCTAAAAGCAATACCGAGAAGAGAGAGACAATTTTTAATGTTAGAAAAGGTATTTTTGATGTTGTTTCTCTCAAAATAAGTTTGACAAGTGAGTGAATGGGTTCATGTTTATTGTTTGCCTGTAATTCCATATCAAAATTCAAAAATTTAGCGAAAGTATGGCGGGAATAAAAAAGTTCCAATACACTGTTATGGACTTTTCACACAATCGACCACACTGTTATCATTCAGTCTATGTTTGGTGAGGGAGGTTGTGAGATGATTTCGACTGCTGTTCAGGGAGCCAGTACAAACATTTGTTTTATTTAAATATTTTCTCAACCCTTACTCAACAATTGACAACCACCAAACCCCAACTGACAATATGTGGTTAAGTAACAAACATTCAAGACCGCTCTCGGATGGGTGACCGACACAAAAAAAAATTGTGCAATTAGGCGAGGTGGAACCTACCCGTAAGGGTCTCCCCACCGATAAAAAGCCATACGATTAAAAAAAAACTGACAATATTCTATTCAATTGACTGTTTGTTTGGCAGGTTCAAGGGTGGACCAGTTCTGTGCAAACTAGTCAAATACGGCCAGACACTGGGGCCTTACCTGAGCTCCTATGTGCTGATGGCAACCGCCATGGACCGCTACAAGGCGATCTGCCATCCTCTTACCTACTGCTCGTGGACTTCACATCATGCCCGAAGCATGGTCCAGTGTGCATGGGCCACGGCTCAGGTCAAATGGGTCAGCTCAGTCAAATAGAATCAGACTTTAGTGCACACCGGTTAGTCAAGACAAGACACACCGATTAGTCACGTTTTGTCACAGTACTTCACATAGTTGCTTATGAAGCAACACACACCGATTAGTCATTGCATCGGTGTGTGCTTCATAAGCAGCTATGTGAAGTACTGTGACTAAACGTGACTAATCTCGTCTTGTCTTGTCTTGACTAACCGGTGTACGCCTAGCCTAATACACACAGACTTCAAAAGAGGCATTGACTTAACATTAACTTACAGATATAACATACTAGACACAATAACATTGACTTAATTTGTTTGAATGGGGTGATTATCTGCAATGAGCAATGAAGAGTGCTCAAAAGAGGGGTTTAACACAATTTAAACAATTCAAAGAAATGCATAGTAATATACCTCAGGTCAGTCACTAAATCAAATAGAATCCAGACTAATACATACAGACTTCAAGAGAGGCATTGACTTAACATTAACTTACAGATACAACATACTAGACACAATAACATTGACTTGATTTGTGCGAATGGGGTGATTATCTGCAATGAGCAATGAAGAGTACTCAAAAAAAGGGGTTTAACGCAATTAAACAGTTCAATGAAATGCATAGCAATCTGATTGCATGCCTAGTCCTCAATTCCAAAAGCAGAAAGAATTCTGTAGTTGCCATTATTCAATTTTAATTTTGATTCTCAATGAACGTATTTAATTGAATATATGAATGTAGGCACTAATTGAGCCATTAGAAACTTATTTTAAGTATTCATTATATAGAGTGGCGGGGACCATATAATCGCATCTAAAAGACGGTTAGCTTGTTAATGGTTTATGGGGGAGAATTAATGGTCAAATTTTGTAGCCCGAGGCGGGAAGCTTGGTTGCCATGGCTCGCTGGATCGTTCGTCGTGAAGGCATTCCATCTTATAATGAGTCTTTTGCGGCCACGCGTTTTCCGGACACATTTCAACTCTGCTTCTCAAGCAACTCTTCCAAATTCAAATTCAATGCAAATGAATTTCAATTTCTAAGTACCGTAAATTTAACATTTTTTAAACACGGTTATGTTGTTTCAATAAAAATTTCATCGAGTGTTCCATGTGGGATGACACCTGAGAATGTGGATCGTGTCCAACTGTACGTGGAAGGAAAGCTAACAAGAATGCGTAACCTTTATTTCTATAACTGAAATTCAAAAAGTAAATGAATATAACTTATAACTCCTATTCTCCAGATTGTATTTTTTTCATTGAAAGTATGCTGTTAATTGTATCCGCTAAGTTTGATGCATGGCCAAGCCGGAACACACATTATTACGAAAAATTCATTCCGGGTTGAACACTACATCGAGTCATGGATACTAAACTTCTCGATTCAGGCTAAAACATTTGACCCTTCCTCCACAAACCATTCACAAGTCAACCATCATTCAAATGTAGTCGTCATTTGGTATCCTACTTCCTAAAACCTCAACAACGCGCCATATCTCTAGTGAGAACGAATTAAACTTTATAGAATGTAAAATTCAAAGCTTAATAAGCTTTTGCTTTTGTTTAAATTTATAGTCATTAACAGTTCACAGTTATAGTAAACAAATGACAGAGTTTACAATGTGATTGGGGTGGAAAGGTCTATCTAGTCCTAACACCGCTCAATAAAGAATATTTTCATTTCATTTCATTTAAATAATAATTTCATGAAACACTAAGATGATATTGTCAATTCCACTATTTTATTTTTTACAGCACTGAATCATTAAATAGAGAAATTGACAATATGTAAATATAACATATTTATAACATGTATATATTATAAATATCATTATTTAGTGTTTTATTTCATCATGGAGTTCCACAACATCAACAAGAATTCTACTAATAATTTTATGTTGACAGTGTATGAGGGGTTCTCATTCATTCATTTCCAAAGTATGGAGTCTGCTTTTATTAATTTGATTGCAAAGATCTCATAACTTATCATTGAAATCATTTTCCGTCTGTTGAAGGTGACAATATTTTCATACATGGAAGTGCCTGGCTCTCCAGGTGAGCATGACTGCTGGGCCACATTTCCAAGGGACTGGGGCGAGAGAGCTTATGTCACGTGGTGAGTAATTGATTGAATTTGTAATTTTTTTTTAATTTATTTGCTCAATTTTCCCGAGAAAAATACAATTGGTACAAAATATAGATACATTACAATGGGAACAGTGGTGGTTAGGTATCCTTATTAAAAAAAACGTGCTGAAGAAAGCTGAAAGCTGAAACCCATCCTCTGTCTACTTTTGTAGATGTTTGGGATGTGATGAAAAATATCAACTAACTAAACTAAACTGGAGCAATATGGAATAATTCTTTCATTACTTCAAAAGTGAAACGGCGTTCACATTTTATGTAGCAAAGTTTGCTATCTTGACTGTGTAACATTGAGTAGCATTCAAATAACACTTACTTGAGAAATTATGCAGTAGAATCTGCTATAAAAATCTTCTAGCTAATTTTATATAACATTGCTACAAGACTACAAGTAAAAAATCATGTGTAGCGCTTTCCTTCTATTGCTATTTTGGCAAATATTCAAAAACGTCGAACTCAAAATTTTATTTATTATGAAATTGCTATAAATATATTGTAACATTGATAATGCTGCATAATACGGAGAGATTTTGTAACAGATCTTGCTACATAGCACAGTGTAAAATCAGCTTGAATTGAATAAGAAGCAGCTTGATTATTTAGTTACAATGTAGATAGTACTAAATATTGTGCTCCGTGGAATAACTCAATTCAGAAGCAATGTAATGAATATTTAGAGGAAGATTATTTACGAACAAATTAATAATGAAGGTTGAATTTTGAACGTTGAGTGAAAACTTTTCTTGGCGATATTACTTTGTATAGCCTAACTTAGTTCAGAAAAGGTAAGAAAACAAAATAGTTCTATAAAGACATAGAATGAGTAGGTGGAGTAAGTGAGTGTGGAAGAGAAACTTACTCATGGAGAAGAGTATTGTGAAGAAGGTTGAGAGAGAATATTGTCCAGACGTGAACTGTTCCTTAAACTAGGATCCATTCAAGCTTTCAAGAGCATGGCGGCTCTTATCTTCCATCCTTATTTTCTCCTCTTAGTGCCTTTGTAGTATTTGTAAGACAGATTTGAAGTTATCGCTCAGTTCGAAAACGACCCCGTATCCTGGGTGATTTTTCTCATGGTGAAAGCAGCATATTGTATTGTCCACCTACCCTCAGCAAACAATCTTGAAGTAAATGTATCGATGTCGTTCGTTTCAAACGGGAGATTAAAGTATTTGATATCGTGTCGTTCTATTTTCGGTTAGAGCAATGATAAATGGATCATTAAGAGGCAACTCATTTGATATTGACTTTACTTTCTGTTTCTAGAAAGCAATGACAAATGTGTTCTTGAGAGAAAAAATATTAGGTATTGACTTTACTTACTATTTTCAGACAGATCGAAGCAATGACAGATTGGTTCAGATGAAAATTATTTGTTATTGACTTTATACTTATGGCCGGTTCATGAGCTCGGGATTTAGCCAAGTCCTAGACTAAAACGGGTGGCTTCCGTAGCATCGACAAACGTAGTCTCGATAAGTTAGTGGGTTAGCAGCATAGAGAGCCCTTGGTACATAGTTTTGAGGCTAACGTTTGTCGATGCTACGGTGGCCATCCGTTTTAGTATAGGACTTGGCTAAATCCCGAGCTCATGAACCGGCCCTTACTGTTTTTAGATTAATCGAATCAATAATATATGGATTATTGTTGACACATAGAAAGTTGTTTATGTTTGTTACTTTGATTAGGGCCATAATTTACGAAACGGCATTGATGCAACTTCAATTCTTCTGCGCATACGTCAATGACGCCGGACCAATCACAGTGCAGTGAGAGTGTTTTATCACCTTCTTTGTATCACCATAAATTACCGTTCAAACTAAAATCATAGACTAACCATTTAAATGTGGTTAGTCTATGCTAAAAGTACCGTGCGTGACAATAGTATCACGTGACACAAACCGTACAATACGAATGTATCACGTTTCCAGTCTGTTGGCGAAAATAACTGTCACATTTCCACCAAGATTGGGCAATATTCGCCTACTCCCACTGAATGAGAATTACTTTCTCTGCTCCTCTTCAAGCATGTGTGAAATTCAGTCATGACCAAGTGAGTGGAGAGAGCTCAGCTGTGCCGGCCAAGCGTAGCTAAAAGAAATGGATGCCATTTCGTGGTCATGAAACGAACACTCCTACAGCATCCATTATGCAGGAGCAGCAAAATTGGGGATACATACGACACACATTCTGAACTATTTGCTCACTCATGCAACTGAGCTGACGTATTTTTTATCTTCCCCTATAAATACCGCAAATTTAAAATTCCATGGAGCAGCTTTTAAGTATAGAAGTATTTGATTTAACAGAAGTTCTTCACTGGGATTCGAATCGCTATTTTTTATAAAAAAAACTGAGTATAAAGAAACATTGGACTACAATATTGGAGACTTCAATATTCTTCAATGGTGAGATTTTAGTTGTTACAGTGAATCATGCATTTGGATCCGTTCTATTCAGACAAATTTTCATATTTTAAATTTTCATCACTTACAGTATAGTACTGGATTCTGGAATGTATAATACGAGAATGTTTTCTGTAATCATAGGATCATAGCGTTCCTGAGTCGAATCTGGTGAAATGGAATGGACGGCCGAATATTGTAAAATAATATAGAATATTCGTGTGCCCCACACGAAGAAATGGAATATTTTGCAGTAGAGCCCCACATTTTGTTTGAATTATGTAGTTTTTAATAATCAAAAAATGACTCTCAATGAAGTACCTGAAAAAGTGGATCAGGAGACAGGAATACTAAATAACCTTAACTGCCTATTAATATCGAGTATTAACTCAATTTTCTGGGATGTAATGAAATTCTCGCCAGTGTGAATGGATTGAAAAAGCTGCAACGGAATGTAATATTTCAGCCGGAGGAATTCCCAAGCCCCATTTAGCAATTTAGACGATTACCAGCGTCTTTCGGAGCTCTTTCAATTGTCTTCCAGCTGTTATTTAGAGTCAAGGAGCTGCTAAGTCCCACTATTTTGCCCCTTCAGAACAAATGGAGTTCCAAACCTTATTTATAAATACAGTAAAAGAATATCAATTGAATAATGATGCTTTTTAAGACTTCTTAATTTTCTTCTTCACTTGATACTGAGTTAACTTTGAAAGCAGATATGTGAAACTCTCATATTGTAAACGACCTTCCAATCCACTTCAAACGGCTCATCTTATCAGTCGATTCATGCTATCAAGTGTATCACAATACATTCCTTTCAATCCTCAGGATCACTTTTCTTTTTCCTACGTTCCTTCCAACTAGCACCTAGGGTATCATTTGAAATTGATTTCAGAAGACTACTGAACGGTATCTTCAAGTCTTTTCCTCCTATCTGTCAAGGAAGAATTCGCCTATTTCGTTCTTGTAATGAAATTCTTGATGAATTCTCTTTGTGAGACTAAAGTATAAAAAGTATTAGGTGATAAGTATTACAAGGTGAAGGTATTTTCATCCTTATCTTTTCTCTAGCACACTACTATACCATTGAGCAAGTGCATTTTTTATCCTTGTATAGAATGAAATTTGTATGTTTCAATAAATGAATCTGAAATTTGAATTTGAATTTATGGGAAATGAGCATTACTTGTATTTTGTATTCTTGAGCTATTCTCTGAGCTGTATTCTTTATGAAAAACATTTTGCTGCGGTGATGCCCACATAAGATCTTAGCTTGTGCGTGGGTAATGGGAAGGAGGATGATGTGAGATGAGTGGACCTACAGCTTTAAGTGGGTTCCGAACCACCGGGAAAATTATTGCATTAATGTTGAATTGCTCCACATTGGAAATTTCACAATGTTTCTGGACCTTTCATTTCACTCATTGAATACTCTTCACACCCGTCTAGAACAAGATACTTCCAAGGATAAAAATAATTATTCTTGATTTTTTTTAACATTATAAAAATATTACATCTCAATGCAGTAAATATATTTTTAAGAAAAATAAATCACGTTCTACGAGAATCGTAGTTATAACTACGTAGTTAGAATTAAATTATACTAATCGTAGTTAGAATCATTATGATGTCATAGAATGAATGTAATTTAGTCTTCGTTCAACAAATATGGCCAATTGAGTTTTACTAGAAATTACGTCATTAACGAACCAATTTAACGAAATCCTCATTGAGCTCCGTAAAATTACATTATTTTACGTTGTTGAAATTTAATCCACTTTCGCGCAATTGGCCCTTTAAGGTTCAAAATTGATGATTATCAGGAATGCTCTTTTAAACTACAACTATTAACAATTATTGTTCATAAGTATATTCTGACTATTCAATCCTGAATTTTCTACATCGCTTACCAATAAGTTTGTCTTTGAAATCACCAAGATTCTGTTACAGGGTAACAACTCAGGGTAACAGGGTAATATAAACTCAAGTCGGTCATTCCATATTCCATCTCATAATTTCAGCTATCTCTGTAGCAATACAGTACAGTATCTTGAAATCATCTCTTCTCATGAATTCTTTTATTCCGTTTTACAGTTGTACTTTTCAACTCATTTGTGGACGTGGATGATCAAACTATCTATTTATTCTGGTTATCAATAGTATAAATGTCACTTTCACTAAAGGCGACCTCAACAACCTCTTTACAGCATGTTATGGCAGTTATGCTTCAAAGATTGCCTATCCTATATCTCTATTTCTCTTCCATAATTCCATATTTACTGAATTCTCTATTTCATGTTCCTTACACTGAGAATCAGGAATAATCAAGTACACCTCAAAGAGTCTAAACAAACAGAACATTGACAATATTACTATTATTGGGCTTCTCAGTAGTGGAGTTTGGTATTTGCTATTCTGTTTTGATTTGGTTAATTAGATTACTACGTTGACACAGGCACGTATGGTAACGAGAACTGATTGCTCTACTACGAAGTCAAATACACATTTCCCTGCAGGTCCTCAGATTATTGTCAACGCATGAATTAACCTGGAAATATATGGATCGATAATAATTAGCCTATTGTTATTCACTGAACGGATCATCGTCTAACTCCGAGAATGCGACCCGCTCATGGAGTAAAACAGAATGATAATTATCAAACCCATTTCAAAACAATGGGTCTTACACATTGGTTAACATGATTCCAGGATCCTGCAGACAATTCGAATTTGGGAGCAATTTCACTTGTCGAATAAGAAGAGCTTATTTGCATAAACATCTCCATGTTTCATTACAAAGTTTAGTAAACGTTGGTTCTGGGAATTCTCAGTATTTAGTTGAATTCTGTGAACGTAATAGTTAACATGTGCGTAATTTATGACTGAGAGGAATGGGGAATGTTATGAGAGATTCCTTTGGGTACTACGTTCGACCACAGTTTGCAATTCACTTGCCTGTTGTGTTTTCATAACTTCACTTCATTACTGTTGGCTTTATTATGTTCATTCACTATCTTAATATGCGTCAGCGGCAAACTCTTCTTCAAACTTCAACCTCAACTGTCCTTTTACTGGAATTCGTTAATCAATAAATACTGTTAAAATAGGGATGTGGTTGAATGTAATATTATTTCCTAGACTAGAAGGCAGAAGAAATAATGTAAGTTAATCTTTCCAGAAGATGTCCCGGGCTTGTGAGAGGTAAAATAGTTTCTACTTATGTAGCTTTTCCAACCTACTGAACGACATCGTTCTTTATTCTTCTTCTCTTTCTTTTTCATCTTGACCTCCTACTCTTTCTCTTTTCTCTTGAAAATGGTAATATACAGGGGTGCCCACAGGGGGGGGGGGGTCATGACGCAGACTGCGTCATTGAAAATCTAGGGGGGGAGGTTCACTAGATAGAATGCACTTTGGAGGACTTGTCGAAAAATGGAGGAATTTTGAATAAAAAAGTCAGAGAGTGTAGAAGAAGAATATTACAATACATTATAAATACTGTATTGAAGAAGAATTCTATTCTCTCTTGTTTAAGTCTACAATACTGTTCAGTTGACCAACAGCTCTGCATATCTTATAGTAGAAATATTCGTATTTCGAAATTTTGTTTGCAAATACATAATTAAATGGAGACACTCCACAGTCTAGACGCAGACACTGTTCAAACGAAGATCGTGAGCATGTTCAGTAGAATAACTTGATATAGTCTCTATTTCTATCACTGTGCAAACATTGGAGGAAAGAAATTATTTTTCCCATCGAATTCCTTGGCAATTTATAAAATAGTGGTAGTGGGAGTTGAGTTAATATCGAAAATTTATTGAATAATTTATTATTTCATTTAGTTCCTCTCGGATCGTTGACTGACGTGCGTGTCCGGTAAACTTGTTGAGTGAACAGTGAGTTCGTGAGTTTTATTTCTCAGTATCCCTACCGATCAATTAGTGATACCGATCATTAAGTGATACCGAGATTTTTGTGATATTGTTGGTGATAACGGATAACCAAGCAACTAATAATAATTGTTAGCCGCGGTCCATGAAAGCCTGTAGAAGTCATCAAATTCAAGGTTTTTATAAAGTTTACCTACTTCATATCTTGGAGTGTAGTCTTAGTAATAGATGTCTCTATTTTATCTTATTGATGTTTAATCCCTTGCCATCTAAATATCCTCACTAAATACTCTTACCTATATATTGAAGCTCTAGAACCATTTACGATTCAAAAGATCAAACAAGATCAAAAGAAGAAACAATCTACAAAAAAACATGATACTTGATAATTTTTCAACTTCAACTACCTACTTCTACCGTAAATTCAGACATTAGTGAGATAGAATAGAATAGAATGACTGCCTTTATTTTAACCTGGGAGGGCGTAGTTAGGGAGATGAGCGAGTGAAAATATAATACCGTACAGTTCCTAGTAGGCAATCAGCAATATTATTATTCAAAATGTAGCCCAATAAAATAGTACATTTTACCTTGCATGAAATGGGGTAGTCGGTTTCTTTTTCTGATGATTTTTGTGATTGTCCTGGGATGCTAAATCCAAGTTTTCGACCTCGGCAAACTTTCAGATCAGCTCCAAAACATGGAAAATTTCGGGGCGCCGCGCCGGTCCAAGATAACATGTAAAATTGTTTGAGTTTTTAACCAAAAATTTCAAGTTGAAAAATCGTTTTCTGGAGTTCCGTCGACTCTAAAATTCTCTGGAGTCGCGGGCCCTGCGGGCCCGTTTTTCTCCACTGCAAACATGTTGATTATTAGAAGACAAAAATCTAGAGGTGATATAAGTTATATGTTGACGTTGAAAATTTATACCCTGACAATGTTTATTATTAGTAGCAATAGAAGCGATTGTAATATTGTACACGAGGGTATAGAATTTTCTATTTAATATTTTTTTTTATAGAGCTAGAGGGCTAGAGCATCAAACATAAAATATAAAGCCTGGTTTTGAAATTTTCTAGAAACTTATGAACTGGGTTGACACAGGAGGCTAGATAGAGTTTTATTTATTATTAAAAAAATAACTTAAAACAAAGCCCTGGCTCTGAACGTTCTCCCTAGTCACAACTACTTCTAATTATACTTTACATTGGGAACCTCTCATTACATTGACAGGAAGGAGTAATAATATTGCTTTGTAGAGTCAAGGTGTTAAGGATGCTCTTCTTCAGGCCCGTTTTGGCATCCCTGGAATAGTCCATCTGGATGCATTGAGATTAGAAACCAACTTATGGATTCGAAATAATAATATGTTAATAATGTCATGGTATTCAACATTTATGGATAGAGGTTTTTTACCAGGACCCTTTTATGTTTGGGAGCCAAGCTCTTTAACTAACTACCTACGATCATCAGACAAAAGGAAGGAACGGCATCTAAACTTGAATTGAAGAGGTTTTTAATAATTAGTGAGTCCCTCAGTGGCGTAACGTTTGCCAACTGGGCCCCCCCCAAAAAATAATTCCGGGCCCCTCCTTCTAAAATCTCACGCCCATCTCTTAGCCCCTTTTCCCTGAAACGCAACCATTAAACTCATTAATGAGAGCGTACCTCATGAGTGAATAACATATACATGTAATAAAATGAAACATGCTCTTGATTGAATTCTACAATAATTGTAATAGTTATTAGTGATTTATAATAATTAATAAAAAACTGGTTACTATATTAAAGTAGCCTGGTGTGACACAGGCTTTACTAACATATTACGAACAGACACACAGACAACACTCATTTTGAAAGTTAGCAGAATATTTTTGTTCACTTGAAGGGAAGAAAGATAGTAAAGACGGAATAATTGAAAATCGAAAATCATAATACTGAAAATACGTGTAGGAATACGATATGAATATTTTTTACCGTGATAAAGAATTAAAACCCACTTTCACAAACTCACTGCTTACATCTCATTTCACAAATTTCTAAAAATGAAATTTTAGAAAAATTTTTGAAAATGAAATAATGAATTGAGATTGACTGAGCTATAGGCTATTCTTCGACAACTCTTGCAGTCTATTTCGATTATGATCAGCAATTCGATGGGGGAAACAATATATTTGTGTAAACAGTCTGGGTCTGGGGACCGGATGTCTGTCTCCATTCAATGGTTTGTAAACAAAATTCATTATATTTCCCGATAAGCTACTTTAAACCAGCAGACCTTTTGTTAATTGTGCAACTACGTATGTACGTTCTTCCGTCATAACAACTCTCTTAAAATGGCAATTTTTAACCAACTGACATTCTAATTGTTGATGCATAATATTTTTTACAATGGACAATTATGAATTACTGAAATTTGTGTTCATGGTTGTTAATTGCCCAAAATAAAACTTTTGCTTTTCTTGTTCAATCATTACTTTAATTTTATTTCTTAAAAAACATATGATATTATTTCAGGCCCTAGCCCGGGCCCCCAAGGGCCCGGGCCCCCCCGCGCCGCGGGGTTTGCGGGGGTGTAAGTTACGCCACTGGAGTCCCTGTTAATTGGTCCATTTTTTTCATGTTCAAGAAGACAGTAATATAGTAACTGTGATTAGAATATTTTAGGTTCTATGACCTAAATTTGAACCATCAATAATTGGACTATAAATAAATTTGAACTATAAATTGGTTAATAATTATTTACAGCAAAAATTTGTTTTTGCTTCATTTATATTGACGCTGTTCATGTTGTATCGTACAATGCTGAATAAATATTTTTGATTTGCGAAAAATAATATTGTATGGATATTTCTAAAATTTTGGATGGCCTGACACATAGGATAGCACTGAGCTACTGATTTGAAATCTTGAAAACTATTTTTTTAAGAAGCTTACTGTACCTCAAACAAATATGCAATGATTCAATGACAAAAGTTATTATTTCCAGTTTGTCTTCAAACACAAAAATTCCTTCCAGAAGGAAATCCTGGGTGCACCACTGCTCTATATATTGGCGCCAAATCCACGGCTCGCATGTATCAAAAAACCTCCTCGGACCGGCCATTGCAGGCTTCAATGACTGGACTATTATACAATAGTTTAGTTCACCTACAGCTTTGAATTTTACACTCCTACATTCATTTGGTCTCAGATCCACATAAAAAAAATCCTGGATACATGCCCCAATTTTATTATATCTTCTCAAGTATAAATTTTCTTTTTGTGTCTTGATACTGACTTGGTCAATATTAAGCTAGAAATATATTTTAAGGGAAACATTTATCTGATAGAAGAATTATTATTAATACTATTTTCCAAATAAAAAAGAATACATTTTCATTAAGATTCCCAACTTTTTAAAAGAACATAATTTTATGCTCTTTAACAATTATATTTCAAAAAATTTCCCGGGGGAGGACCCCCGACTCCATCTATCTAGGGTATTCCATCACCTTCCAGCTTTAGAAACAAAATATGGTGTGCTTATTTTTCCGCAATTTTCAGGGGGGGGGTTTGTTAAATTCAGGGGGGGGTGCGTCATGAGGCTTAGGGGGGGTGGGCACCACTGTAATATAGGTGACATTAGAGTAATATGGATTCATAAATGGCATTTATTCGAATAAAAGCATAATATAACTCTTATAACAATTCTGTTGGATTCCAGTTGGCTGGAGACTTTTTGATTTCCAGACGACTTACTATAAAGAATTACGTGGATAATTTATGAGAAGAAATAGCATTCATGCTACCATAATACTGTACTTCAATATCTCCTCCTTTTTCTCCTCCTAATTTATCAAAGTATTATCAATTATGATACCGTAACACTTCAATATCGCATCCTCCTACTCCTTCTCCTCCTCCTCCTCCTCCTCCTACTCCTCCTCCTCCTCCTCCTCCTCCTCCTCCTCCTCCTCCTCCTCCTCCTCCTCCTCCTCCTCCTCCTCCTCCTCCTCCTCCTCCTCCTCCTCCTCCTCCTCCTCCCTCCTCCTCCTCCTCCTCCTCCTCCTCCTCCTCCTCCCCTTCTCCTTCACCTCCTCCTTCTCCTCCTCGTATTAACAAGAAATGAAAAAATCGTGTTTCTGAAACACTGAAACATCAATATACTCCATACACCATACACCATACTTCAATATCTCCTCCTTTTTCTCCTTCTCATTTATTAAAGTATTATCAATTGTGATAACATAACACTTCAATATCTCCTCTTCCTCCTGTTCCTCCTCCTCCTTCTCCTCCACGTAATAACAAGAAAAGAAAAAATAGTGTTTCTGAAACTTCAGAAATAAGCCTGAAAACTAGTCAACTGGGTGATAATCGACTGGCAACCTCTGACCGCTCCCTCATACACATAAATGATATTGTCTCTAATGCTTTTAATGCTATTTAATGGTGAACTTTAATGCTATTTTTTAATACATTTTTAAAAATGTCGGATCACCACTAAAATGCCTTTTGTATGTAACACTGTGTTTCTTATCTTTTGTACTGTTATATTGTGTCTACCATTAATATGTATCTTGTACCGCAATGGCCGCATAAAATTGTACTTAACTTCTAATAGCAACTGTTCTAATAATAAAATTAAGAACCTATTATAAATGTCACTGGCAACACCTATAGAAAATTGCTGCTAGGATATTTCTGAGATTAATTGTATATTGTATTTTTTGTTATGTAATTATTGTAAAGGCAGAATAAATTTCATTTTCATTTCATTTTCTTTGATGCTATAGTTTTACTACTTTCTGAGTAGAGATGCTACTCATTACAATGTAATACAATCTTTCCCGATCAATGTGCATAATCAACCAGTTATACATTGTGTCGATGTGTGAAGTGTTTGTGCATATATGTTGTAGGTACAGTGTGTCAGTGTTCATTCTGCCGCTGATAGTGCTGATCTACACGTACTGGTGCATCTGTCGAGAGTTGTGGCGCAACGCCGGCTTCCCGGTGACCAAGGCGTCGCCACACCGGCTCATATCCAGGGCCAAGGTGAACACTGTGAAGCAGACGGTGGCCGTCATAGCGCTCTACATCGCCTGCTCATCGCCCTTCATAGTGGCTCAGTTGTGGGCCGTCTGGGATCCCGGTGCCATTCAGAGTCCCTTCTTCCAGGGTGAGAGTCTAATTTCCAGTTCATCGCCTTATTCTCACCTCATTACCTTATTTTATCATTATATTATAGCATTATTATCATCTTATTACCTTTTTTTCAATTTTCGGCTCAGGCTTGTACGTGAATACTGGGATAAGATAAGATTACTTTATAAGTAATATAATTCTATTAATTTTATGAATTGTAACTAATAATTTTCAACAATGTAAAATGCAATATTATAATAATGTTAACATAAGTGTTAGGGTGGGAGGATGATGATGAGAGATGACACCTATTACTTTCAGACTTACATTCTATTACATAGAGTTGAATCCTTATAACCCTTTTACAGGAGGTGATTGGATGATTAATATCAAATATCTAAATATCTCAACTACACCGGGGCAGCCGGGACCGACGACTTAAGGTCTTTCTTTATTTGATATCCTTACTTTCATCCTATCATCACAATTTCAAATTTTTGTAAATAGTGCTCGCACAAAGAGAACAAAGTTGGCAAAGAATGGACAGAGATCCAAGATGGCGACTGATACTTGACTACCAACATTAGGTATGAAAATAGGTTTTTACCATGCAATGTAAATGTAACTACTAATATTATAACAATAGTAAACTTGAGAGAAATGATTGTAAAGAATGTCACTTACGTGAACTATAACAAAAAATACATAAAACTGGCGATAGCTGAACTTAGAAAAAGCCACTACAGAATTATCACGTTTAGTGCAAACTACGCAAATCTGGACAAACTGATTAGACACTGACATTTTCAGAGTCACGCGTATGCGTAGTAGCATTTCTCTCTTCATACCACTGACCAACCAACTTTGTTCTCTTCTCTTTGAGAGAGCACTAAAGTAGCAGAGATAATCCTGCTTTTAGATAAAGCTGGTGAGGAGGATAATATATGATCCGTTTTATGAAAATGGCACATGTAGAATAGGAAAAACATGGAAATAGAGGCAATCCTGCAAGGCAAGAAAATTCTCCGATTTGTCAAGGATGTGATGGCTTGGACATGACATGTAGAAAGAAGAAAGAATGACCTAGCAAAGAATGCTAAATAGAGAAAGTGGATGCAGTGAGAAGAATAGGGCGGCCGAGAGCGCGACGGATGTTGGATGTGGTGAGAGCCCTGATAAGAGTCACGGATAGGAGGAGGGCAAGAGATAAAGAAACGATTGGAGGCAGTTTGCGGAGCAGGCCAAAGCCCACATCGTGCTGAAGCGCTAGGATAAGTGAGTAGCAAAGAAAATCCATTTTCTGGAACTATAATCCATTCTGTCACAAATAATCCATTATTTAGTTAGTGTGTGATAGAAGTAAAGCTGAAGATCAATGTAAAAACACACTATTTGGAAATATTCAATTTGAAAATATTTAATAAAATATAATATAATTAAAAAATAGGCTACAAAATGTTTAATAAATAGACTTGCAACCAGCAACCAGTTTAAAAGAAAACTAATTTAAATTGAAAGTAATGAAGAAATTAGTGAAATAAATAGTGTATAAGAATGTATGTTACGCGCCTATGCAACGAGAATCAATGAACGGATTGGACGTCAATGCAATGTCGTCATTTTATAATGTACAAAACAATTGTATTTTTGGGCAAAACTGGCCGTGAAAGTTTCAACAATCAGGATATCTAGCAAGGAAAGACTAAGTATATAGAAAGACTAAGAAGGTATGTAGAGAGTGGTATATGCATCCACTAACCATGACCATGGGTGTAGATGGGCCATAATTTCTTGGCACTTGGCAGCTGGCTGCTTTAATAACTGCATTAAAAACATTGCCTGCTTCTTTAAATCAAATCCACCCTAATGTGATCATGCTTTCAGCTGATCGTTTTGTGTAGTAGCCCAATATTCTCAGAAAAGTACCCGCTCTACCCTCCTCACCATAGCTCACCTTGGCCGGTTCTGGCCAAGTGCCAAGAAATTTTGGCCCATCTATAAGCCTCGCGCAGACCAACGCGGGACGTGCGAACGAAATTCGCACGGGATTTCTTGGTAATCCCGCTGCGATTTGTCGACGGAAAAATTCGTTGCGGGACCTGGTCATTGCAGACCAAAGCGGGATCTGAAGGCGGCAAGTTTGAGTTAGTACAATGCAGTGAGTCGATGTGGCTAGTTGTTTTTATCCTTTAACTTTTATCCGGTCGGACTTGTGAGTTATATCGAATGGCGTGGCTCAATTTTTCACCCTGTTACTGCTGCCATCTAGTGGCTTGATTGAGAGAAACATCCAAAACCAGTCGACCAATCACAAGAGAGAAGGGGGTATTTGGATGTATGTCAGAAGGCGTGGCCTTATTTGAACTTTACTTGTGATTCGTTTGTCGTTTACAGACGATTACGTTGATAACTTACGATGTGTAGTGCCTAAGTAATAATGGATCTCAAAGCAACAAAAATCAAAGAAACAGTGGCATCTTAGGTCACGATGTTGTTGTTCTCTTCCATTCCTAATACACTGATTTGATTGCTAATGCTGTACCCTTTACAGATTCGACTAGCTCCTTCCTTCTTACTAACTTATTTGTGTTGTTAGAATAAATTCAGTCCTCAGTGCCGGAGGACAAGAATTAATTTTTCAATTATTACGATTTTGCCGTAATCCGTTTTCAGTCTACTGCAGCTTTCGTGGAATCGAAATGTATCATAGTGTGAAGTGTGTAATAAAAAATTTCGTTTTATTTTTCTATTAAATTAAATTTTCTAGTACATCAATCACTATGTTATTCAATTTACCAGAAAAATAAACCAAAATTTTCTTCCTGTAATACACTTCGGTTTCACGAAGGCTACAGTAGACAGAAAACGGAGCAAAATCGAAATCATTGAAAATTATTCATTGTTCATTCAGTGAGTTACAATTAAAAAAGTAATGAATTTATGAGAAAAACTTAAAGTCGAGTAGCCATTATTTCCAGTCACTTATGATCCATATTTTCGAAACCGGGCATCATTTTCTTTAGAATGATCACTTTTTTGTCAATTATAAATTAGTCAATTGAAAAAGTAATGAATTTATGAGAAAGACTTAAAGTCGAGTAACCATTATTTCCAGTCATCCGTATCACCGAAACCGGGCATCATTTTCTTTAGAATGATCAATTTTATGTCAATTATAAATTAGTGGCAGTGTGTGATCATAGTTGGTTTTGCGTGCAGGTGCCACGTTCACGATTCTGTCGCTGCTGTCGAGTCTGAACAGCTGCGTGAACCCGTGGATCTACCTGGTGTCGAACAAGGAGCTGATGCGCGGCCTGCGGCAGCTGCTGGGCTGCAAGTACGCGACGAGCGACTACCGCGCCAACAACAGCACGGCCGAGAGCGGCTCGTCGGGCTGCGGCGCCGGCAGCTGCTCCAAGCGGTCCGAGGTCACCAACACCACCAGCCTGCTGCCGCGCAAGCCGCTCACGGTCACCGACCAGCCCCTGCCCGACATCACCCCCATTCGCAGATGGGTCGTCGCCATTCCTCCCAACGTTTCAAGGTACCAAACATGCATTTCAAAACATAGAATTTTACCTTTCAAGGTACGGCTTCGAACATGCTTTTCAAAACATAGAATTTTACCAATGTTTCAAAGTACCACTTTAAACATGCATTTCAAGACATATCTGATTTTTCCTTCAGTTTCATAATTATTTTAGCAATTTATTCCTCCCAACGTTTCAAGGTACGGATTCAAACATGCATTTCAAAACATAGAATTATACCTTTCAAGGTACGGCTTCAAACATGCTTTTCAAAACATCGAATTTTACCAATGTTTCAAAGTACCACTTTAAACATGCATTTCAAGACATATCTGATTTTTCCTTTAGTTTCATAATTATTTAGTAATCTTAGGGCCGGTTCATGAGCTCGGGATTTAGCCAAGTCCTAGACTAAAACGGGTAGCTACCAATGATAAATGGATCATTAAGAGGAAACTTATTCGATATTGACTTTACTTTCTGTTCCTAGAAAGCAATGACAAATGTGTTCTTGAGAGAAAAAATATTAGGTTACGGTACTTTACTTACTATTTTCAGACGGATCGAAGCAATGACAGATTGGTTCAGATGAAAATTATGTGTTATTGACTTTATACTTATGGCCGGTTCATGAGCTCGGGATTTATCCAAGTCCTAGACTAAAACGGGTGGCTTCCGTAGCTTCGACAAACGTTTGTCTCGACTGGTTAGTGGGTCAGCAGCATGAAGAGCCCTTGTATATAGTGTCGAGGCTAACGTTTGTCGACGCTACGGTGGCCACCCGTTTTAGTCTAGAACTTGGCTAAATCCCGAGCTCATGAACCGGCCCTTATAATATTATTATTATTATTAGTCATGTCAAGCTCCTCCCTCTCGTTTTTCACTATACTCTGCTCCCACTTCAAACAAATTTATATTTTTTCAATAGTTTTCAATCAACTTTTAACTTACTTTAACTTGGTTTTATTAACTCAAGTACAGGTCACAGAGTTGCCCTGAAGGCTCATTGGTCTTGTATATGGGTAAAAATTATTCTGGTCCTGTACCTATATAATTTGTATTATTATTCTATTACTTATCTCTGTAGGTAATTAATGGGCGGCAATTAATAGATAGAATACAATTCTATCTTAATAATTTCGAGTTTACCCCGTGCAGCGCAAAGCGCCGCTTGCTTGCTCAGTAGGCTATTGTATCGTTTGTAAAAACAGTATCATTGCAACAGACTTGTATCAGTGTGAGCTTCCTATAGATTTCACATCAATCTTGCAGTGGTGGAAGCACAGTAGGAAGTAATGCGGCAAAAGTTTTTCAATATAATAGATTATAAAATACTTGATAATAATTCTATGTTGAAGAAATAGAATTGGCTTTGAGTGCGGGGAGTGGATGGTATGGTTTGGTGCTAAGTAATGAACTCTTCATGATCAGTTTCCCATTCCTAGTGTGCCATAATGCTACTGAAAAAAAATCTATGAAATAAATTAGTGTTCATCAGTATGTAGAATAATTTTAAAAAATCATGTAAGCACGAATTGAATGTGGAACACGCCACAATAGTTGTGTCTGAACTTTGAATTTTCTCACATGAAGACATTTGGATATTTTTACCTCAAGACTTATTAATCTTGTTTCTGAAACTTGACTTATCGTCACTCAAACTTGTAAACCATACATCCTACACTTGCTTCCTAATCTAGAACTCCAGGATGCAAGTCACGTTATTGCAAATAAACTACAGTATTTCAAACTGTAGTCGCAAACACACTACAGTAACTTGTTCACGAACTAAACTTGCACACTAGAGTACTTGAAAACGTATGATGCTCGGTACCAGAATCACTCACTTGTTATGCTCCGTATAGTCTCTGCCGATCTTAGCAACTACTTAGGAAAGTAAAATGCGCCTTCACTATCTTCCCTCACATCAAGTTCATAACATATTCTGGTACAAACTCTAGTTTGACGATTTTCGGTTGAGTGGTGTAGCTCAGAAATCACATTATTTAGAGCGTGAGCTTCATTCAAGAAGTATCATGCATCAGAGTACTATGCGACTCAAGTGATAAGTTATCCTAAATAACTGAAGCCATCAAAGGCGTGAAAAAACTTCCATCAAGCTAAGAACAATGTCTATAACACCATAATCTTGTAATTCACCAATACAAGTCAGACTGGCCAGTGTAAAAGTTAGTCACCTCACAAGAACGAGACTCTTTAGAAAAAACTTAGGAGGAAGTTACAAGGAAACTCAGAGCATAAGGTTGCATTAGAATCAAGTAGCAACAGCTACTACCAAACGTTTGTACAAAAGGGTGCATCAATAGTTGGATAGGTGAGCATCAATTTGTATATAGAATACAAAAGGAAGTGACTGTATTGGTCAAGTAAACAACTTTTAAGAGTTCATTTTTGTTTCTTGTTCTCAACACCAACAGAGTTTTGATCAACACCGAGGTTGGTGAAACGCAAGATTAATAGACAACTAGTTGTCTAGTAATCTTGGGTGAAACGGTTATACTTTTGAACGAGTGGTCAAATTTTGACCATAGTCTAATTGACCATGGCTAGGATATATTTGATCGAGATTGGTGAAACCGGCCATTACTGTTTAGTTTTTGTTTGTTTGTGAATGGCTCAACAGCCCTATGTGGGCTTAGGCCTACCAGCTGGTTGCCAGTTTCACATCCACTTACTGAATCAGCAGAGGTGAATGATCATTAACCAGAAAAGATGTTTACAGTTAAGATAAGATGTTAAAGACTGTTTAGTTTTAGTATAAATTAATGAATTTACTTTTTCTATAAAACATATTTCATTACAGTAAAACGTTTACATCCCTATGTATTTATCATGAATGATACAAACTCACGATCAAGCCAAAGGCCTCAGCAAGCTACTTTATTAGCAGCTAGCAAAGCAGGTGACAGTGAATAGTATAGTGTATCATAGGCAGTAGTTTCTAGTATTAGCTGCTAATATACAGGGTAACAGTAGCTGCTAGCATACTTTCGTGTTGATCATGAGTTTTCAGCTCTCAATCATTGTTCTACAACTATATTGCTGTGCCTGCAATATCCAATTTCATCTTCACCCAGTCACCAGTCACTGGAGTGATATGGCTGTAAACGGAATTTGATTCTTGCCTTATTGAAATGATACTGGTGTGGATGAAATGTTAAACCTGCTGAATTTTTGTTGCAGAGAGGAAAGAGAGTGCCTGCAGCTTTTTAGCGGTCTCAACAACGAGCGAATAATAACGAGGAGTCAGCAGCAGCAGCATCAACAGCAGCGAAACCTACGCCCTAGCACAAGTCCCTGCCGGGCGGCCAGGTGTCGACTGGACTTATAGCATACTTCCAATTTTTAAAAACAAAAATCTACTCCAGTGCGTTTATAGTGCATTCTATCGTGATAGCAAAAACAAACTACATACTGTATGTGTTTATTGTGCATGATGAAATTTATGGCAGTTGACTTCATGCATAGGCCTTCTTCCAATACTGCAACTGAGAAGAATAGAAGTGTGTATAGTACGTGATAACTACACTATTGTGATGAAATGGATGTTAGGTGACTTGCATACTAACAATTACTGAAAAGACTTCTGCAGTAAGTGTTTTGTGTGTATATGGTAGCTATTATTGTGATAAAATGGAGGCCAGGAGTTGACTGCTACCAAGTTTAAAAAAAAAAATACTCCAGTGAGTGAAGTGTACATATTATAATAATTTTAGATTTGATGGAGATTTTGTACATTTTTTAGATTATCTAGCACATTTTCCTCATAGAAAGATAATATTGAGATCTATCCCCTATCCAAGGCTGTCTTTCAGTATTTTCAAAACGCTTCCAATAGATTGCTATTTTTGCTTACTTTTATCCGTTAAGAACCAAGTACGGTACAAAATAATCTAGGTGTGAAATTTCTAAAGGGATTGAAAGGTAAAAGAAGTAAAAGGAATTCACTTTTAAGAAGTAAGTAAAACTTTCTTAAAATATTTTAAATGATAATGGTTTTGCTGATAAATGAAAACTTTAAAAAATGATTGTAATTCAAAATAGAATGTATGATACTTGCTGTCTGCAATGTTTGAAAAACGATGCTATATTATTGGTTTGTTGAGTTTATTATTTGTATTACTTGAATTTAGCTTGACCTTGTAAGTTACCGTTAACTCCATTGACATAAGTTGAAGATGTTTTAATATGGCAGTTACATGAAAAATTCTCAGTTTTGTTGTTCACTACTTGCTTTATTAATAACTAGCCAGCAGGCTAGCCAGGGGGCTCCGCCCCCTGGACCCCTGGCAGCTTCGCGCTCACCAGGGGCCCCGTAGACACAGTAAACATCCATATGTCGATAATAAAACGCCTCAATAACGCAAAGAGAAACTGTAGTGCCATTTCGCTTTTATATATATTTGTGACGTAATTTTGGGAGAATCTTAAAAAGATTGTAACATATTATTTTTAGACCTTAAACGAACCTAAGTACCAAATTTCAAAATTTTCTGCCAATTAGTCCTCGAAAAAGCTGAGGAAACGCACAAAATCGCTAGGAAAACGCGAATATTAGGCGTATCTTGGGATGTTTCCAAAACCCGTTCTTAGTGCGCGACTAAAGCTCCAACTGAACATGCATGCCAAATTTGAACGAATTTGGTTCAGTAGATTTTTAGTTCTGCTGATGAATTAGTGAGTGAGTGAGTTCCATTTCGCTTTTATATATATAGAGAATAAATAGATGAATTATATTGTCAGTCATTATCAATATTGATTGATCAAGCAATTTGTTTTGGCCTAACGTATTATATAACCTAGGCTCGAGTTCTCTACAAAAAAATAAAAATAAAACCATTTACCGGTATAAAGATATTATGAGACTGTGTTTAGAAATTAGCTTTCAATAATACTGTATCTTGTTCAGGAATTGTAATAAATTTTTGAAAACAAATATGATCATATTTTTGTAAAAAATAGTTGGCTCATGAATAGTTGTTCACATTCTTTTTGTACCTACTGTAAATATTTCATGACTTTATTGCTTCAAATTTCTATTGCAATTCAAATACAATAATTTTATTGTTATGTGTAGTCTAAGACATATTTTTTGTGAAACACACATGTGTTGATCAATAGTATTAGTGTTTGCTCAATTTTTCACATTCCTTTTTAGTCATTGAAGTTGAAATGGCTTTATCTTTATTTCTTTATATTAATAAAAGAGAGTTGGTGTCTGTACGCTCGCTTATAACTCGAGAACGGCTGAACCGATTTAGATGATTTTGGATTAGTTTGAATTGTTACAGCACTGGTTAACATAATATCTATAAAAATATAAGAAAATCCTTTTATAATTAATAAATAATTAGTAAATTAATGACCTAACCTATCAAACACGACATCCATTTTGATCCAGTCCAAACAATAAGGCTCCTATGAAATCGATGTGTAGTTGAAGATGCAACAATATAGGTCTTCCCACAGACGACCGCGGTGGTCTGATGGACAGCGACTCTGCCTTCCACGCAGAATTCTCGGGTTCGATTCCGAGACGGATGAAATTTTTTTGGCAACTTTCAGCATTGATTAATATTGATTACAAGCTGTCCCGGCGAACTTCGTATCGCCAAATGTCCCCCCTCTTCTGCCCACAAATGTCCCCCCATCATGCCACCCCCAAAAAAATGTCATCCCACAAATGCCCCCCCTCCATTCCCCCCAAATGTCACCCCCACATATCCCTCTTCATCAAACCCCCTCTTTCCCATCAAATGTCACCCCTCCTCCCACCAATTATTTTCATATTTATTTATTTATTTATTTCTTTTTAATTTTTTATTTTGATTAATTTAATTTTTTATTTTTTTTCTTAATTTATATTTTTTAATTTTATTTCCGTTCAATTTTTATCAGTCCTATTCTAATTAAAGAATTTTTTTCATATTTATTTATTTATTTATTTTTAATTTTTTCATTTTAATTTATTTTATTTCCGTTCTTCAATTTTTTATCAGTCCTATTCTAATTAAAATAATTTTTTTTCATATTTATTTCTTTCTTTTTAATTTGTTTTATTTTAATTAATTTTTTTTTAATTTTATTCCCGTTCTTCAATTTTATTATTAGAAACAATAAAACATGCATAATACGAACGATAACTCATTCTTAATAATTGATGATTGTAGCGTAAAAAATAATTAAAGTAGAAAACCTAGAACAAAAAGAAACGGTCCGGAGCTGGGTTTGAACCCGCAACCTCTAGGTTATCACGGAGAGACACTATGCACTGAGCCACGAAGGCTTAGGATATGCTAGCTAATTTATCTGATCTTGAATCGCGATCATCTTTCCGTTGTAGGTACACGTTCGGCCGGGAAGTTTGAACGTAGGTCTGTGAAATGTTTGATAGGTTAGGTCATTAATCTACCAATTATATATTAATTATAAAGGGATTTTCTTATATTTTAATACTTATTATGTTAACCAGTGCTGTAAAAATTCAAACTAATCCAAAATCATCTAAATCGGTTCAGCCGTTCTCGAGTTATAAGCGAGCGTACAGACACCAACTCTCTTTTATTAATATAGATAGAAGAAGAAGATTATCCACTCACTTTATAAAAATTAGTATATTGCAGATTTCTTTTAAGTTTCCATCAATAAAGCGAGTGAATATAGATATTTTTACTTCGTGACATTTTTTTCGTGGGGGGGGGGTCCTGTTACTAAATAATTGTTACTTCAGGTTATTTGAAAGTAACATGAAGGGGGATATTTGAGGGTGACATGAAGGGGGGACATTTGGGGGGTTACATTTTTTTTTGGTGGGGGGGGGGGTTTACATGAAGGGGGCTAATTGGAGGAAGAGGGGGGTGAAATTTGGTGGGAAAGAGGGGGTTGACATGAAGGGGGATTTGTGGGGGAATGAAGGGGGGCATTTTGGGGATGTCATTTTTTGGGGGTGGCATGAAGGGGGAACATTTGTGGGGAGAAGAGGGGGGGACATTGGGGGGGGGAGAGGGTGATACGAAGTTCGCCGGGACAGCTAGTTACAATATATTAATATGTTACCCCGCAATACAGAAGAATCATGCTTCTGAACCCGCCTTGATAAAATTGCAAAATTTCCGTCTCTTTTTTTGAAGGGTATTATGATTGTCGCATATTCTTGAAAATAATTCAGACATTGTCATTGTGATAATAAGAATAATATTCATCAATCGTTTTGTTGGAGATCAATTCTTTTTCTTCTGCTGATTAATAAGATAACACAAAATCCTGATTAAACTTTGAAAGTAGAAAAATATTAGCCTAATCGCGTCACGATAATTTTGTATTGTTGCGAGACTGAGTCAGTCTGGAGATGTATACATATCTCATAATGATATTATTATGATAAGACGATACATGATATTATCACAGTCTAATAAATTATTTATTAAATGGACTGTGATACGACGATATAATTATTATGATCATCTCGCATGCCGTTAGTTCAATACTTTTCCACTTTCAAATTTTAAATTTGTATAATATAATATTTTCAAATTATGAAAGTAAGGGAAAATGTACAAAATCTGTTTCTTCAAACGCTTTATTCAACTAGTACTCATTTTATACAATGAACTTATTCGGATGGAATATAGCCTAATACATCGAACCATGAAATTTAGATCAATGCGATTTGTCTTCATTCGCATAATTCAATATCATTTAAGACGTTTGTATTTGTAATGATTGTTGATAATTTTCAATTATGAAGTGTATAGGATATAGGTATTAGGTATAAAATATCATTGTTAATTAAACATCTGTGATTGTCCAGTTATTGACATGCAAGAATCTTGATGTAAAAATCAACTAAAATTTTAAATTCAGAAACCAAACCCGACTTAATTATTTGATACATCAATTTACAATAATTCTTCAATGCAACAAATTAGTGTATTAAGTAATCAGCTCTTACTAAAGTAGGATACCTAGAACAGATCAGATACTGTACAGTTACTGCAGTTGAATAAGTTATTGTTTTAACTGCTGCCACAAATTGTTTATAAAATCAAAATCCGTTTATTTTTAAAATCGTTAATTGTTTTATTATATGAATGAAAAACCTAATGTACAATCAAGTACAAACCTTGTGCATCAAGTAGCAATGAAAAAATGGTTATACGAAATTGAGGGCCACATTTATAAACGTTTCGAACAACAGAATCTTACGTTAATACGGAGCTAAAGAAAAATGCAGCCATATTAGATTTGTGCCGAGAGATAAGATAAGATAAGATTACTCTTTAATCATGTAGATAACAATAATTTTATCTGCTTAGATACTAGATTACAAAAGTTGTAAGTATAAGTAATATAATCCTGGTAGTTTTATGAAATTGTGACTAAAAATTTTCAACAATGTAAAATGCAATCTAATAATGTGAGATCTAACATAAGTGAGATTTATCTACATGAAACGGCGAAGTTTGGACAGAGAGAGAGAGAGAGAGAGTGTGAGTTAGTTTGAGGAGGTGTAAAGGGGGAATGAGAATTGGGTTGGTGAGGAAGAGGGCAATGGAGAGAGTGAACGAGGGGCAAGAGGAGGGTGAAGAAGAGAGAGGGGAGGAGAGGAGTGATAGTGAGAGTATGTTGGCAAGGATGGTGGAAGAGGGATGGGGGAAGAGAGGGAGAGAGTGTTAGTCAGAGGGTGTGAGACGGTGTGAAAGGTAGTGGGAAAGAGGGAGTGACAGAGAGAATGTGAGAGGGAGTGACTGTGAGTTTGAGAGGCAGATGGAAAGGGATAGGGTGGGATGGCAAGGGAGAATTGAGTGAGGGGGGTGGAAGATGGAAGGGTGAGGAAGAAATAGGGAGTTGAAGAGAGAGATAGTGACATAGAGAAGGCAGAGGAGAAGGAGGATTGGCTGGAAGAGGAAGATTGCAAACAATTTTACATATTTCAATGAATTCGCCCTTTAGTGCGAGCCCGGGAAGTCCTAGTTACAAATATCCTCTTTTATTTATGAGATAAGATTAGACAATATCTGACAGAGCAAAGTTTTCCTCTAGAATCTAGCTCATTCTCTAGATACTAGCGTTGAGTTCATAACTTCTTCTTTATATACTATAACAACAACAAACAGGACTCATTTGTTCTCATTAAGTAGCAGCATAGACAACAAGTATAGTTAGTCTATGGTAGCAGCTAGCACGATCGCTCTCCTCTGTTACTCACTTTTTCCTCCTTGTTCTTCTGACACAGCGACCACATAGTAGAATAGACGGAGTGATCCTATTACTACAGCATTACGGGTGGTGAAGCCAATTCCGCCATCATGGTTAGGTATAGAAACGCGAAATGGAGCTCACAGAAGCTCAAAATTGTAGTGCGCGAGTTTCAAATACATCGTCGTTTAGTCCCCTTAGGATTAAGTTAAAATTTTCAAATTTGGTGTTCTTATACCTAATAAAACACTGATTCTAATGGTGTAACTCAAATTACCAGTTTCCAGTTTATTCAACTTACGAGTAAAAGTTGAAAGTTTTCATACATTTGAAAACGTGACATGAAAAAGTTGGTAAGCGAGGAAATTTTTCATCTTTAGGGTAGGCAAGTTGCGTAAGCGAGAAAGTTTTAGATAAAAAGTTGAATTTTATTTTTCATTTGAACATTTTTTTCCTAATATCAGCCTTTCTCCTGATATCCTCGGTAGAACATATACGATAAAACGAGGCGAATCGCCTCAACTCCGAGCTCTTCCCTCTAAAACATACTGTGTGTACCTTTTCTTCAAGAACCACTTCAATAATAGATTTGCCTATATATTTTCACGTAATAATTGAAGCTATATATTCTAACTATAGATTTGCCTATATATTTCACATAATAATTAAATCTCTAATCAGCTAATCGACAATAATAATGGGAATAATAATACTTAATAAATCACTCTATCTTATTCTTACCAAGTGAACACTGGATTGCGATTTGATTTTTTGATTTGAGAACTGTTGGAAAATTACATATAAGCATAAAATGAAGCTACTCATCTCAGCACAAGCACACATAAAGAAATATCATAAGTAAGGGAACCATTATATCCTTTTTATGACATCATACATTCATGAGAATAATTTACCAAGAAAAAATTAGTGTCTGTCATCTGTAATTCTACAATCTTGCAAATTATCATCCAATTCCATGAAACGCATAGTAGAGCAATTTCTGTTGCAGACTGACTATTCAAAAATAATTTTTTGCTTATAACTATAAATAATAATCAATAATGAATGCTTGCTTCCTCTTCATTATCCATGATATCACATTAACTCTCAATTATCAACAGAGCTCTGAACACAGAACAATTTTATATGCCCAATACTTTCATTCGGTTAACCAATACTGAAAATCAAACAGCAGGAAATGTCATAATTAATAACAGGATATTTACAAGCTATTAAAATGCAGTGCGTGTAGTCCCAGTAATCCGTACTGCGTACCAGCAATACAATAGTGTACTACACTATAATAAAAAAATAATTATTATTATAGTATTAAGTGTCGTTTTCCAACCTTAAATAGTAATTTAGTAATAGTATTAAACACTTAATATAGTCTGATCGCACAAAGATTTTACTCGGGCAAGATGGAAGAAGTACTCCAGTTCGGTTTGTATTTGGTTCAAAAATTATAAATTTGGTCTCAAATTGTAGTGCTGAATATTTTCTACAATTTGAGACCAAATTTATAATTTATGAACAACTAAACCGAACATACTTCTTGGCCCGAGTAAAATCTTTGTGCGATCAGACTATAATCTACTTACACCAATAAATTATACACTACCTACAATATACTAACCTGTGAAATGTTATTCCTTCAACGTTTCCTCCTTTATTGAAGCATCCATAAGCAATGCAATACGCTGGCATTGTAGTGCAGTATGATACTAAAACGCCATTCAATAAAACAATTCAGTGAGACAGTGACAGCCGGTTGATTAAATTAGCACTGCAGTGTGTGAACAACTGGGCAGAACTGAGCGTGACCTTGTCGGAGCGCTCGCTACTGGAGTGACTCACTCAAGGCCGCCGCCATCATGGTTGGGTATTGGCGCTAGAGCTGGCTTCAAAAGTCTGCCTGCATGCTCTGTCTATTCTACTATGTGGTCGCTGTTCTGACATCTCCCTAGTCTATCTTCTTCTCATAAAGAACTAATTTGAGTTATCCCTGGCAAATCACAACTGCAATTTGGGTTCATGTGTACTGACGACCACTAATAGCAACAAATTGTTACTATGTGGTCATTGGTAGTTGGTACTGATGGACCGCATAATGCAGTTTGGATTCGCACGCCATGCAGTTGCTGGAAATGTCGCTCGTACGCAACCAGCCTTAAAATGTACAATTTGATGATTCAAAATAGTCAATACAGAGTGGTTTAAAATCTTATATTTGTTTCTAATGAATTCTAATGATTATACAGCCTATTTGAAAAAATCAATCATTCTCTATTAAGTAGCCTACTGTTGTATAATTTCCCATCATGGAAATGCTGATTTAAGCCTCAGTTTTAGTCGATAAAAGTCGGTAGGAGGAATCGAGAAATATAATGGAAGATTTTCCCTGTATAAGAGAAGATATTCTGAATAAAATTCAAGGGATAAATATTTTTCAGCACTATTTTTCAGTTTTCTTCTTGGAAGCTTGAGAAATGTGAGAGACACATTTCAAGGAAACATTAATCTTTCTTTAAAGACACCGATAATCTATCAATAAGGAAGTAGGGACAATGTCTGTTAGTGACACACCCAGTATTCGCTGCTTCATTAAGCATTATTATTAGAGTTACAGATCTAGCTTACCAGATTTATATTGATGTCGTGAATGGTCACATTTCAGTCTCATTCTTTATTACGCATGTACCACTTATAGCAATGAAACGTGTATAGCAAAAATTATATGGTTTGCAACATACTCGTTGATAATAAGTGAGGGCTAAGTATGTGGAATAAAATATTGAAATTTATCTCCTAAACCACGAAATAAATAAAAAAGAACACGAGGAAGACAGAAAAATGCATAATACAAAATAATGTTTGTTAATATACCTGCATGGGTGTTAAACCTGAGCGCAGGTATGATATGCATAAAGATTAATCATAGTCGCAGAATATCAAGGCTTTTGAAGAGTTGGAATTTGTTTGAAATTCTAATGTAATTATTGAGAGATTAATCATAAATTTAATTTGCTTTCATCAACTATAAAAAAACCAATGATATTTGATTTGGCTTCATCAATTAGATTAAATTACTGTATGTACGCTTGTACGGGGTGAATATTAATATCAGGGGTTATTGATGAACAAAATTCATCTTTTTTTTGTGCAGATTAGTTCATTATCAGGCTGAATTGAAATTACTGTATGCAAAAGAAGTATTTAATAGAATCGTTGTAGCCTGAATCACATACTTGTATTAGACATGCTGTAGCATGCACCATGAATGAATCACCAGACTGTTTTTGTGATTATATTTTTACAGAGCGGCGGAGTAATAAAGACACAGAAAATTAGTTTCATTCATGAGTAGCACTTTTCCAGCGGTCTGATTTAATTTTATTCAGCACTTCAGTGGATTATTGTCTGTTGTAGTGGGACGTTAGGCTACTTGAATTGATTCAATTTCATTTCCAGCCAACTCATTCATGTACTCACCCAGTTGACTGTTGAAAAACCTTTCATTTCCATTTTAATTGCTACAAGCTAGCAAGTTAGATCCAAATTCAATGGTGCACTCATTGATACTGTATGGCTCTTTCAAATTGGAACATCAGGTGTGGAGTTTGTGAATAATGGAGGGTACATTGTTCCTGTTCACATTACTCCAACCGGCGATGAATTCATAAGCGCTCTATAAAGCAATCTGTGATTCATAAGTGCTCGGTAATAATTGATGGCAATCCTTCGATTGAAGTTGAAATACCAATTGAACTGCTACCTGTATGTGTATATGCTCCGCACTCAGATTACTAAGAGCAAAGCTCGAATAATGCGCGTTATTGTATACCTGAAGGCTTCTCTGTTGAAACAATCATGATACAGAATATTAATACAATCAGCTTTGAAATAAACCGATGAGGACGAACAATTGAATTCGGATTAATTTAAAAATGATACAATCAGAATCTTTTTTAAATGAATAATTTTTACATGAAATTCCGTAATTATTATTTATAGCTATAGATTTTTTCATAATATTATACAATTTTGTTCATTTCAACCATATAACTCAAATAAATATTCATCATTGATATATTGATGTTACGCACACACTTTAAACTCTCAAGGAACATTATAGTTCATAGTATTGATAGTGAGTCCACTCTCTGACCCTATTATCAATAATTAATTCCAATAAATAAATGCACAAAGTGAAAAATATATTTTTCCAAAACCTTTAATGTCAATTAAATTTTAATATTGGAAATTGAAGAATTCCATTAGCTGAAATCAATAGACGACGCTGTAGGATGGATTTGTCTCAGCAAGATAGCCCTCCAAACTATCAATGAATTAATTATTATAGTGTCACTGGTTTCATCGCACTTTATCATAAATTAATGAACCGGCAAAAATTGAGTGTCAAGCATTATTGAAGGAATTTTATTGCTCGATTCTTGAGATGGCGATATGCTAGTGATATTAGTTGCATTCGATGAGACTGAATTCAATTCTGTGGCCTGGCCAGTGTGTTTCTTCAATGTTGAACTAGTATTGTTCAGACTAGTATTGTAAGACGTGGCGAATAGTGACTTGAACATTTTGAAGGGATTTAGAGATGACTCCGAATTATTATTTTTTGCCTTAATTTCAAGTGGTGGCGGCTGAAGTGTATTGTCAAGTATTGCCGATGATTGTTTGGATTTTGTGCCTGGCAGAATGTTTTTGACTTTTTGAATGATTCCAGACCTCTCTGCCACCTGTCGCCTTTTGAACATAGAGTATGCAAAGGGCCAGAATATTGAATTCATGTTTTCATTTTTGTTAGCTGGCATTTCATGTGTTTCAAATAGCGATTGCCCTTGGTAATAATTGTGTATTTGACCATTGCTCAAGGATATTGCTGCAGAAGAATTAATGTGAATTAAGAATTTAAAACTCATCTTCAAGGAATAATTAATTAGGTAGTTGAAAAATAAGTTATTTTGCTTCTTTCAGTAGAAGAGATCAGTTAGTTCATATAGCTCATTTAACTAAGGTGAAAATTAATTACAGTTTTTTAATGCTCAAGAAGGTGTATAAGATATTCATTCACTAATATGAATTAATGAATATTAATTTTGAATAGTGGATGAATTCTTCTGAGACTGTAAAAAATTGTAATACAGTATTAATGGCCCAACTCATTTTGAATCCAGGTGCTACAGCAAAATGAACCAGCCACTTATTTCTTGTTATCTAAGTAGGCTTCACAGTGGCATCCAAGATGCCGCATATAATATGGGTCAAGGGCCTGTTTCGTAGAAATTTAAAGGTCCTGTAATACAGGAAAAAATCGGACATACACTAGATAGGCCTACATAAATCATTTACCTTTTTGTGCAATGAATAAATATAGCCTATACAGAGTGTCCCAAAAAATAGTGACTCCAGTACTACCACGGTATTCTAAGCCAAAACAAACAGTAAATATCATTGGCCATTTTGATTTTTTCCAATTTTGCAAATTATCTCGTTAATAGATGAACATTTTTTTGCAAAATTTGGTAGGCAGACTAATAACGTGGTAGGCAGTAGTACGTGAACTACAAAATACTGTAGTAATATTGAGTTTTTACAATAATTGAATTTTCCAAAATGTACTGGATTATCAACTTACGCTTGAAATCCTGAGCGTTGGCAATAAATCGCTGTATCTCAGTTATTTATTATCGGATTTTACAAAATAAGGTGTCATTCTCTCCAGAAATTTTAGCTTAATCAAGATTGAACTCTTTAAATAAACATACCATACCAACCTCTAATGTAACAGTAACGCTTAACTATAATCAATAGTATTGATATTAACTTATATTTTTATCAAATAAATTATTCAATTCTCAACTTTGGAAGACTATATAAAAACAGGTTGCTTCCTTGAATTAAATTACTATTAATATAATAGGTCTATACCTTCATGAATGAGAAGAAAGAAATACAGTTCAGGTAGAAGGTGAATCCTTAATTTTACAAGCTTCATAATAATTTTCCGAGTTTTCCATAATTATTCTACCTCTCTGATGAAGATTGTATTTTACTCTCAAAACATAACCTCAAGAAAATATTATCCTTATCATTATAGACAGGCGTGCTCACCTGAGATTTATAATCAAGAGATTGAATAATTTTTTGAGAAGCTACACCAGCTGTACTAGCTATCAAGGTAATAGGGCCGTGTGCACAATATTCATTTAAACCGAGTTGAACAAAACGTAATATTTTATAAAAACCAAGTTTCAACAAAGGATCTAAATTACATTTTCTTTTCTAATAGCTACTGTAATTTGCTATCTCAAGAACTAGTAATTTCAAAAGAATAAGCAATCTTGTCCTTACAGAAAAGCAAGTTTCCAAAAACGTCACATTGGAGCAAAATTATAAAAATACCTAACAACATAGTCTTTTGATGTCGCATAGTCTTGATATCGCACTAATCGAATTTGGAGTATTTGCCGCTACTAAGGATAAAAAGATGAACTTATGAAGCTGGAAACGTGTCCAATAAAATTAAAAGTAATTTATTTCTTATTTATTAGTAAATCATAAATCATACGAGTTCACAAATTTTCAAACACCCATTTCTGTTCTAAATATCCTTGAATCCGTACTCTTGAGGAAATTTAGATTAAAGAAATGGGCTACCTCATAATAATTATCTCAATAATTATAATATTTATCTCTAGTGAATTTAAAAGCACACACACAAATCACAATAATTAAAAGTTCATTCCTGTCTACTCAATTGAATTTTAAAAAAATCAATGAATGAATCTTCTTTTATTTTTCACCACATTTTGAGCATGGATGGAACATTGATATGAATTATCATTCTTGAATTAAAATCAGCAAGAAGAGTTACAAATCCAGTAAAGTGACAATTTTTTACCTGAACACAATGTTTCTATTGTTTGGAGAATAGTAATAGCAATATTCAAATGCGTATTCAATCATTTTCCTTCACATCACTTCTCCTGCAAATAGACATTCTTTCTGAAAATAATTTTGCTACAGCAAAACTTACTGTACCTGAATGTAACATTTAGCAGAAGTTATAAAAACGTTTGCTAAAAAGTATATTACTTTATAGCAGAGCCTTCTAGCAAATGTTTTTTAACATTTCTGAAAATAGCCTAAGTAAATCACAGTTTTGCTTTTGTAGTAGCTACTTCCAAAAAGTCGAATGAACGATATACCTAGTAGAAATGCTACATACAGCAGAATTTCCTACATAGTGTAAATCCAGTTATAGAAGAAATTTCTTATGAAGATGGACGGAAATAAGATATTGCAACTATTGAATTGCTTTTAAATCATAGAAATTAATTGAACGAAATTCCTAATTAATAATGTCATATAATACTCGGAACCATATTATAATAGTAGCGGAATATTATACTGTATGGCATTATTAACTGAGAATTTCGTTCAATTATTATCAAGAAATTTCTTATTCTAAAATGGGTATAAATTTTTTTTAGAACAAATTCTTTCTGGGTTCGTTTATCAGGCATTATGTAAATCATAACTATAAAATACTATTTTGTCTTAACATAAAAATTTAATAACCCTAGATTATTCAATTTTGATCAGCGTTTGGCAAAAGGAGGCTTTGATTGATTAGACATCAACCACAGTCATAACTCTCACCAGGAGTCATTACCGTACACTGAAATCACAGAGTTAATAATGGAAACTAATCGAGCTTATCCAATCAATCACCTTTTCTGAAAATGGATAGAACCTTCCTTCCTATATATTTAAATTTTAACACCAATAGCAAAATTTTGTAAACAGGTGCAAATATATATTTTCTAATTATTGTTGCCTTGTGAACTAAACGGTGATTGTAAGCACGAAAAAATTAATTATGAATTATTTAATGAGATATTTTACAAGATTAATATTAAAATTAAAAAATATTTTTCAATCTTAATAATACTTATAGAGGTGGTTTATGGCCACTCGGAGCTTAATCATTGAACATGAAGCAAATAAATATTTCACCAAAATTGATATTATAATTTGATATTTTCTATCAAAATAATATAGTGGTGGTTTTGGGCCCCTCAGAGCTTAATCATTGAAAAGAATGCAATATTATAATAATGCATGAAACTTATTATTCAAAGCTTCAATTCCCTTACTTATGCTTTTAAGATAGTTACTACATTATCATTTAATGATAAATTTAATGACTATATACTCTCATATTGTGGTGGGTGTCCACAATACTTCCATATTCAAAAGTGGGCGCCCACTTCCCAGTCCGAGGCCTTTTCCCCTGGATATCATTCTTGAGAATTAAAATCGCTTCCTGGTGATGCTGTAGGTCCATTCAACTCTTTTTTGTGAGGGTCATGCACACATGAGCTCTGGGACTTGTGGTAATGGGAGGGTAATGATGAGAGATTACTACTACTTTTTAGGCAGCCAGGGCCGACGACTTGAAAAAAAGGAGTCTCAAAAAAAATGATCTTAGAGTGATCTCTCATCACCATCCAATTACCCACACACAAGCCAATAAGAGGTTATGAGAGCATTACCACAGAAAAAATATGATACGGTAGCTCAAAACATGAATCAAGAAACAAGGATTCAAAAAATTTATTTTTAAATAATTTTCCTTTCATAAATATAAAACATACCTCTCAAAAATAAACTCCCTTTGCGTGTTGATCAATATTGCTCTCGCATAGAAGTATGAATATATCAACAGGTTGCATGAAATTCGGCTGAATTTTGATCACAGTAAATTTACTTCAGGTTCAGCTAACGGAGTTCAATTGAAACAGAATGCAATAGTAATAGATTTTAATTAATAATAATTTTTAAATAGTAATAGATTTTTTTAAAATCTATACTATTATGAAAATGAGATGGTGTAGTGTGCCTGTCTTTATAGGTCCATCACGCCTAGAATACTTGACTGATTCAGCTGAAATTTTCCATAAAGATCGTCCGTAAACCAAGGAACGTCATAAGCCAATTTACATATTTCAAGGATAGTTTTAAAGGATTTGAAATTCAGCTCTAAGCATTGATAAGGTAGTGTTGGCTAAAGCATTGTAAGGTAAGATCAAAATCTTATGATTTTTTTCAATCTTATTATATGCTTTGTTATATTAATACCATATGTTGAAAGTATGATCTAGGATGATAAAAACATAAAGCTGACCCAATCCATTAAAAATGTATCCCAAATTTTCTATGAGTAACCTCATAAAACCTGGATGAAGATTTCCATCTATCAAATCAAAGGCCTAAACATGTATATTTTATGTCAAAGTTAACATGCAAAATCAATATAGCGGGTTTTGTTTTACATACTTTTTAAAATTTCCTTCAACAAGTGATTATAGATATTTGACACAAATACCGGGGGATTACTGAGACCCCATAGCGGAGCACGGGTGACCTGCTAGTAAGGGTTTTAAAGGAATCGTTGCAGTGGCTCCATCAAATCAAGTTATTAATTGAACAGCGGATGAATTCAATTGGCTTTTATGCAACTGGTTTCATGTATTGTACAAAGTTGAATAAGGAATTCTTATTTGCATGCGATTATCAACTCAAATGTTTCGCTACTGTATAGTAGAATTTTCACAACTTTTATTAGCTTCTTCCACAATATGAAATTTAATTATTCAATTTTAATAACCAGTCACAAAATTGAGCTGTCCAACAACATTGAATAGAGTCGAATTCTTGAGCCTGAATCCAGTAAAGCATAAACAATCCCTGAATTCATTCTTATAAATAAATGTCTGCTATTACTGTATTTAAGAATAAAAAAATACTTCAAACCCCTTGATGTTCAATACATTTTCTTGGAATCAAACATTTACATTACATGAACGAGATTTTCGTATGCAAATGCACTTAGTGTAACATTTGAGTGATTTATTAATCATCAAGGAGAAAATTTAGAGCACCAATCTAGCCAATCACTATGATGGGAGAGAGGTATTGAGTGTACCATCAAGTTAGAGTTTGGCTAGCATTTAGAGTGCAACTCAATTATGTACATTCTAGCTCAAAAGAGCCGGATGTCAAAAGATAAGTTGCCTCTGGATTAGTACCGGTACCGTACTCATTATTTATTCATTCAACTAATTGGGCTTGCTTTGAATTAACTTATATCAATTTTGTGAGGGAAAAATAATTTTGATGAATAAAAAATCTAAATTTTTAATAACGTACGATAACTTTATTATTGACTTTGGTGTATACAGAATACAAAACTGTTGTACCTTTACTTAGAAATTATCTGAAAAACTTTCAACAGGAATATCCTCTATAGTATCTAGAATGTCTGATAGCTCATTATCATGATCATCAAATAAAGAATTATAATCATCAACTTTACTTGAGTTACATTCTGTTTGTTCTAAGAGAGACAATTCACAATCAAGGTCATCATGAATATGGAACTGTACTTCGTATGGTAGTGAAACTGGTACAGATTTATACCCAGCACAGTCTGGATCATAGCACTTTTGATAATAACAGGCATTTGATAGATCAACAATTAGCTTGATATTGTTACTTTTATGCTGTCTACCAACGTTTCCACAAAATCTGTTTCCAATTATGTCATAAACTATTAGATTGGGAGCTTGGAAATAGAAAGAACGCCATATATGTCCAGGTTTTGCTGCACATTCTATGAATCGATCAATTTGAGGAAAAGGCGAAGCTTTTACATTATGAACACGTTGTTGGATATTCTCCCCCTTTGTTATTAGTTTCCTGTTGAAATCTACAGAGTCACTTTGAAATTCAAGAACTCTTAGTTTATCACTATCATTAGTAATGAAAGTTATAAGAGAATCTAAGAAAATTTCTTCCTCACTACATTCTGGTTTGTATTCATTTTGTTCACTCAAGACTAGAGGAGTCTGCTTCCCTATCTTTGAAGATTTGAAAAGTCTGAAATGTCTATTTTTTGTATAAACTCCCTGATCACAAAAGATTCCAGTCTTGCCGTTTGAATTTGTGACAATTAAATTCTTCATTTGATGAATTTGAATGTTGTTTTCAGCTATAAAATTACCAAGTTCACAAGTTTGTGGACAATTATCTCCACTCATGTTATCTACAAACGTTTGTACGTTCTTACAAATATATTTCACAAAATTTCCTGCATTGTAATTATCTCGAAAGACTGCATTTGGTAACTGGAATATGAGATGTCGACTAAACTTTTTGTTGGTGCTGGAGTCCATATCAAGTATATTTCTTCGACTGCATTGGATTCCCCAGAGCTTATTCAAGTAAAAACAGACTATTTTGATGAAAATCTCCAACATTTCAATACCATTATGGAAGGGATTAACGTCTTTGTTGAACTCAATATCAAAATACAGCTTACACACCGTTAATTCTTGAATGATTTCATATGAACTTCTTGAATCCAATTTCTTGTTTGAATCATGATACCACAGCCAGCTCGGATGAGCAGCCAAAAAGAGTCTTTCACCAGTATTTTGTTGAAACACAAAACTCATGAGTCCACATTTTCTAGAGTTGACGAATGTTAAAACATCAGCCTGTTTCTTAAAAACTTTCCAAATTGAGGATGGACCAAGCAGTTTTCGTAGTTTGAATGGAACAGGTTGAGATGATGGTTTGTTACCGGTAACTATATTAGGTATTGAATTTTGGACATTTTCGCCATAAAATACACGCGGATTGACAGAGAATCCTGAAGTTTCATTCATTTTCAATAGTACACAAATAAACTACTGCGAGATTTCACTAAACATACAGAATTTACAGAGATTTATATTTAAATCGATTGACACCAAACACGAGACTGAAAGAAATCGATTACCGGTATCACTTTGGAATATTACACTGTCCTTAACATATTTCTATTGCAAACAGTTTTATATAACTAGCATAATATAATTAACACTTCTTCACTTTCAATTAAATAGATACTGTATATTCAAGTTTGATGAAATAATGGTATACAAGAATACAACCTATAAGTAATAAAAGTTTTCATAACATAACCTCAAAAGAGAAAACTTCAAGTTTCAAATGTTTGTTCGTTGCCCGCGCAAATTTGTGTAGCAACAGGGAAAGGTTGACGTGGAATTTTTGCTATTCAGTGGGTTCGTTCTGGGAACCGGTAGATTGCACCGGGGCAATCCACCAGTCACCAGTCACGTGATCTAAAATTGTCACGTGATCGGTGCAAAACTGCATGCTCCCATGGAACGCCTTCGGTACAAGTTTTCGGCGCGCACTTTTGAAATTAATTTCCATGTGTTGAGATTTTAAGTCCTTGCTTTCCAAATGTAGCAGGATCCATTTCACTTGTCATAAAACATATTATCGACGAACATATGATCACAATACTTAACCTACAAATGCTGAATCTCGCAGATTATTGAAAAGGTCTTTTAAAAAGTTATTTTTTGAAAGGTCTTCTTTAAAAAGGTCTTTTAAAGGTCTTTAAGACTTTCAAGCCTTTTGATTATTGTGTCAAAATCACTGCTTAATTATTACTGGAACAGCTGATTTCTGACAAGTTAATTGAATCCTGCTATATTTAGGCGTCTCATGCTTTAATAAATGGCGTTACTAAAGATCAATAATTAGCTGATAGAGAAAAAGGTGATTCAATTCCCTAGGAGAAGATACTCAATTTATTGTTCAGTGCCCTGATGCATCTATAGGTACTGGTTACAATTTTCTCATGATTGATTGATCTTGACATAGCCTATATTATAATGCAATAATCCTATAATCATAGACTAACTATACCAACTATAACTGTTGTCTGTGCTATAATATTATATGGTAACTTATAATATTAAACATAGGCTATAACTTAAATCTATGACTTTAGTTGGGTTGGAATATGATAGTTTACAGTATCCATCAAGATAATATTGAATAGTAGACCTACCTCATGATTGATTGATCTTGACATAGCCTATAATTATTATAATGCAATAATCCTAATGTTAAAGTGTTGAGTCAAATTCAACTCATAGCCTAAAATGCAATAATCCTGATGTTAAAGTTTTGAGTCAAATTCAGCTCAAATCAAAGAATTCACTATAACTTATAAAAATACAAAAAAGAATAATACTGATATTCTGTCAGCTCAGTATCAATTTAAATTACTTTTTCAACAAAACAAATTTATTGACATATTATATACTACGCTGTACTGTGAAGCAATTAATTAATGAAAATTGAATGAATAACTGGAAAATAGAAAAATATAAAGATACTGTAACAGTGGGGTGGTAATCTCCAAGTATGTAACTGTGGAGTGAGGTATAATAATAATAAAATCGAATAATAAAATAATAAATGTAATAATTTATTTACTATAATTAAATAATAATTTATTTTAATAATTAGCCTTGGCAAAGACGTAATAAAATAATAAGAGGTATAATAATAAATATAATAATTTACTTTAATAATAATAAAATAATAAATTCTTTTATTAATAAAAAAATTATAAAAATATATTTGTTTGGACCTTTAAAATAATTAAAATACCCTTTTGGGGTTTAAATGAAAGTAACAACTTTTATTGGGGGTTATTTTGCTTTGCTGCGATAATAAAAAAAAGAATATTGTGGTGTCTTATTATAAAGTAAGGACTTACCTTTGAAGGTATGTGGCTGCTCAGCTTGTCCACCAAATATCACACTAACTGGCCTCACACCTACCTTACCCAAATCTGTGTGTGGTACTCAGTCTACAGTAGGATTGATTCCCTAAACACAAGATTTTAAACTGCCCGTACTGAGACAGTTCTTGTATCTTCGAAAATACAATTCCTCTCCTTCAGACTAACTATCACACACAGATGGTACACTTGTACCTTCAGAAATCTAAAAAGGTGAATAGCGCCAGATTCAAAATTGAAGCATCTATTTATGTGAGGACCAGCACCTTGAACGTGATCATTTCGTGGCCACACCAAACTCAGCTTTGTTATTGTTGTTGAATGCATTAAATACAGAACTGACAACAAGTGCGCTCTCCATTTGACTATACAATATTTCAAACGCCTAATCCAGAAAAAAAACAATAATATCTTTGATACACATAGTAGAGAAGAAATCAATTTTAGCTTTGTTTTGTGGACCTCCGTTGCGAAGCACGGGTGGCTTCTAGTGTTTAATAAACAAAATAATCAATACTCAATAATCGTGTACTTGAAGCTAGAGAACTATTACATGAGTTCTCCTTGGTGTGAGAGGCATAATGCCCCAAAACCAGAATTTAAACTTGTCTAAATACAAACCCTCATTTCTGTTAAAAATTTCACTACATTGATGTAATAACTCGATTTTATGAATCTTACATGTAATCCAATAATATATATAAAAAAAAACATCAATGCTCAGTCACAATCAAGATAACTCTCTTTGATCCTTGCTCTAGATAAGAATTACATAGGCCTATCAGCTAACTGAAAAAATGGCTGGAATTTATTCATCTTTTGAATTTGAAATTTATCAATTAATTGTTCATTAGATAAGAGTTTTAATTTTTTCAGTATTTTATTGTACGTAATACATGAGCATTTTGTAAAGTTTTAGAAGTAAGATACTTTTATTTCCAGTTGTAATTAAATTAATAAAATCATCTTCTTTTTATGAACAAAAGAATGCGTAATGTTAACTTAAAATATTATGTTTATTAAAAATAATTTGGAAATGAATGAATGAAATAAAAGTTGTAAAATTCAATTTAATGATTTTTTATTCTAAAAACCTATACTTGAGAGTTGTGAATCTATAAGAAAGAGTAGAATCTTTCAAAGCTCAGAAGAGTGGGCCAAAACATTGCTGGTAGCTGCAAACAATGAGAGTGAGCTGAATGGTCATTGCCCAGAATTTAGGAACACCTGAAAAAGTAAATGTTTCTCATCAAGCACTGTCATCATCATTAGATTTTCAACATATAATTGTCTGAGTGTAAGCATTAATTTCAATCGATAAATTAATATCAACTTTTTTAATTAATCAATTATTCTATTAAAATAAAAATAGGCCTAGCATTCTCAAGTTGAGAACATTCGGTTTTGTAAGTTGAAAAGTCACCAGAAGTCTTCAGCAGAAGAATGAGCAGAATTTCACTCAGACTATGTTTTACATGTACTGAAAATAGCACATCAGGACCAACAGAGATAATTTTAATTTTGTTGGACAGGACTAGTTTGAGAGCGATGGAATGTGATGAAAATGGGATATTAGGAATTAATAGGTTTTATGATAAATATGTCGTTTGAAAATGATAATGAATCGACTTTATTGAGTACATTGAATAGAAATAATCTTGAATGGAACTCGAGAACTGAACGTAAATGTAATCATACTTTCTTGTTATAATATTGACTTGTTATATGACTTTTCATATTTCGTTACTAGGTAACAACTCAGATGATTGTATCACATGATTTGAAAGATACAACAATAGGTATGATCAAATCTGAGGGCAGGACCCAGGAGGTTAATAATAAAATCAATTGAGTAATAGAATCACCAATTTTAAATATTTCATGTGGTGAAATCATTTCCCATAAATAATGGCGATAAAAAGGTTTAAATTTCATTTCTAGATCTAACCTTAAACAACCACATAAAGATTAAAAATTGTATAATTTGGTTGAAATTGCAAAATATTGTAGAATAAAACTTAATAAACTTACCGATCATTGGAGAATGTACTTCCTCAGTTTTGTTAATTTCGACAATAAAGTTATACATCAACTACAATCAACATGTTTTATTTTGACGCGATCTTGAAATGCAGACGCCAGATCATGCGCAGTGTCAGCAGCAGACGCTCCTAGTCTGATAGTCTCGAACCAGTCGACCGGTGAGTTGCCCCGGTGGATTGCCCCATATAACTGGCTTGGGGCAGAAATCCTGCACCGGTGCAGGCGAAACTTGAGCAGCTGATGGTGCATTTTCTGTCAAAATGCTCCCAAGGGACGTGGAACATCTGCACCGGTGCAGAAAAGGTGGGTTTTGGTGCAATCTACCGGTTCCCATTTATCACAGTGGGGCAATCCACCGGGGCAACTCACCGGTCTTTTGGTTCGAGACTAGAGACTAGGAGCGTCTGCTAGCTGACACTGCACGATCTGGCGTCTGCATTTCAAGATCGCGTCAAAATAAAACATGTTGATTGTAGTTGATGTGTATAACTTTATTGTCGAAATTAACAAAACTGAGGAAGTACATTCTCCAATGATTGGTAAGTTTATTAAGTTTTATTTTACAATATTTTGCAATTTCAACCAAATTATACAATTTTTAATCTTTATGTGGTTGTTTGGTTAGATCTAGAAATGAAATTTAAACCTTTTATTGCCATTATTTATGGGAAATGATTTCACCACATGAAATATTTAAAATTGGTGCTTCTATTATTAACCTCCTGGGTCCTGCCCTCAGTTTTGATCATACCTAATATCTCATTTTCATCACATTCCATTGCTCTCAAACTAGTCCTGTTCAACAAAATAAAGAATTATCTCTGTTAGTCCTGGTGTGCTATTTTCAGTACATGTATATGAAACATAGTGTGAGGGAAATTCTGCTCATTCTTCTGCTGAAGAATTCTGATGACTTTTCAACTTACAAAACCGAATGATCTCAATTTGAGATTTCAACAGAATAGTGAGTAACATTATGTTATTTACAGTAAAATTTGACTGCATGTCGTCAATTCTAGTGTTGAAACAATAGTGTTAACTTTGCAGCTCGTTATGGATCCAAAAATTCAGAATATTGATTAATTAAAAAAGTTGATATTAATATCAATTGAAATTATTGCTTGCTTACACTCAGACAATTATGTGTTAAAAATCGAATGATGATTACAGTGTTTGATGAGAAACATTTACTTTTTCAGGTGTTCCAAAATTCTGTGCAATGACTATTCAGCTCACTTTTATTGTTTGCTGCCACCAGCAAGTTTTTGGCCCACTCTTCTGAGCTTTGAAAGATTCTACTCTTTCTTAAAGATTTACAACTCTCAAGTATTGGTTTTCAGAATAAAAAATCATTGCATCTTACAACTTCTATTTCATCCATTCATTTCCAAATTATTTTTAATAAACATAATATTTTAAGTTAACATTACTCATTCTTTTGTTCATAAAAAGAATATGATTTTATTAATTACAACTGGAAATAGAAGTATCTTACTTCCAAAACTTTACAAAATGCTCACGTATTACGTACAATAAAATACTGAAAAAATTAAAACTCTTATCTAATGAACAATTAATTGATAAATTTCAAACTCAAAAGATGAATTCCAGCCATTTTCAGTCAGCTAATTCTAATATGTAATTCAAATCTAGAGCAAGGATCAAAGAGAGTTATCTTGATTGTGACTGAGCATTGATGTTTTTATATATTATTGGATTACATGTAAGATTCATAAAATTGAGTTATTACATCAATGTAGTGAAATTTTTAACAAAATGAGGGTTTGTATTTAGACAAGTTTAAATTCTGGTTTTGGGGCATTATGCCTCTCACACCAAGGAGAACTCATGTAATAGTTCCTAGAATCTTGAATGATTCATTCTAGTATCAAAAGTTTTCTCAATGAGTTCTTACCAAACTGTATTGCATTGTAAGGAGCAATAAACGAATATCGATAGCTGGGAATTACTATCTGTCTCTGAGAGTATTGTCATAAATAAGAAAATTATAATTTTCTACAATTCTTGAGATATGCAGAAATATTTGATTTCCAGCTTCAAGTACACGATTATTGAGTATTGATTATTTTGTTTATTAAACACTAGAAGCCACCCGTGCTTCGCAACGGAGGTCCACAAAACAAAGCTAAAATTGATTTCTTCTCTACTATGTGTATCAAAGATATTATTGTTTTTTTCTGGATTAGGCGTTTGAAATATTGTATAGTCAAATGGAGAGCGCACTTGTTGTCAGTTCTGTATTTAATGCATTCAACAACAATAACAAAGCTGAGTTTGGTTTGGCCACGAAATAATCACGTTCAAGGTGCTGGTCCTCACATAAATAGATGCTTCAATTTTGAATCTGGCGCTATTCACCTTTTTAGATTTCTGAAGGTACAAGTGTACCATCTCCATCTGTGTGTGATAATTAGTCTGAAGGAGAGGAATATTGTATTTTCGAAAATACAAGAACTGTCTCAGTACGGGCAGTTTAAAATCTTGTGTTTAGGAATCAATCCTACTGTAGACTGAGTACCACACAGATTTGGGTAAGGTAGGTGTGAGGCCAGTTAGTGTGATATTTGGTGGACAAGCTGAGCAGCTCACATACCTTCAAAGGTAAGTCCTTACTTTATAATAAAGACACCACAATATTCTTTTTTTTATTATCGCAGCAAAGCAAAACAACCCCCAATAAAAAGTTGTTACTTTCATTAAAACCCCAAAAGGGTATTTTAATTATTTTAAAGGTCCAAACAAATATATTTTTTATAATTCTTTTATTAATAAAGAATTTATTATTTTATTATTAAAGTAAATTATTATATTTATTATTATACCTCTTGTTATATTATTACGACCTTGCAAGGCTACTTATTAAAATAAATTATTATTTCATTATAGTAAATAAACTATTACATTTATTACTTTATTATTAGATTCATTATTTATTTTACTATACCACACCATGATTACATATTTGGTGGAGGCGCCGGGTACCGATCCCAAAGGGTATGTTAATTATTTAAAGGGCCAGACGAATATATTTTTAAAAAATTTTTATTAATAAAAGAATTTATTATTTTATTATTATTAAAGTAAATTATTATATTTTATTATTATACCTCTTGTTATTTTATTATGTCTTTGCCAATGCTAATTATTGAAATAAATTATTATTTCATTCTAGTAAATAAATTATTACATTTATTATTCTATTATTAGAATTTATTATTATTATTATACCTCACTCCACAGTTACATACTTGGAGATTACCACCCCACGTTACAGTATCTTTATATTTTTCTATTTTCCAGTTATTCATTCAATTTTCATTAATTAATTGCTTCACAGTACAGCGTAGTATATAACATGTCAATAAAATTTGTTTTGTTGAAAAAGTAATTTAAATTGATACTGAGCTGACAGAATATCAGTATTATTCTTTTTTGTATTTTTATAAGTTATAGTGAATTCTTTGATTTGAGTTGAAACTTTAACATACTCAAAACTTTAACATTAGGATTATTGCATTTTAGGCTATGAGTTGAATTTGACTCAACACTTTAACATTAGGATTATTGCATTATAATATAGGCTATGTCAAGATCAATCAATCATGAGGTAGGTCTACTATTCAATATTATCTTGATGGATACTGTAAACTATCATATTCCAACCCAACTAAAGTCATAGCTTTAAGTTATAGCCTATGTTTAATATTATAAGTTACCATATAATATTAAAGCACAGACAACAGTTATAGTTAGTCTATGATTATAGGATTATTGCATTATAATATAGGCTATGTCTAGATCAATCAATCATGAGAAAATTGTAACCAGTACCTTGATGCATCAGAGCACTAAACAATAAATTGAGTATCTTCTCCAAGGGAATTGAATGACCTTTCTCTCTATCAGCTAATTATTGATCTTTAGTAACGCCATTTATTAAAGCATGAGACGCCTAAATATAGCAGGATTCAATTAACTTGTCAGAAATCAGCTGTTCCAGTAATAATTAAGCAGTGATTTCGACACAATAATCAAAAGGCTTGAAAGTCTTAAAGACCTTTAAAGTCTTTAAAAGACCTTTTTAAAGAAGACCTTTCAAAGAATAACTTTTTAAAAGACCTTTTCAATAATCTGCGAGATTCAGCATTTGTAGGTTAAGTATTGTGATCATATGTTCGTCGATAATATGTTTTATGACAAGTTAAATGGATCCTGCTATATTTGGAAAGCAAGGACTTAAAATCTCAACACATGGAAATTAATTTCAAAAGTGCGCGCCGAAAACTTGTACCGAAGGCGTTCCATGGGAGCATGCAGTTTTGCACCGGTCACGCGACAATTTTAGATCACGTGACTGGTGACTGGTGGATTGCCCCGGTGCAATCTACCGGTTCCCAGAACGAACCCATTTTCTTCACGTCACATCACGATTCTTCATAACTCATAACCTTTCACAGAGCAAATTAGGCTAATTCGTCTAATTTTATTTTTCAAGATCTCAAGTTTTCATTTAGGACTGTTATTGTATTGTTCAAACTAATTCCAATACACATCCTATGACAATTTGAAGATCTACTGTGATTTTTGCAGACGGTAACAGCTTGATTTTCATTTCATTGATTTGCATCTGCTCACTAATACTATACGATTTTTTGGAATATTTATTTGGGTTATCTTCTTTTGGGATATTCTTATAAAGTGTAAAAAATTTAGGGTTGATCCTTCTCTGCTTATCGGACTTTATTCCGGCTTAATTCTATTTAACCTACTGGCTGGACTCAATCTCTTGGAATGTCTGAACTTGGTCGATTTGGCTACGAACAAATCGGTGCTGATAAAAAATTGATGTTATCCTATTCCACTGGGCGCCTTAGATTTTTTTACTGGTAAATCAATAGGAATTTTACAGCGCTAATCTTAATTGAATCAGTTTTTAGTTATTCAGAATTGAGTTGAGGTTAGCTGTACGGCATATTTATTATTAACGTAACTAATAATAATAATAATTTATTGAGCTTTGAAACTCACTCATGAAATTCAATTTATTCAAAATTCAGAAAATCTTTTCATTCAATTAATGAACTAAATTATTGATTATGGGTTGCCATAATCAATAATTATTTAATAACTAAATGGTTATAGGTGCCATATCTTCCATTTATGTTGTCGTTCAGGTTTGACAATGCTAAGTATAACTTACTTACATGCTGACCTAATTAAATTAATAATTTTTAAAAGTTGAAAGCATGATTTTTGCAAGGCTAGACTGGTGACAGACGAGCGATGAAAAAAGTCTAGACCCTTATCTTTTACAGAAATAGTCTTCAGCACTTTAGCATAAAAATTGAATGCTAAAGTGACAATATTTTTAACTTTATTATAATAGGCTTACATCTCATTTCAGATGCTCAAGCTTCTCAGGATAAACGTACAAAAATCAACTTTTCAAATGGCTGTTTGTGGGATGGCTTCGAAAAAGACACCAAATGTAGCTGTGGTAAGACTGGTCATTTTTTCAAAATCAACTCTTCATTTAATTTGATGAAAATGTGTTTGCTCCAGAATCTGAATGAAAAAATAATCTTATTTTGATCCTGATCAATAAGGTGCAAACCAGCACCTTAAATTATTCAAATCAAACCAAGCATATCTCTTTCAAGCGCTTTTTCATGATAATTATTTCTAGTTTTTTTGTAGGATAGTCAGGCTACTACCAAGTATCTCACGTTTAGATTACCACTAGCTACCTATATGTTAATTCTTAGTTTCTTCATCAATTTCTTTTAGTCCTGAGCTAAGAATTAATCAATACATTGAATACATTAAACTAGTAATTTTAGTAGTACTTCATGATCAATGTTTTGAAAAACTAGTCTGCCTTCTCTGTTCTGTAAGTTCCATTCTAAGTTCTTGAAAAATGTCACATAAGATATTATCATTTTGTATCCATCATATAGGATGGAATTCTCTTATAGATTGATAATTTTTTGCAACTTTATCAATTTCTGCTTTAAAAAATTCTCTATCATTTCAATGTATATGACTCAATTAAATTTATCCTCAAAATAATTTAGATTCATTCATCATCCAGGAATATGAAATATTGATTGTATCAAATATTAATTGAAATATTGATGTGATTGTATAATATTCTGTGAAAGTCAACTTACAGGGCCGTTAATGGCTATATTATTTTGAAATATTTCTGCTTATTCGATACATTAATATTTTTATAGCTTCTCGCGGGCTGCGGTGTGAATGATGGCAGTGAAATACATGAAGCCAGTGCTATTTTGACTCATTTGAGTAGGAATGGTGCTCAATTCCAATGCTTTGCTCCTGACATCCCACAGATGCATGTCATAGATCATTTCAAGGTATTGTATTGCTATATCTCAGTATTGGATAACTTTCTTAACACAAACTAATATGTTAACAGTCACAATCACTTTTGTTTTATAATCTTATTAGGTTAAATTTATTTACTCGGATAGGAAGAGAGTCTGCAGAACAGAGCTGAAAACTCCAGCCGAAGTCAAGATTCATGTGAAGCGTGTTCATCGTGTCCCTCAGTTTTTATTTCTCCAAAATTTGAAATATTTTCATTTTAAAATTGAACTGTGTAAGTTAGTAAACGATACAATTTTGAGTTGCAGAATAAATTCAATGATGATATAAATGGGGCTTGAAGAGATAACTTATAAAATAATAGGAAATTGCTTAAAATGCATAACATCTCACGTTGAATTATATTATCGTGCCTTTACAGATCACAGTTTGTTTTCAGACAAATTTTTGGGTCTATTATTCCATGTGAGGAAATTTAGAAACAAGGAGCATAAAAAATGCATAATTTGGTGCAACTTCTCTTCTGTCAACTTATCATGTGCTTCTACTGCATCATTTAGTTCTTCGCAGACAATGAATATTCCAGGGCCTAATTCATTAGTGATTAGTTGTTCACAATAAGATAACTTTAAGCAGATTATTATGACAAATGAACTCTTACCATGATAAGTACCAATCCAAGTAACAATAATAATGGTAATAATTCCATGTCTTTGTAAAGTTTGTAAATTCAGTAGGATTGATGACATCGCATCCTTTTATAATACTTGTAAACTTATTGTAATCATCCTATTAATGATTGACAATTCACTTAAGAAATTCTTCATTAAAAGATCAATTCATAAGTATCAGTTGAATCTTGGTTTCATTCCAGTCAGTTTTCTGTGATTGGTCGAGCGCATTTTTTGCACATGCGTCATTGACGGTGCATAGAGCACCGACTGAAACGGAACTAAGACTGATAATATGTGTGTAGCGACTAATTTATTCCTTCCATGTGGAGTGTGTTGACATGTTCAATAATTTTCAGGGAAGTGAAGATTGCTCACACAAAAGAAACGTATTGGCTGAGTCTGCCCGTATTGCTAGAGGAAATATTTCTCCTTTGTCCGATCTATTGAAGGATCATCCCAAATATGATGCACTTGTTATACCTGGAGGATTCGGTGTTGCTAAGAATCTGTGAGTAGATGACTGTAATCAACTGAAGTATTATTTAATACCTTTATTCTCATTAGATCACACTCTTTGTTTTCCTTGCCAAATTATTGTATCCTATCCTATTATATTAAGCGAGCAATTTCTGTATGTTTATATGTTTATATATCCTATTATATTAAGCGAGCAATTTCTGTATGTTTATATTTATGTATGTATTTATGTATTTATTTATTTATTTATGTCCAATGGATCTCGAAAACGGCTCTAACGATTTTGACGAAATTTGGAATATAGGAGGTTTGTGATACAAAAATTAGTTTGCACCGGGTCTCATCCCTGGGATAACTCGCTAAAGGACCTTAAAAAGGAAAAATCGATCCTTTAGGAATCAGCTGACAGCAAAAACAAATTCCTGTCGGCTGTAAATGATGAGAAAGAGTGAGAGCGGTGATTGTGGGAGTGAGACAAGATTATTTCAGCTGCTGAGACAGTGCATTTCAATCACATGATCACTCGTGAAATACACAACTACACTAACTTTTTTGGTTAACCCAGCGGTTCCATTACTAGAATTGGGAAAAATATCGAAACACATAAGCCCATATATCCCTATAATATCCCTATTCCCCTTTTCATTTCTGATTTTTATTTATCTATAGAAAATTAAAAAGAATTAGAAATTTTGAAAATATTCCATATTGTTATTTTTAAATTTGAGGCATGACGTTAGCCATGTAATCTGTTTTTATTTATTCGAGAAAAATCGTCAAGAGTTCATCAAAACAGCTGAGCTAAAAATAGTTATAGCAGGATTCTATTAAATTGTCAGAAACAGCTCATTGATGTACGCTCGTTTACTAACGTTAAATCAGCAGTTTTGTGACAAGTTAAAAGAATCCTGCTATATCAACTCATATCATCATTTCTACGAAGCAAAATTTTACCACAAGTGCGATTTTTCAAATGATATGCATTCAAACTCGACTGATGGTTGTACTTAAAAATTGTTCAATTTCATTCCTCTTTTCCTTTATAATTTTCATTCCTGTGCCTTTGTAGGCCTACCCCCGAGCAGAGCTCGGTACCCCGATATTATATGTTTGTATGTCCAACGGATCTCGAAAACGGCTCTAACGATTTTGACGAAATTTGGAATATAGGAGGTAAAATTAGTTTGCGCCGGGTCTCATCCCTTGGATAACTCGCTAAAGGACCTAAAAAAGGAGAAATTGATCCTTTAAGAATCAGCTGACAGAAGAAAGAAATTTCCGTCGGCTGTAAATGATGAGAAAGAGTGAGAGCGAGTGAGTGTGTGAGTGAGACAAGATTATTATTTCAGCTGCTGAGACAGTGACAGAGAATCAGCTGACAGGAAGAAACAATTTTCCGTCGGTTCTTGATGTTGTTGGTAAAACCAGCGGTTCCATTACTAGAATTGAGAAAAATATCGAAACACATAAGCTGCTCCTATTCCCCTTTTTTCTGATTTTAATTTATCTATAGAAAATTAAAAGGAATTTGAAATTTTGAAAATATTCCATATTGTATTGTTATTTTAAAATTTGAGGCATGAAGTTAGCCATGTGATCTGTTTTTATTTATTTGAAAAAAAAATCGTCAAGAGTTCATCTAAACAGCTGACCTAAAAATAGTTATCAACCCATATTATTATTTCTATATGAAGCATATAGAAATAATAATAGTGGTAAAATATTTTTTAATGAAAATAATGAAGTATTATTACTACTACTACTATATGAAGCAAAATTTTACCACATGTGCGATTTTTCAAATGATATGCATTCAAACTCGATTATTCATAATATTTCGAAAGCTCAGATTACTTTTTTTATAGTGCAATGATGAATCAGTGCATAAGACTGATGGCTGTACTTTAAAAAATTGTTCAATTTCATTCCTTTTTTCCTTTAAAATTTCCATTCCTGTGCCTTTGTAGGCCTACCCCCGAGCAGAGCTCGGTACCCCGATATTATTATTTATTTGAACAAGGTATGAAAACGATGATGAAAGGTATATGAAACAAGCCATGATCAATATTCACTGAAAACTATTGTATTTCTTATATTGAAAGACGATGTATGAAATGAAAATATTCTTTATTATGCAAAGGTGAGACCATAATATAGTCTCTTTTCTACTCAACCTGACTATGTTGATAATGAACGAAATCGATTAAGAAATTGGTAAGGCAATATTCAGAGTTGTTTTTTATTTGTTTAGTATAATTTGATATATCACATTGATACCAAATTTAAAGTGGTTTTAAATACAATTAGGTTTGATGAAGTGTAATACGATACTATATATTAATATGGTCTTCTTGACACCATTTTTTGCTTGTTTAGATTCGTTTTAATTCAACATTGACTTGGAGATTTATCTTAGAACTTTAACTAATGATTAGAAGATCCACATCAAGTTAATCGAAATCTTTCTCATTATTCTCCATTTGATTAGAAAATTCAGTTCATTTCTTCAATTTTCAACAGTAGTCGAGGTATGCTGAGAGCTACTCTCAGGCTACTTTATAGGAGGTAGGCTACTTTATAGAATACATTCCTTATTCCTCAAATACTGGTATGGTAATAAAGCTCTTGATTGAATAGGTTTGATTATTATTCTTATTATCTCAATTAATGCATCATAAACAATCTAGCCTACTAGCAATTAAATACGAGTGACTGCAATATACCAGTGTCACTTGTTTTGGGCTTTAGAAATGAAAATAAAATCTCTTCACAAATTTAAAATGTTACTCTTTAACCTTTTCTAGGAGCGATTTTGCTGGAAAGGGACCACTGATGGAAGTTACGGAAGATGTACAGAAAGCTCTCCAAGGGTTTCATGAATGTAAAAAACCCATTGGTCTTGCATGTATTGCACCGATCCTTGCTGCCAAAGTGTTCAAAGGAGTCACTATCACATTGGGAAAGTCATGTAAGTAGACACCCCATTATTCAAATATCAATTTTTAATTTCGAATTATTGCTGCATGCTTGATCACATATCATTATTGTTCTCAGAATGTATTATTACCAAATTAATTCATCTTATTATGTCATCCGTTTTCTATTAATTGTATCAAAGACAACGCTACTGAACTCTTCATGATAGCATTGAAAGTTTCGTTGAAACTCGTTTAACTTATTTCAAAATTTTCTGTAGTTCCTTCTCTCGTTCACGGTGTTTTCTACGCTAAAACCGAAATTCATTATTTTACACAAGTCATGTACACAAATAAAATGACAGTACAGTAAGCCAGTATTAGGCTTATCAAATAAATCTCATAGGTTATTACAGTACCGTTATAGTTTTAATATTATAACTGTATTATGTTATTTATTTTAGGTAAGTTAGACTTCCGCAACAAGCGATCGGGACAGGCGGCGAATAGGCATGACTCAAATTCAAAATTCAAATTTTATTGATTCCAAGTACATAACAAGATACAATTTGTTATACAAATAACACTTTACCAAGAAAAACAGTACGGTAGTACATGGTAACTCAATGACTGCTCTCAATGCAATTCAATCAAGATCGGAGAGAAAATCCGCGCGGAACATTCCGCAGCCCGTGACAGAGACAGGCATCAATCAGCTGATTGAACCAATGCTCTTTGATGGTGTATCGGTCTCGGCTGTTGATGAATGTCTTTGTCGCCTGTCTCCGTCTCTTGGTGCTTAACGCTATCTTGAGGCTTACTAGACGAAATTCCAATAGATTAAATTATTTTTGAAGTTATTGTTTGGTTCTATCTATTGTAAATTCTACTAGTGTTACTCCTTTCCGGATAGTTGGTATTAAACTTCAATTATATAGGCTTACCTATAGTAAACTTCAATAAACATTTTCAATGCTTCAAATAATGTATAACCAAGCATGGATATCAAGTGAATGATATGTTATTGAATAAACAGGAGGTGATTTTCAAGCTAAGGCGACTTAATTACTATCATCATATTGCCCATACTGTATCATTTCAACTGAAACGTGTTAGAGTCATTTTTTATCTATTATCAATAATTAATTTGAGCAAAGTTATATGTTGAAGCCATTTTATCATTTGTACGCCTGCTTTGACTCATCTTTCATTCATTTTGAAATCATATTATTTTGCAAGGAATAAATGCAAATGTGGATGAATACAATCATTCGTGTAGATGAATAAATTCATTCTCGAATTTTTGCAGGTGGTGATGAATGGCCTTATAAAGATGCGATTGAAGCAGCTCAAAAAATGGGAGCTAAAACTGAAGAAAAAGTAAGTTGATCATTTTCATAATTGTCTTTTTAAGTTTCAAGTAAATCTGGATCTGGTTAATTTCTTCTTGAATTATAGCCATACAATGCAATTCAGTATAAGTAATATTAGGCTAAAATATAATAATAGTGCATGTTAAATTATAATTACAATTGTTCAAACTCGCAAAAACGAGCAGATAGTCTGAAACTCTCAAAAAACTATGGAATTATTTGATCTATGGTAGCAGTGGAGTATAAATCAGAATTGTAATCAGCTTGAAGTTATGTGGCGTGTCCTCCATATTACTGGATTACAGAATTATTTCTTTCTTAATGATTCATATATTTTGGTTCGCCTCCCTCCCTTCAAGATTTGAGATAATGAGTTTCTAATCTGTGAGACATGCGAGAAATTCTAATAGATATCGATACCGTATGTGTTTTTCTTCAACGATAGTTTCAATGTCGATCCACCGGCTAAATGTTAATTGAAATTGAAATGATCTTTTAATTTTGATAGTTATTATATTCCTTGAAATTCAAATTTCTATTTGCATTAGACTCTTGTCTTGTTCTTGGAGAATAATTTCTAAAATTTTATGATATCCAAAAGACTTATAATCATACAGAATTCTTGAATCAGTAGTCTATCAGAAAATTTTTTTCCATCGGTAAAAATTGAATAAAAATTTTGTATTTTCATGCCTTATTTCTGCACCATTGTGATTAAAAATTATCCAATTACTTTGAACTTGAAAATTATATTAGTTTTGCCACTGATGTACTCAATGTATTGTTTATTATCCTGTCAATGTATTGCAATGTTGAGGTATTTAATGCACCTGAGGTGCATTTAATTGAAATGAGGTTATTAATGCACCTGATTAATATTATCCAGAAAATTTCAACTAAAACACAGTAGATACTTGTCACCACCGTACTCAAAGCGCTGATTTCAATTTTCCTATTTTTCCAGGGTGTACTGGAAGTAACTTATGATTGTGAACACAAAATATTTTCCACGCCAGCTTTCATGTACAATGGGAAATTCCATGAGGTTGATGACGGAATCGGAAATATGATCAAAGAATTGGTTAAATCTATTGCCTAAAAGTTGTCTCTCTGATAAGAAAGTGTTGTCCTTGTGATATGAGCCTCTTTTTCCTGTTATATCTTGAAATTGAGTTTGAAAAAAGGAAAGACTGTTACAGTAATATACCTGTTAATACCTGTGTTAATCATGTAGGCCTACTATATCCATTAAAATAAATTTTTGAAGATTACATGTAGTCTTAGTAATTTTCAGATTACTACCTTTTCATATATTTTCAAACTTCATAATTATCTGTAATGGAGTATTTTTGTTCGTTCGATAACAAAGGTTTTCAGACATGATATACAGCTAGCTTGATGTGAGTTTTAGCTTAAGATTCCACTGCACTCAGACAATAAATTGTATTTTAGTTCTAAATTCCTCCGCTCTTCACAGCACAGCGCTGAACAGAGTTGGTGTGTGGAGTTGGGGTTCTCTACCTATTCGATGACAAGAATTGGATGAGGTCATTGAATATTTTTTTTTTTTTTGAAAATTGAAAAACGTGATCACGATAACATTGTTAGAATAATTGTAAGTGAGAAGTGTTTGTCCGAAGATGAAAATTTCATAAACTTTTTGAGGATGGATTAAAAAGTATTATAAATAATGTCAACAGCTAAAGTATAAAATCAATCAGAAATACAAACACTTTGGAAGATTGCGCTAATTCTTGAAAACAATATGTTTACAATAAGTAATTCTGAGATTTTTCGCTTCTGGTAGTTATATATCAATGTAGGAGTTCTTCAAGTTTCACGTTATAGTGTTGGTAGAGTGTATCATCAGTATAATACTGTATAATGAAAAAAATTGTTGCATAAATTTCACCGAAAAAGGAATTAGGAAGAATAATGAAGTCTCTTAAATAACTTTGAAATCTATTTGTACATCAACAACATAGATAAAAGTATCACAAATTCATTACTGCAAGGTATCATGCAAAGCTCAGTTTTTCCAAGAATTTACGCATATTTTAATTATAATAATGCGCATTAAAGAATATTTATTTGAAAACTTTTGCAGAATCAACAATAGTTGAGTTCTTTGTTATTCATAAAAATCATTATTATATCAAGGATCAAACCATGCACAGCAAATGACAGAAATATCAATAATACTAACGATTATCCTAATAAATTTTTCGAAAGAGAAGAAAAAGAACATTCATTTTTGAAAAATAATTTTTAAAAAAAAGTTTAAATCATAAAAAGAAAAAACTTAATTAAATTATCAAAACCATCATTGTAATTTTGAATTTCTTTCAACACATTTTTGTGAATATGGCAAAGATTTTTCCCATTAATTAACCGATTACAGAAATACTTACTTATCGTTTTATTTTTAAATATGGCAGTCTTCACCATCCTCCTCCAGAATCGTTTGTACTGGAAAAGTGAAAATTAATTAAAACTATTACAATTTTTCTTAAAAAATTGAATTAATTATAACCTGCTGTTAATATAGGCATTCTTACACTAACATGTGTACAGAATAAATCAATAAATTTATTTTTAGTATAGAAGAATAATAAAATCCATGCCCTTTCAAAAATTTATATAGAATATTAAAGTATTTTTTTTATAAAACCAAAAGAAAAAATAGGTGTTCCTTAGGAAATTGTTTAAATGATTGGATTACTTTGTTTCTTCATCCGCATTCTTTCTGTGGAAACGCAAAATTATTATGTAAAACATTGTTATAATATCAAGCTGCTCACTGACTACTTAGTGTACAACACGGAACTTACAAGTTAGATGTTCTCTGAAACTTTCAATCGTACTCACCCATTAGAAGAAGACCAATCACGACCATGCTCATTTGACATTAAGTTCTCTGTTGGACTTCTAAAAATTTAGATCAAAATATTATGGAGAATTATTCGAATTTTCAGCCATTCTACAATAATTGAAACATTCGTAGAAGGTGAACAACAATAATATTATTACTATTTTTATTATTGATACTCAAGTATGTAATATTGTAAGCAATACATGATAAATGAGAAGTATTTGATGCCAATAACTGAATTTGAACAAATCATTTTCATAATATTCATATATTATATTGTTATCATCATCAAATATTATAATGTATAAAGTATAATAATATATTATCATAGAAACAATATTAGATTTGTCAGGTAAAAAGTTTGCTTTCAATTTTTTTTTTCAATCAATTTTTACTGCTTAGACTGCTTGTACTTCAAACTGGCGGCATATGCCCAACTTTGAGAATGTTCAAACTCATCAGCCACAAGTTTGAGGAAAACTCAGTGGATGAATAATGTATTTTTCAAGTGATTATTAATGTATAATATACGTGAGTAATGTATTAACAAAATATTTTTTTTTATTCTTACTAATAGTAGCGGTCACAAAATAATAACTGGTCATCCAGATAAAAATCTCGTCAACTATGAGTTCTAATATTTACACTTATCTAGTCCATAAAGTATGTAATCCATTGACACTTGGAAATTTTTAAAATTTGTTACTCACCCAGAGTTATAATTTGCAGCTTGTGACTTTTTCTTATAACAGTCGACCAGTTTCAGACAAACAGGAGTTGCACAAAGGAGAATTATCAAGCAACACACAGTAGAGAACCAGAATCCGTTCTGTGAAACATCAAAAATATATTAAAAGTCAATTTTCCATGATGGTTTTGGAAAGTTTATAAGAGATGATAATTTCTTGATTCATTACGAAGTGCGATGTACACACTTTTGATTCCTTTTCACTACCGACATGCAATCATTTTATTCGTATTTTGCCTAATTACTGACTAGAGCGCTTTCGAATTTCATGAACTCATTTTCAACAGTGAAACTTTTCTAACTGTAGCCAGTAACTGAATGTATTATCATTATTTTGGCAAAAAATATAACTCGAAATTCAATACCGATATCAATATTTTCTTCAACATACAAGAGCCTACTTTTCCATACCTCGGAAAATTTCAACATTTGCGATACCGTATTTGAAACATTTATTTTACTGGCGTATTGAAAATCATGAAAATAAATAATGAAAAGCTAGTTGATGAATGACGTGTATTTAAATAAAAGAGATTCTGTATCAATAGTTACGATACACATTTTGAGATGGTGAACAAGTACCGTATCTGAGGATGGTGGGTGAATAAGGAATTTAAATATCAAAGTAAATTGTGGTTATTATAGTAACCTCTTACCAAAGGATCCATGACATGTTTGCAAAGCATTAGTCTTGAAATATTGAAAAGCTTCCATAGAGGTTGGCACCTCGCCAGATTATTATTTATCCTGTCAGCTAAATTATTCTTGTATTGGTCAATATATCTCATCAATCTGTGTGTGTACTCTTTCACTTTCTGTAACAAAAATACCAAAATAACTGAGAATAAAAAGAAAACTAGGCTATTCTTCAAATAGAACTTTGTAACATTAATGGCCAGTTGTATGAAAATCCAATTGCATTTAACCACTGCAAAATGACGTCATCAGCAACGCCAAGAAATGATAGCTCTCTATCTATCTATCTATCTAATGCCAAGCGTCAAATTAAATTAATGTCACTGTACATCTGAATATGCTTAGTTATAATAATAATATACTCATTGAATTTAATATTCAGGCAACAGAACTTAGAAGTCTAAATAAAAAATAATCTAATGTAAATTGAAAAGAAAAAAAATGAACTTAAATAATAACATGCAATTATTAAATAGAAACTTTATGATAATTAGAAAAATAAAAATGAAGAGAATTTATTACAATACATATTCCTATCAAAATTAAATTTTGGATTAAGTTAGAGAAAGGAGAAATCGTCCGTTCCGTAGGCTACTATAGGAGCTGTATAGCAGAAAGGTTTAAGCAGTTCCTTCAAAAGCTGAGAGATTCTTGAGAGATAAGGTATCTTGAAATAAATTAGACATTTTATGCTCTACCTTGTTTGCTATGCTATTTCCTTGGTTGTCGATGAAGAATTGTATAGTCTTGAAATGTGAAATAGATTGTTCAACTTGTCTCTGCAAAGGATTAAGTTGCACTTCCAAAGTTGTTAGCTGGTACAATAAATTGTTCTGGAATAAATATTACAAAAGGTAAAGTTATGTATGAATGATACAAACATTACAACCAACTGAAACAAGATTGAATTTTATATTTCATACAATTCAATTGTTCTATAAATATTATAGAACTACCTGAAGAGAATAGACTGTGCTTCAACTATTATGAGTAAATTATTTACATTTAATCCAATTAATCTTTAGTTGGAAAATTAACTTCCTAATCCATTTTTGAATGACTTTCAGCTTCTTGATTGTATTATTTTGGTTCAAATAAAATAATTGAACTGAAGAAAATTGCGTCATTACAGAACTATTCTACCACAATTTTGTATTTGTCTCCATATCTCTGATATATTGAACATCTCGTGATCTTAAAAATCAAAATCTTATCAGTTTCCAAGAAAATTAATAAATTCAACATTATTATCCTACAAATAATGTATCATTTGCTTCAAAATTGAAAAGTATTCTTACTATTGTATCCTCAAAAGTATCTAATGAGATTTAGAAAATCAACATTACTCTCAAAATATTATACCATATTTACTACAACACTTGTGTTTCTTTCAATCAATTTCATGTACACAAACAGCTAAAATTATTCAACTTTCATATATTTTTTGTTACATATAAGTTCTTAAACCTGTTTTTATAATAAATTTATTGCAATCATGTATATTATATTTTCTTATTGAATAAAAATTCAAATCAATTCATGTGGATTATTGAAGTATAACGATTCAAAGTATATAACAGTATTCAACGATCCCTGAAACATCTTGCTGGTAAAAATTCGCAGTAGTAAAAAGTATTTGACGATGAATATTGTAACGATATTTTCATGAAGAAGCAAGAATGAATAATTCTGAAAACTCACTTTCTTCTCCTTGAGTGGCTCAATATGAGTGGCAATCAATCGTCTGGTTCTTGAAGCCAAAGTCTCCATCCTTGATGCTGTCGCCAAGTCTTTTATTTGGTTCCCAACACTTTCCAGCTGAGCAGCAAAGGAGTTCAAGTCTTTCCCAGTAACTGGACTCGATAGCTGGAAGTGAGAAATCATCAAAAACTCGTTCTTAAACGATTCATTGCCTTTTCATCATTACAGTTCAGATTACACAGTACACGATTCCAGAAGTAGATATCATAAAATATTATTTTCTCTATATTGTTAGTTACTATCCAATTTCAAAGTATCTTTAAAGCCTGGTTTTCATTAGTAGAGTTAGTGGTCGAGTAACTAGCATACTAACTCTACCGAGCTAACTCTTCACTACTTACTTGGTCGAGTTACTTGCTTTTCACTACAATTGATCTACTCGACTCTACTCTACTAGCTCGAGACTGTTTTCATTAGGATGAGTACTATCCCACGGTGCTATCCCACTCTGCTAAAACTAGTACTCCACCATGACTCTACTCTACTATGAACGTTTCAAGATAGTCTTCAATGGAAGTTGAATAAATCTGAAGCTCAATATTGAGTGATCCATGTTGAGAATGATCAAGATGATGAATTTAAATAAATATTAAACAATTGATATTAACAAAATATAGGCTACAATTGTGTCATATTTCTTCTTCCCCGTAGTAATGAAATCATTACTTTAATTTACTGTAAATCGTCTCATTTCTATCACATTAAGGAAACATGTTACATAGTAATGTATACTATGTGATAAGAGTATAATAATGAATTGATATACCATAATCCGCATTTTATAGTAAGAATTCAGTTGCAGTCACTCAGTAAATGTTCATTTATTATAAAATCATGAGCCTTACTAATCTACTAAAGCATAAGTGGAATTAAAATAGTTTGGAGTTATATGTTAGGCTAGGCGTACACTGGTTAGTCAAGACAAGACGAGATTATAGTCACGTTTAGTCACAGTAATTCACATAGTTGCTTATGAAGCAACACACACCTATTAGTCATTGCATCAGTGTGGACTAATCTTGTCTTGTCTTGTTTAACCAGTGTACGCCTAGCCTTAAAGTGAATAAGGAGTTATATAATAATGTCTTATGATTTGAATTATATTGAATATTGTACATCAGTTTAAGTAATTAGACGTAAAGATTTTCTCTGTAACTTATAACCTTATAAGATATGTGTAGAACTTCACAAGATCTTAGTCTTACATAATTCCTATGAGCGGTGAGATTAACTGATAGCGCTTGCAAGAGGTCGTTCAGTTGGTTTTGCAGTGTAGGAGATAGCACTTTGAGATGATTGAGCTTCACTTTGATGTCATCCAATTTATCGTGGAATTTGTCCCATTTCTTTGATTCCGTCATTGTTTCTATATTAAATACTCCATTCAGTTTGAATACGGGATAGACTGGTTTGTTTTCATGGCACTCCCTGGAAATACAATTGGAAGATCAAGAATGATTTTGACTTCAGTCCAGCATTTTCACATGAAAAATTCTATGAATGGTTGTATCTTTGTCACTCCTCATTCCTGATCTTTGAAGGTGACATTATTCGAGCTCTTTCCAGACAAAAATTCTTTCTTGTCTAAGCGTTTAAATATCTTTTTAAAGAATTTGATATTTTCATTCAAAGTGGATTTGGAAGGGGAATACTTCAATGTGAAGAGTATTGATCAAAGTTATTATCGATAACATTAATTATAATAATAACGAATTGGCAAAAAATTTATAGAGTTCATCTCAACCTTCTCTTTTCTATACGTTTAAGATTATAACGCCATAGAGAAGCGATACTCTCTAGTGAATCTAGAGATTCTAATCTGTTCTAATCTAGTTCTCATCTGTTCTCTATGATAACGCTCTTCTGAATCCACTAAATAAGTAAATAATAATCCACGATTGTATTCCACTGAAACTATATTCGAATATAGCATTAAATTCAATTGTAGAAATCAGAAATTTTATTGAAAAAAAAATTACACAGTACAATTTTTTTTTTAAATCCAGGCGAGGAAAATCGAGATAAATTTCAAATCAATCCACAAGTTTGACATATTTGAGAATAGAATTTGTAAAAAATCTAGATGTAGCTTAATAATTAATTGACATAATTATATCCAAAATTAAACATGAATTAAATATGATTTTTTGTCGTTTGTTCCCCTCACCTTAAAACTTTGTTGAACGGAACATCGATTGTATCATTATCGAAGGCCAATGTGGAAATGAATTTATGCGAGTTTGGAAAGAGTCCAGGATTGTCCAGTAGTTGAGAGAGTGCGGGAAATTCGGGCTCTTGATAGAGAGGTCGACATATGAAGGCCTGGCCATGGCCTCCTATCACAAATACTATTATGGCCAGAAGCCACAGTACCGTTGATAGAAGACATATAAGTATGACACAGCTGAAATTAGAGAAAAAATAAACTTATCATGCATTATTGTGATTGAATTTTCTTTGTAAAGCTATTATAGCAATTATTTATTAACTGAGCGTTTGATGGAAATGATATAGCAAGTTATAGATCAAATGAGTAGCATAAAATGTGTCTACAGTAGTATCCCTTTTCTAATGTGATTTATTTCATAGAGAGCTGAAGGTTTTAGAGTAGTTTTGATTTGATGAACATCATTAATTTTCCATTTAAATTCTTTGAATCTGGATCACTTACAAAGAACTTCGAGGTAAATGCAATCACGTAGGTTCGTAAAGTATCTGTTTTTATCACTTTCTAAGGACTGGAGGCATATAAGTTTCTAAAAGATTTATGCGTGCGGTACCTGATTTACCAAAAGATAAAAGCTATAAAGAGCTATGTGAGATTATGAGAAGCCAATTTTCTCGTAAAGTATCAGTTTCAGACCTCTCTACTCTAATCAAGCCTATCATTTTCATATTGAATTTTATCACAAGAGAATTCCTTGATATTTATTCAATCTATCAGAGAGAATAATCTACTGTATGACTGCATTATCATCTTAATATCCGTCACATATGATAATGTTTCGAGATCCAATAACAAATTATCAATTCGGTTGACATGATTTGCTTTGTCGAAATCTTTGGAATAATGAAATCGCTATGAAATTTGTTTGAGCTAATAAATTATTATTTTCAATGTCTTCAAAAATTATTTAAAAAATAGAGTATTACATCAATAAAGTGGGTCCAGCGGACTTCTCCGAGCCACAACATCCACAACTGATCCCCAGTTGAAGCAGAATCCATAAAAGAGCCAAAGAGCCTGCGGCACCTGTCAAAAAGAATAGTAAAAATGTATTCAAAGTAGCTTTTTGATACTTTATACAGTACTGTATATTTATATTATTATATATTATATAGGCATAGTATATTATTGATATCATGAGGAATGAGTTGAGGATAATATTGAAAAATCCAGTTCTTACAATAGTGTTGTACTGCTTATAGCTTATAGTAATCCTCACATGCTACTTCTCATAATATAGCAGATTTACTTTCCAGGCTTCATGTGACATATTTTTCATATATTATTCATGATTTCACGATTTCCAATTTTATCACAAACATTCGACAATCTTTAGAATTGTTCAATATGTTCAGTAATAATTAATAATAATGTAATAATAATATTTTATAATAATTATTAATAATATTGATACTCCATCTCAATTGATATTTAAGAAATATATTAGGCTCTACTCACACTCTTGGAAACTGAAATTGCTGAAACTGAGCGACTTGGATAACAAACATGTGTATTCAAATGACGACGCTCAGACGATCCTGCAACCTCACTGTCTGAACGTCATCATTTGAAAACACATGTTTGTTATCCGAGTCGCTCAGTTTCCGCGATTTGAGTTTCTGTAAGAATGTTTCCGCCTGAATCTTCTGTAAGATTTAATCTACTATCACTATGGTCTGTTGAAAGATAAAGAATTTCACTTACGTTTTTCTAATATCATATTCGATTCATATTAAGAACTATGTTGAGCTATGCAGTTACATTAATCTAAGTCTTCGATTTTCTAACAGACAAATCTTCGGTTGGTTGAGTCAAAATGATTAGCCTAGCCTGGCAATACTTGCGAACTACACAATTTCATCTCTCATCATCATCATCATCATCATCCTCATTACCAACGCAAAAGCCTAGAGCTAATGTGGGCATCATCCCCAGGAAAAATCGATAAATACAATAAATAATAATAATGAATTCTGAACAAATCCAAATCATTAGCGTAATAGCATACCAGTATGTAATCACTTAGGACCATATTATACGAGACGGCATTGACGCCGAAATTTAACGGTAAGTTAAATGTAAGTAATGTAATTAAAATATAAGTGGGACTTACATGTTGAAAAATATACAAAGGGCATTTGATGCTCCAATTTGGTGCTCTGTGATTGGTCCAGAAAAATGCCGCCTCGTATATTATAACCCTCACAAATCATAAGAGTTGAAATACTTCAATCACATTCATGAACTTATAAACTCCTAGATTGAATTCAATAATTGATGAAATAACAATGGAATAGAATTTATTTGCGCATAATGAATAGAAAATAGTGGAGCCTCTCACCTAATCCAATCATCCAACGCCAGAACTCTAGTTCTGGAATATCAACTGCTATATCGTCCAACACATTTTGGCCGGTTGTCAATTTTCCTTTCAAATTTCTCACGAGAATTTCCAATGATCTGATGCTCTCATCAATATTCATTTGCTCTTGGTTCAATTGGCGTCGAACTCCTGAAAGTAAGGTGTGGGTAAGATAAATAATTCATACCTGGGGGAATGTAATGTGCCTACCTGTTGTAACTCAGGAAATAATTTACCCTAACAAAACAAAAAAACGATATTTCATCTGAATTTTTCTATTGAAGAAGTTTGGAATAAATAATCTGCACTGAAGTGGTTTGGTAGAATTTATAATAAATAATGATTGATGACGTTAATAATATTTAAAATCATTGATTGAAATCACAACTTATTAGTCTTTATACTAATTATTCATCGGTATTGCCATTAACTTCTTGAGCTTCAGGTTCAGGTAGGTAAGGGCTACATGGCAATATTTTTTTAGACTGATATCGAAACGCCAGCTAAAGATTATTCACATAAGATTGTTTATAAGCAAGAATTCATTAACATTTTAGCAAGGCATTGTGGTTGAATAATCAATGAAAATTCTAAAAACTAGTAAATAAATGTTCTAGATTAATTTAATTTGATATCAGCTATGATCAAATTGGTCTGAAATTGCAGTGACAGGTACATACTTCACCAACCAAGAATTCACTGGTTATTGACAATGCTCTAATGACATTAATCGCTTAATGTTTATGATCTATATAATAGAGAAATACTTGGTTTAGTAAACAGCGCTATGTCCCTATGTTCTGCTTCTTACACTCACCTCCAGTTCTGGACAGATTTCCAGAAGATGCAATACCTAATCTTTTTATCTAGAAGAGGGTTGCTAGTCATGGCTGATAAAATTCTCTTGGAGTTATGATCAAGTATGGTTCATCTCATATTAAAACGTATCACATACAGGTATTATGTATTAGACAGCTTTGAGCTCATAATTTTGTAGCGTAGAATATTTAATTAATAATCAGTTGACCCACCTTCTCTGGAATCCTTGGTATCAACTGCAACCTGCCTTGGAATGTCTCTGAAGAGAACTCTGGCTGACTCCACTGCTCCTCTCAATTCTGGTCCGCCAATTTGTCTCACTCTATTCAATTTATCGTCTTGTCGCAGCTGAAAGATATTTGGAATCGTAATTTCAGTTATCATAAGAGAAATAACTGATAAAGAATTATTCACTGTGCTAGTGAAGTACCAAGTAATAAATGAAGTATTTGAATGTAGAAATAAAAATACCAAGTGATAAATGAATAATCAAGCCTATGCTGCAGTGAACTAATTAAGTGGAGTAAGAGTTTAAAAATTGTAAATGATAATGATTACGACTTCTTTTTCACTGCGAATTCATTGATTAAGTTACTCACTTTCTTGTGTAGGGTTCTCTGAGATATTCCTCAATGGATACATCATAAACATCTACAACACCCATAAGTGCTCATATTGATCATCTAGAGCTCAATAGGAGTTACAGTTTGAACACTTCTCATGAATGTCAAATACTCTTGAAATGAGTTGTAACTTGATTGTTGATTATCATAGCTTCTCTAGGGTTCAATTCACATTGAAAAATCTGTGTAGGCCCATTGAAAGTGATCAAAAGTCTCTACAAAGTGAAATATACAATGAAATACTCAATCGCCCAAAAACAAGTTATTAAAATCGAGCTGAAGATTTATTGCAGTGAATTTTGAAAGTACAGTGAAACCTGTCTAAGGCGGACCCTGTGTAAGACGGAAACCTGTTGAGACGGAATGGTTTTTCTGGTCCCAAGGAATTTTGTATAAAGGTAAAAGTACCTTTGTAAGCCGGAAACCTGCTAAAACGGAAAAAAAAATTCAGTTCGGTCGCGTTCCGTCTTAGACAGGTTTTACTGTACTTTCTTTGTTATTGAGTACTATAAAATTCAATTTGTGTACCGTTTCTATCTAACCGTATAGCACCATGCAGCTACTGCGGAGAGACTTAATAAATGATCACCCTTTGAATCAATATTTGTATGGAAGAAAAGTTTTTTTTTACAAGATGTTAACCCTTAAGTGCGCGCGCCCGGTTTTGTAACGTAAGTGCGCGCGTGGGGTCGTTCAGACCCCCAACACAAAAAAATCATTTTAACTTGCTGGTATCATATTATTTCAATTTTTTTTTTACTTCTATGTTTGCATGCAAGAGTTAGTAACTGTATTTGGAGAAAAAAATCTATATTGAGAACCGCTTTCAAATGTAATTTAATGAATATTGTGCGAGTGACATACCTAAAATTGTAGCAGGTCTGGTAGCAAGAATTTCACATTGAAAGAAGAGAGGAACAGAATACTCACTTATAGGGAAATATAATAATGTTTTGTCATGTTCGCCAGTATTCCATGGGCCAGGTAGGTGCCTAATAATATTTTGTAGGCCGAACTTTAGAAGTAGGTGAAATAATAGGTTCTTTCTTCCTTACTGTCACTTTATCTTTCTCAATAAAGTCCTGTTCACAATAATCTCCAGCCCCAAGGATACCATGGCGTCTTCTATAATTTCATTTACATGGTCTTCAATGACATGCTCATCAACTATCATATTATTCTCAGTCATTTCGCACAAACAAAGTTTCAATCACACATCAATTTATGAACAAAAGAAAAAGTTCATTTTCTATGTATAAAAAGTAAGTAACACAGGTAAACGTGTGGGGATAAAAGCAACCCGACTGAATAAACATTGAATATATACCCATTGATATAATATATTCAATGGTATAACTAGCTGGTAACGTGAGTACGCGCGCGGGGGTACAAAATGACCCTACCGTATAAAACTAGCTGGTAACGCGAGTACGCGCCCGGGGGTACGAATGACCCTACTGTGCAGACTAAATTTAAAACGTTTGTTCTGCGAAACCGGATAGTGCTATTGCAAAACTAACTGCAAATATTGACTCACAACATTCCAGTGCAGAGATGTCTAGACGGCAGGCAGTTTAGCCAACATATTCTATTAGATAGAGAAAAAATAATTTGCGTGGGGTCGTTTATAGCCCCGCGCGCGCACTTAAGGGTTAAATGTATTTGGTTATTACAATCTACTTTAATTATAATAATACTTTTCATTACCTGCTTTATTTTATAATTTTCAATACTTTTGATAATAGATTTTCCAATTTTACAACTTACCGAATCGACGCGAAGAGTGACTTCGAGTCCGGCAATGTTGAGAGTGTCACAGAGTGGTCGGTCTTTGGGGGAGCACTGTCTGCGAAACGAGTTCACTTGCAGTCGCAGGTCGGACAACTTGTCTGTCGTCATAATGACGCCCTCCGACAAAAGTCCGGCTGCCAGCTGCACCAACTCTACTGATTCTCCAACTTTGCTCACATCTATTTAATAATTGATAAGAAATTAATAAATATAATCGTATTGACAAAGAATTCTTCAAACAACTAACATCGTAAACTCCTGAATAAAATATTCTCATAGGAATGATCATCCCTAGTTTGAGACAAAAACTAGAAATTAATCGAGGCAATCAATTGAATTGTTTTTTTCTCAATTTAAAATGTTGCGCTGCAAGCTTTATTGATACGCTGAAATTATTATGTTAAAGGACTAATCCCACATGTCATATCAGTCTAGTCACCGTCTTGATCAATTTAGCTCGGTTTGCGCATGCGTCAATGCACTCAGTGCTCTGTGATTGATCCATTGTCATAGTAGTATATAGTATAACTAGTAGTATAGTAGTATATAGTAAATATTGTCGTAATAGTAGTAGTAGTATAAGAATACTATAAGTATTCTTATACTACTACTACTACTACGACAATATTTACTATATACTACTATACTACTAGTTATTATTATATATATATATATATCTAATATAATATAATATATTATATTAATATAATATAATATATATATCTAATATATACTATTCTTATACTATAAGTATTCTTATACTATAGTTTCTTATATATTCTTATACTAGTAGTAGTATAAGAATACTTATAGTATTCTTATACTATTATACTTATACTTATAGTATCAGTATATAGATTATAGAATACTAATAGTTTCCCATCGTCTGACTGAACGGACTGGTGACCAGACGATATGTGGGAATAGTTGTTAATGCTGATTAGTTTCAAACTATTTTTCGTAATTAATGGTTTTGGTTTGACACACCCACACTATCTTACTGGATCTAGTGACCAGCAAATCATTTTCTAAATTTGTTTGAAAATGTTATATTGTTTCTTGTTGGTTCATTCAAATTGATAATCACACAAATGTCAGAGTGATCGCAGCTTGTAGTAGTGTAGCAATAAAGCTCTAAACTGCATTAAAAGTTCTTGTTTTGAATCAATCGTAGGAAACAAATAAAAAAGATTTTCTGGATTGATCTAGCATTCTGTGTAGTGTTTGAGTAACTTTTCACTACCTTGTGCAATGTCCCTGAGGGATTCCAGAGCAACGTCCAGTCCTGTTTCCCTCGACAGTTCTGTCTGTATCGGCTGTCCCAACAATATTTCAACATCTGTGAAACAAACAAACAGCTGCAGTTGAAATAATTGTGTTATGTCAATGACATCAGTTACTGTCACGGCTATGTCCTGACGATTTGTACAATGCTCCTGCCATATATATGAGCTCCATTGAGATTTCAAATCCATTGCTTTAGACATATTGCTTTCTATAGGCCACACATCACTCTTGGAATGGCTTTTGAACGAAAATCTTGATAAAAATTAATTGATTTGAGAATTTAAATCAGTTATAAGCTCCTGAATTTGTTAATTCATTCCACGAATATATCATAAGTCATGACATTATTCATTACATAAATCGACGGATACTATTCTGAGTACATTATTCTAGTATCCGTGTATGAATCTATTCAAATTTTTAGCAATTTATAGTTAATCCCATGATTTAGACGATTTTTATGGGATTTTTGTGTTTATCGCTTCATCCTTCATATTATCTTCTCCCAATTCTACATGTATCTCTTGGATACTAGCAAAACTATTGTTTGTTGAGTACATATCGTGGGTTGAACTGCATGAAGCAAATGCTTCAACTGCATCAACCAAATGATTTAACTATTGAGAGGAGATGATTGAATGCGTTCCGTATTAATATTATGATTTAAATCGTTAAACTTTTAGATGAAAATTAAGGAATGAATATGATGATGTTTTACATCAAGATGCATAAGTAAGATCCTTATAACCTTAAGTAACTCCTTGAACCTTACTAATCGGCTTTACATTAATTTGTTGAATAAATTACCATTCAACTAAAGTGACGCATCAGATTGCAATAAGCCTCTTTGAAAGTGCTCTTATAGGGAGTCCTAGATAGTAAACTCAAGTGATTGAAAATCATAATTTAGAGTGAATTAACAATTCACATCCTAACAGACCTGAATATTATAACTGTTCTATTGATCTGACATTATATAGGTAGCTAACATACATTATATAGCTAAGGGGTATTAGGCTACATAGCAATAAGAAACAATACAAGAATAAAATAAAATTTATCACATGATTCTTGAATGACAAGATTCTAAATTTGAACCAATTAACGCCAAAAATCTTAGTTTTCAATTGATTTTTGCGTTTTGAAGGACAATGTAGCTGAAAATGAAAAGCAGGTGAGGAGGGCAAGAGCCTTTTGGTTGCCTTATCAGTTTCAGTGGAGTCCCCTGGCTGAAAAAAGCAAGCTAAGCGAGTTACCAGCAATTGAAATGATATCACAATGAAGTTCGCCTTGAAATAATACACCTATAATCACTTAACTTCACATATATCATAATAAGACTTTGTTTTTCTCCTATGTCCTTCAACAAGAATCATTTTTCTTTTACTAGAGACTTTATTATTAATTAAAAAAAAAACAAACAAATTATTAGTTCTAAAAAAAAAATAATGAAAAATATGTATATTGAGCTTCACTATGCCCAACGAGAGATGCACCATGTACCATACTCATAACTCGAGAAGTGGTGTAAGAAATAATTCAGTTTGAAAAAGAAAATGGTTGTAAACAATAGAAGAAATACGTCGCGGCTAATCCTGTAGCAGCTTACTCCATTCTGCAATGACGTACGGAGCAGTTACACACCTGTGGCCCACGGACAACCAAGCTGCGTTTGCTGTTTCATCCAACCATAAATTCAGAACGAACTCCTTTGTCCCACTTTGCTTCTGGTAGTTTGTAATGGTCCTGCCAATTATCTCCAATTTTGAATTTATTACCAATATTCTATCAAGAACTTGTATTTTAATGAAATAAAAAATAAACGTGCTATTTGTCATTTCATTCATGATGGATTCAGGAGAAAATTAAAGAGTACGTCGTTTTTGATACGTTGTTTTGATCCTGTCAATCGCGATCAAGATCCCAATAATCGTCAGTAACATTCATCAGTAACTTTCATCATCAGTAATATTCATCAGTAACTTCTATAAACGTTCAATAGAATGAAGAATTATCGTACTCTCTTTCTCTCAGAGAGAAAAATAATAAAATTATATGCATAATAAATCATTATCTCTCTCTAAGCACTTACTCTCTTTGGTCATGGTTAGCGAGTGAACGTGCATAACTTCGGCTCCTTTCTATAAAGCATTTTAGTAGGGCTTTTCTCCAGTTTTTACATTGAAATTTATATAGGCGTTCTCAGTTTTTTGTGTAGTGTTTAAAAATCTAATTGTTTTCCAAATTCACTTTCGCGTTCAATAATTAATCAATAAATTATATTTACCACGTGGTCTCAACCTTTGTTAGTGAAAGTTATTCAGGTAGTTATTCAGTCGTTCGAATTCTCAACACAATGGGCAGAGGAAAAAGCAACACTCCATTGAGACAGCAGGCGCCTCGAGCTGTCAATCAGCAGGGTGCAACGACCCCAACGCTAGCCGAAGAGATCCTGCTCAGGATAAGGGAGGAGGTCAGCCAGGCGGTATCCGAGGCGATGAGGACGTTTCAGGCTCAAATTGACGACTTGAAGTCTGAAAATTTTGTACTGAGAGAAAGACTTTCAAATGTCGAAAAAGAATTCGAATTGAAAATCGACGATTTGGAGCAGTATGGGCGTAGAACCAGTCTCCGTTTCTTCGGGATTCCCGAGAGTGAAAAAGAGAACACGGACGACCTTGTGATCAGGACGTGCAAGGAGAAGCTGGGGATTGCGCTGCCACTGGATGACATCCATCGGTCGCACCGTGTCGGACGTCTTCCGAATCCGGCGACGAAGAAGGCAAGCCAAGGAGGACCGAACCCGACGGCGGACCGACCCCGACCCATCATCGTGCGGTTCAGCGGCTACCGCGTGCGACAGCGGGTGTTCCAGGCGAAGAGGCAGCTCGCAGGAACGGGGGTCACGATCCGAGAGGATCTGACCAAGCACCGCCTGGCTCTTCTCAATGCTGCTGCCGACAAGTACGGCATTCGGAACACGTGGACCAGCGATGGGAGGATTAAGTTCGCCGTTGGAGACGGACCTTCACGTCGGATCCGGACGGCCGAGCGCATGGAGGACCTTCACTAGGCGCCACCAGCTTAACTGTCATCCACCGGTCTCATCTAATCGGGGTGAGTTCACAAATTAAAATTAACTTGTGGTACATGATAAGTGGTCTCATCCGATGAATAAATAATCGAAATTTTCTTTTTAATCAATTCTCATCGACAACCAACTACTTGATACATTTAAATACCTAATTGAATCTTATTCCATCTCATTTTTCTATACACTTAAGTTTTCTAGTTAATATAAATTTACTGTATTTCGACCATCAGCTTGCAAAGAAATAGACTTTGACAGTAGTTGTATCTAGAGCTTTACTGTACAGCTAAACTTCAGTGCTGAAGATTGAAGTACAAATTTTAAGATGTGGGTAGTGTTATTACTTTTATCTAGGCTATTATTATTATTATTATTATTTAATTTTCTTCGTGCCTCAACACTACAGGCTTTCATCCTCTAAGAAATAGTAACACTATATAATTAATATAATTACAACCACGTTTTATCTTATTCAACTATGAGACCACTTACAAGTGAATCCATATACAGTATATATATAATATACAATTCACATTATATATCCAGTATATATCCATTTACAGTATAATATTTTCAATTCAAATATATATAGATCCGTCCCACTCACTTAATATCGCAATAAGCCAGATTTTCATCAGTTGGATTGGAGGTAGAGTGGCTGGCATACTAGAGAATGGTAGCAGTAGGTACTTTACCATGGTGCTACCATGTACTCTACCATATACAACTGTACTTCACCATGTAGTCTTCTTTGGGGGAGATAAAAATACAGTTTGTACTAGTTTGCACTGATGAATACCTAATTCCACTTAACTTTGAGGGGGATTTCAGAATTGAAACTATTAGTCAATCCTTACCGATATCACTATTTATAACAACTCAAATCTCAATATTCTTATTAAATGAATTTATGCTCGAGTATTTTCCTTAACTGAATGTTTGCACGTTTTTCATAAATTGTTTATTAATTCTCTTCTCGAACCATTTACCTCTCACCTTCTTTTCATTATTTCTTCACTCATAATAGCCTCATAATAGCCTTCTTTTCAAATTCAACTCCTTGTCTCACTCACTACTGCTCATCTTATCTCTCTCCCTCCCTATTCTTCCTTCACCGTCACCCTCCCCCCTCACAACCACCCTACCTCCTTCCACGCACTACATCACAATACTTCTTTTCTTTTCCTCAAAACATTCCTTCTACTCTATCTCTGTCTCATTAATACTATTCTTTCCTTTCTTTCTTCATTCTACGTTTAGTACCTACTCTATCATTCTATCTCTATTCTCTATCTCGCTCACTCTCAGCTCGCTTTCCCTTAGCTCACATATTGTGTCTTATAATATTTCTCTCTTTTCATTCTCATCCTACTCTTCACACTTCCTCTTCTACCATATCTTTTTTCTTCTTCTTCGTTTCACCCTCTTCAACATCCTACACGTTTTTCTTTTCAATCAAGTTTTTTTCATTATATGCTCCGTAATTTTATGTTTTGTATTGTAACTTTAACTCATTGTCGATTGATCCTCGATCACAATCGTATTAAATGTACTCACAAATTTACTATGTTTTGCCGCTGTTTTCTGCCGCTCTACTCTATTGTTGCAGCCCATATTCTGGAAATTCCCCTGGAATGCGGCCTGACAGCTTCTCCCCCCCTCCCCGCCACTACCCTCTACTGCCACCAATGGACAATGAACTGAATTTCTCTAAGCACCCCATTATGAGACCGGTAACCCGATGATAGACAATGGTGCTACACAAAAAGTGATTTCTTGTGAAGTTCAAAATACATAATATTATAGTGTATAATTATAGGAGCCGAAGTTATCAGACCAACGCTGATGACTTGCTTTAGAGACATTGAAATATTAATTAGGTTAAGTATCATCATCATCCTCATCATTGTCATGCACTGCTCTACGGTTGGTTCTAAGTTTGTTTGCTATTCCAATGATGCCCTTAACTAACGACTTAGCTCGCCCGCCCTCAATTCAGGATGGCAACCATAATAATGATACAGGGCTTCTATTGTATAATGAACTAGAACCATATAACAGGATTTTTAAGGCCGCCCACCTAAATGTTCAATCCCTTAGCTGTCACATAGACGAACTTAGAGCGATCTTCCGTTTTCAAAACTTTAATATTATTGGTATCTCAGAATCGTTTTTAAAGCCCAGTATCCAATCCTCCCTAGTTGCTCTGCCCGGTTATAATCTTTTCCGTAATGATCGTTTGAATAAAGCCTGTGGAGGCGTGGCATTATATGTAAAAGATGGTATAAAAACTAAAATATTAACTGCATCTAAACAAGAATATTCCGCCAAACCGGAATTTATGCTACTTGAATTATCTTTGACTAGCTCCGATAAATTACTTGTTGGAATATGCTATAGACCTCCAAAAATAGGACATTTCACTGATTTTGAAAATGCTTTAATTTCTTTTATGCCATTCTATAGCCGTATTCTTGTTATGGGAGATATGAACACTGACCTCAATATGACTAACCGCAACTTTGACTATCACCAACTGACAACAATTTTTCGCTGTCTCAACATGACTATCCTACCGCTCAACCCAACTCATCATACTAACGACTCTGATACATTTATTGACCTATTAATAGTCAGTGATCCAGATGAGGTTGTTCACTCGGGTCAAGTCTGTGTTCCAGCTATCTCTGGACATGACTTGATTTACTGTGTACTCTCTCATAAGACACCTAGACCAGTACAGAAATTCATGACATATAGGGACTTTAAACACTTTGATGAGACCGCTTTCCTGACTGACGTAGCGCAGACTCCATGGCATCAAATTGAGGCTCTCCCCTCAGTAGATGAAATGGTTCTGACTTTTGATAACTGGACGCTCAACCTATATGACAAACACGCCCCCTATGTGACTAGAAGAATTAATAGGAAACAACGAGTACCATGGATGACTGACGAAATACTAAAAATGATGGGACAGAGAGACAAAGCTCATAGGAAATTTAAAAGAACAAATGATTTAGATAGTTTAATTGAGTATAGAAGTTTGAGGAATAAAGTTAAACAACAACTGCGCAACTCCAAGATTAGGTACTTGAACACATTCATTGCAGATAATAGACAAGACTCTAAATTATTGTGGCGTGGAATAAAAGAACTAGGCCTAGGTAAACAGGAATCTCGAACTCAAATTGACTTACCACTTGACGACATTAATGACTACTTTGTCTCACATTCGACTCAACGTGACGAGACAACAATCAGTGACCATATTAATAATCTCAAAATTCAGGTAACAAACTTAAATATACCACTTGCCAATCAATTTCATTTTGAACCGATTTCAGAGCAAGATGCTTTTAAAGCAATTCAACACGTTCGTAGCAATGCAACCGGGGCAGACAAAATACCTATAAAATTTATAAAGAGAATGTTATTCTCAGTCCTTCCAATAATCACATTCATCTTTAACAAATCTCTTGAAACGGCTATTTCCCTGAAAATTGGAAGCTTGCTCTAGTTCGTCCGTTAAACAAAGTCGCCTCTCCAAATAAAGTTGAAGACCTAAGACCAATTAGTATTTTACCTGCCCTATCCAAAGTTCTTGAAAGACTAGTTCATACTCAGGTTGTACAGTTTCTAGCTCATAATAATAAACTTCACAACTTCCAATCTGGCTTTAGAAAATCTCACTCAACCGAAACAGCTCTCCTGCGTGTCACTGATGATATCAGGTTGGCTATGGACCAAAGAAAATGTACTATTTTAAGTCTATTTGATTTTTCTAAAGCTTTCGATACAGTAGACCATAAAGTTCTCCTAAGCAAATTATCTTTACTAGGTTTTAGTCATAAAACACTAGCTTGGTTCAATTCCTATCTTACAGGCAGGAAACAATGTGTAACAATTGGAGATAAAAGATCAAATTGGAAAAATGTTCTACATGGTGTTCCTCAAGGCTCTATACTAGGACCCCTACTTTTCACTCTGTATGCTAATGACCTTCCATCCGTTATTAAGTTTTCTAGTTTCCATACTTATGCTGATGATCTTCAAATTTATGCAAGCTGTCCTACCACAAAAATTAATGAAACAGTAGACAAAATTAATCAAGACATAAACTCGATTGTTGATTGGACTAGGAAAAATGGGTTGAGACTCAACCCCATTAAAACACAGCCCATTATTATAGGATATTCACGACTAGTTAACAGCATCGACTTGAACACAATTCACAAAATCACTGTTGATGGCAATGAAATCCCTTATTGTAGTGTAGTTAAAAACCTAGGCATCATAATGAATAACACACTAGACTGGTCAGAGCAAGTAAATAAAACATGTAAAAAAGTATTTTCAGCCATCCATCCATTAAAGAAAATGCAAGATATCCTTCCTCAAAACATAAGATTAATGCTGGTTCGATCTCTCATCTTCCCACACTTTTTATATTGTAATTCAGTACTCAATGATATGCAAGTCACCCTCAATGATAAATTACAGCGCTGCCAAAACTATTGCTTACGATTTGTTTACTCTATTCAACGCCATGAACGGATCACCCCAGCACACATTGCCAGCTCAACTTTGAAGCTACCCGATCAGAGACTTCTTAGGATAGTTAAACTTGTTAGAGATATCTTAAAATATGGTCAGCCAAATTATTTCAAAAACGATTTTAAATTTGTCTCTGAAGGTAGGAGAGTAGATGTCTCACACACTAGAACCGGAGAAAATACTTTGAGGATACCGAATCACAGAACTACCATTTATACTAAATCTTTTCTTGTGAGTGCCTGTCGTATATGGAACTCACTTCCTAATTCTATTAGATCTATTGAGGGTCGAGCGAGCTTTATTTTGAAATTGAGAAAATATCTTCTTGATAAAATGATTGAGCCTGACCAACCCTAGAGCACTGCATGACAGCTTTCATCTTCCACCTTTCATCTTTCACCTCATACTCATTGTAATTTAATCATAATTCAAATCAATATTATTTTAGGTATTCATTAGAATACCTCATCTCTAGAATAATGTTCAATTGTAATCTTAATTAACGTCGGAAAAGTTTTCTGTATTGTATCATGTTTCCCTAATCGTAACTAAGTCGATATTTACAAACGTAGAATTTTTCTATTAATATAATATTATAACTTCATTTTGACAACTCATCGACATCATAATATCTTTACCATTACACACGGCGAGACGTTAATCGAGCAATACTACAAGTATATTCTATTCACACCAATTTCTAATCTTCCTTCTAATCCATCTCATCTTCCATCACAATCAATTAATAATTAATTATTTTTCAGCTATTCCTTTTATTTTCATTTAAAATTATTTGTTTTTTTTTCAATTACTTGTTTTATTTATTTCATATAATCGTTTTTGTTTCATTAGTTTTCTTGCTTAGTTCTAATGCTCTATTTTTTTTTTAAATTTCAGTCTAAATATGTAAATTATTTTAGTCTAAATATGTAAAATTCAACCAAGGTCAAGTGTTGATGGAAAGGATTTCTCTGTATCTCCTTTCCCAAGAATGGACATTCATATGTCCAAACTTCGCCTTTTCATCTAGATAACTCACAATTATTATATCATCAGTATACTTTTGCCCTATATCTACTCATAGCATAATTTATAAGCTAATGTAAATTTGACAAATATTTAGTTGTACAGTATATATTTTATTATTATTATCTAGAATTTAAGCCGTCATATTTGTTATCTACATGAATAAAGTAATAAATCTAAATCTAAATCTAAATCTAAGCTGTAAACTGTCGTCTCCATACTCTCTCATTGCAGACACCAATATTATTCTTCTAAAGTTGTAGCTCAAGTTCTCCAAACAATTACTGTTCATCAAGAATCAATCAATGTATTTTCCCTTGATTTGAGGGAACAGAAATGAAGGGAAAGAGGAATAGCTTTATTAGTCTATGAAGGTGACCGATAAGTGGATAAACTCTGAAAATTTTGAAAAAAAAATAAAATAGAGAATTGAGAATAATTTTCATAATTTTATAATTATTAGTCTATGAATAACTTACTACAAACATTGAAACTCATAAATCATAGCATGGAAACAACACATAATCACAGCAGTTTTCGTTTTTTTAATGAAATATTATATATATCAGACTATTGTGGTGGATATGTTGGAGGAGGGTTGAGAAAACTGTTCTAATTTGTTCTAAACTGTTTTCCAATTTGAAAACTGGTCTAAACCTGATTGTTGGAGGATTGAGAAAGAAGTTGGCGCTCAAGCGGTGAGCTTCAGCATTATGCTCAAGCTCACCGCTCCAGTATGGACAATTCAATCTAGTAAGAAATACTTTACAGCCATCTGGGATGCAGAAAAATTATTGGATCTCCGTGCTATTTTTTATCGGGGGAATGCGAACCACTAGACTGGAAACTTCTCAGGCGACTCCACAATTTTTAGAGGAGTCTTGAATTTAGTACTCAATGTGGTATACATAATTCGATTTGAACACAAAATCTTTGTCATGCAGTTAAGTGATGCATGGATAAATTAAGAGAGACCTTCAGTCGTTCCATAAAATGAGAAGTCGTTAAAACAGGGCTAGGACAAGGTCAAAGCAATTATACGATGGAGCATTAGGGAGGGAAATTCTAAATTGGAAAATGCTTTCTCTGGATGAAAAACCCGTCTGTTCTGGAACGTTGTCAAAACGTTAGATGCCCTCCAAGTGCACCGTCAATTGTTTGAAGCTAATTTATCATCCTTTCCTTGACAGAGGTGATGGAGATTTTCTTCCCTATCATGACTTGACCTTATTCACTTTGATTTCTTCAAATTAGTATGGGGTGGTGCCGAAGTGGTTTACTTTGGAAAAGGAGTGATCATGAAAAACGTGGGAGAGAAAAAGAGCGAAACATTCCAGTTTGAACGACGATTTCCTGATAAAATAAGCTATAATATAATATTCCTGTAAAATATAATTATACTAATTAATGAATCTCTCCACTGATAAATTTGCCCGTTCAATAATTCTCTCAGTCCATAAGTATTACTGATAGAAGAAGATGAACGGAAAAATAAAAAAGTGGTTAACTTCAATATTTTAGAATGACAATATCGATTTTTAAAAATATATTGCTTCCAAAATCTTCAGTGTCATGTTGTCATGATAATTATTGAAGTTGAATGAATAGTCCACATATGCATTATCATTTTTAGATGGATTTCTCACAGATTAAAATATAAGTTAAAGTCAACAATATTTCAGGATATGTCAACATTATTGAATCAATACTTTGAGATACTAAACGAACCTAAATTGAACCATTCTCCTGGATTTATAATCATTCATGATTATTTTCTTCCAGTTTCAGTTCAATGAAATCTATTCACAGAGCTTCAGGCCAAGTATTTCCAAACTTACGATCTTCAGTTTAAACCTGACTTTTGGATTGAGATATATTTAGGTTTGATTTTCACGACGTACAGTATTTTCACGGCTTACAGGAGTATTTCATAGAAGGAACATAATATCCTAAATCGAAGCATTCCAATTTCAATTTTTACTCCTACTTTTATAAGCGTTTATCTCTTTCTTGTACTATTCATATGTGCGTAAATGTATCAGTTTTCATTTTTCCCTGTTGAATCCAAAAAAAGACAAAATCAAATCGCTTTTTCATACAGTATGAGATTCTTGTCACACTACGTAATCGATTGCATCTGTGGTAAATGGACATGTTTTCTAGTCTGAGTATTATTCATCGGTGTAGTCTTAAAACCACAACTCGAGTGGTCTGTGGGGGAGATCAAATTCTATGGCTATTGAAGCTGAGAGGAAAACCGCGCCCTGAATAAATCTCAACTACGAGCTCAATCTTGTCAACTCGATTTTTCATATCTGGAAAGCGTCAGGTTTTTTCAAGCCAAGTTAAATCTAATCGAGATTACATGGAGAATACGAACATCATCTGGTCAGTGCTGGTCGATATTAGCCGTCAACTATTGAAGTTCGAAGTCCGCCCGGTCTGACCACATGGTAGAGTGGACTAATAAGGCTGCCCCTCTCCCACCGACTCTCCACTACATGCAAGGCAGGATGTGAACTCGCTGTGGAAATTGGTCTGGTCTGACGGCACTTCAATTCGTTTAATCTCCTTCCCAATCAATCTCTTCTGCGCCAGATAGATAGATACCAATTTTTCTCAACCTAATCTAGTCAGAAAGGACTTATGGTTCGACAGTGTTATATTCTCGGCTAAGATGAGATGAATTTGGACAGTATTCGGAGCTAGATCGATCGATAATAATATTATCGTTCGGCTGTTGTTAACTTACCCATATCTGAGGAAAATTGTTTTTAGAGTTAAAATTTTCCAATTGACATTGAATTCAAATCAAATTTTTTATTTCCATTATTAGTTTGTGCTTCATATCATGTAACATAAATTTCTGAACGTCCATATACAATTAATATTGATAGACTCATTTGATGTACAAATATTGATATTCATGAAGATTGGATTCGAAACAGACATTCATGAATATTGAATAAAGCAATACTAATTCAGTAAATGGAGCCTTCGATATGAGAATGACGTCCCAGATTATTCACTTTAAATTAGTAAAAGTTTCCTACAATGTTCACTGATTATAGCACTAAAAAAAATAGTCTTACTTGAAACATATCGATTACTGTTGTGAGACACATCACTTTTCTATTGTTAGGTAATGCTATATTCCCTATTGATATAGCTCTTCATTTCCTTATTGTAGAAGAATTACTCTGTATTGTTTCACAGCGGGATACATTGAATTGGGAAAAGTTTTAAATATTGGCTTTCAGGATCAATATTCCATCAAGTATGGGAACAAAACACCTAAGTATCATTAGCACAGTACCTCAATATGATTAGATTTACATTTGCATTGGCTTGAAATGTTCAAGGTTGATGACTTTAACAAGAGCAAGCCCATATTTCCAAATACTGCCAGTGAATGGAATAGGAGTAATTGAGATCGGGTGAATCGCAATCACTTGTTCGGCATGAAACCATCATCTTTCTTTCTAAACTTTTTTTCCAATTTTATGAACTATCCCCATTGCAATATTTATAAAGAGTTTCAGTTGTTTGTAATCAGAATAAGAATTTTCCTGCTCTAAAGTCATTAACCTCTGGTTAAAAAGAGGAAATGAGATTCAGTAAAAGTTAGAAACAGGTAGGTGAGAAATTAGGGTGAAATAAATCCTCAAAAAGTGTGAGAGTTGAAATCTTCTTGGCTAGATCACGTTCACACAAGACAAATGGAAGTCAGGATCTTTTAGATAGCAGAGCAGATAGAGTAAATCTCTAGAGAGAGAGTCGAGTATTTCGAATATTGGTTGGAAGGATTGGGTTAAGAGAGCTGCTGCCTACAGCCTACATGCAATAATCTTCAAGTTTCTAGAGAGTGGTTTCGGATTTTACAGCTTTTTGATGCTAGCGAAACTATCCATATTATTCAATGATATCACTATATTACGAATATTACGAATATTCCGTTATGCTCAGATTAACTGTATTAGCATAGCCCTCTTTAAACTACAGTAGTTTAAAGGGGGCTATGGTATTAGCCATGTAGACAGTCATCACCAATTGTACTTATAGTACTTATTAAGTGTGATGAGAGAGCGTAGGGAGGATTACTCTTGTAAAAATATATTCACCAATTTAGGTCAGAAAAAAGTTGCTCAAGACTAGATAGCAATCTATTGTTGAAAAACATTTAGCTGTATTGTCAATCCATTTATCTCTTAGCTAAAAAGTATAGAGAGGTCTTTGTTATTCGCTCATTGATGATTTTCACGTGGTCATGTCCATTATCAGTCATCAAAAAAAGAAATGATATTCGGAACTTGAATAATTAATCAATCGTTGAACGTAGACGAATGTAGAACTTTCTTGGAAAACAACATTGAGATTTGTGAACAATGATTTTTGTTGATTTCGATTCGTGGAGTCTAAAGCTCACAACATGAACAATATAAGAATGTTGCACCCTGTATTGTAAGATAAGAATGAGATACTTTGTTCATCACCATTAAACTTTCCGTTTACAAAAAGATTCAAGGTATTCAAGTAGCTTGAATCATAATATACTTGAACGCAACTTTTACATTCTTCGAATTATGATGAAAAAATTCCAATAATTCTATCTAGGGTATTTTGAAAAAAAGAATAATATATTGTATGAGATTGTGATGGGAAGTAGAGAATTTATCATTTTTCAAGTACAAAAGTTTATCATTTGCCCCCATAAGACCAATATCGTAAGGCAACTGTGGATAATTTATCATTCAGTGGAAAACAAATAATTTGACCACAAATGTTGGTAGTTTTTCTGCTGCGCGATAATAATGTGATCCCGAGAAAAAGTATCCAATCAATTACAGCAGGTTTGGAGAGGATCGACTCGCCTCACATAGTTTCGTGGCTAACTTCTTAAACTCCTGATCTTTTGAAGAATTCCACCTCTATCGCAGCTCTGATATATAGCATGGAAGAGGGCGAGCTGAAACTTTGAATTTAGGATAGTGTGATTAGTTGTTGGAGCTGGAAAGGAGAAGAAGGAGGTGGAGGAAGAGAGAGGGGATGATGAGGTGGAGGGGGAAGGAGTTAGAAGTGGAAGCTGATCTTGAAACAGTTCCACGAAGGTTATAAAGATTTTAGAGCAAGAATCAGGGTGGGTTATAGAAAAGACTTATAGTTACCGAGGTTGGAGCTGGTCAGTGGTTGGTTGGGCCAGGGCAAACTGCCAGATAAAGAGACCGGCTAAACCCTCCCTCCTCCTCCCCTCCCCCCACTCACAACAGTATCATCGGCGCCATCCAGTTTCATGAATCTTAAAACGGAAAAAACAACTATTCTAATGATTATAGGATGTATAAATATGATTCGAATTCGTACTTATACAGTTGTTTCTTCTCCTGTTTCACGCTTCCATTATATTTCGTCCAGAACTCCTCTTGTTACTGTTCTTCTTGATGTTTTTATTCCTTGTCTTATTATTTTTCTCCTTCTCCCATAAATTTATCTCTAGACAGCTTAGATCCATTACTCATTTTTAGTTTATTACCACCTCTTTGAACGAGTGAGTTTAAATACAGAGTCTGAGCCCTTTTAAATACAGAGTCTGAAAACAAACTAGCAATTTCCCTGATATATCTAGTCTCCTTGATCACTATACGTGAGATTCTCCAATAAATTCGGCTGAAAATGAGTTTGGTTTTCTTCTTCCATGAATATTTGATTTCAGGAAGCCAGGCCCTATTATTAAATTGCAAAAGTATCATCTTCCTACTAGAAATAAGCAAGCTCTCTGAATCCTGTGATATGCATTTGAAGTTTTTCCAGTTTTCTAGATCTGCATCGAATAGATATCAAAATAAGCAAATAAACAGTAATTTCACAATCAAAATCTAATTGTAAATCTATAATTACTCTGTGTTTTATAGTCCTCTGTTGACACAAGCTTTCTCTAACCTTTGAAGATCTTTCTATCTTTTTTATAATTAACTTTGCAAGCAAGTGGGTGGATCTTTTCCCTATAATTCTCTTGAGAGAGTTCATGGAGGTGTTCAGTAAGTTGGTAGTTTTTGTCTTTAAATTCCACTTAACAAATATAAATCATTGAATTCCCAAGTAAATTTATCTTCTCCTCACGCTAGTTTTTCATCTCTTATAGCAAGACTTTTCCTGTTGGAAATCCTTGAAGTTTTGTTTTCAACTTCCTCATTTTCTACTTCCCACTCAATAAGATTTCCACTACCATTAAATTGTGAATCACGTCATTCGTTTAATACCATGAATTCCTCCATTGTCAGAGAAGATAATGAATTCTGAACCACGAAAAATTCCAACTGAACAGGTTTATTCTTGATAAGAGCCCAGAAATAGCTTGATGATGAAGAACCACTTCCTGTAGTGAATAATTCCTAAGTAGGAGAATATTTAAATTGATTCTCCTATCTATCTCCTCTCCATCTTTTTCACGGCCAAGTGGATTGAAGTTGAATAAACTAGTAACTTTCAAATTTAAAAATAGATTAAAAATTTAAACCTTGCCATTGAGTGTTAATGAAAAGGACATAGGCCTATTTTTTCAAGAATAGAAACTCAATTGTCCAAAACTCACTGTTTCATGTAGTGAATCTTAATCATATTGACTTTAACAAATATTCATAATCATGAATAATCATTATCAAGTTTGTAATTCGTAAAATTCATAGAAGAATTACTCATACTTCTAACTATTGTAATCTAGAATCTAAGAAGAATATTTTGTTATCTACATGAATGAGTTAATCTTATCTTATCTGGTTTGATCAAGAATACTTTTGGGCACGTGATGTTATGTATCAAAAAAAAATTATATTATCGAACACTAAAAGGTTACTATCGATTCCTTGTTATCATGTTCGAATGGACTAAAACCTCTTTGAACCCATTCTTAGATCGATAGACATGAATGGTATGTATGCACCATATGCGTGAATGAATTCTATGCATTTGATTACTACAGGCTCCAACCATTCAATGAATTTAACCATTTCTATTAATGCAACCACCTATTTATGAACTCAATCAAACCTACAAATTCTTTCATTGACTAGTTTCTGCAGTGATTGCTGTTCGGTAACTATTATTCAATTTCAATTCAAAGGACAACAATCAAATTTTTGGTTTTGGTGGAAAGCACTTCTCGTTATTGATTACAAATAATACAATCACCAGGATGAATATTTCATTGTTCTCTATTCGAATTTCAATTTTACACAAAGTTCAGCATGCCGTGACAAGTAATATTTATTACTATTGATTACAACTGTAGCAGACTTTTCCAGTCAGTAAAGCTCAATTATAATAATTAGTCACATAATCGTAATACATAATGATAATGCAGTCAATAATCTTCAATAACTATTTTTACGTAGTTGTTCACTTAAAAAATAGCAATACACTCATGTCTATTACAAAATTCTGTAATTTTCTTGCACCATCACACTTAGTTTCACTGACGTATTCTTGGTTTCAACTGTGAATGTACAGGAATCTACATAACCTATTACCAATTTCAAACTATCATTAACTCAAATTTTGTTCAAATAAAGATGGTGCATATGGGTCTACACGTCACAAATTCTACTAACATTCTAGCCAAAAATTGTGAACCCTACCAGCCTAAGGTAGTACAGATAACTACCAACTGAAATCAATGCCAAATACTGACTAGAAGTTTTACTTTTGAGAGTGAACTCACTATCTAGGTCACTGTTGACAGCCTGGACTGCCTGGTCCAAGTGCTTGGACACCACGAAATGAAGTTGATGGTGAACGTTGTGTAGAAACGTTCCAAGATCGTCGAGAACTGTTTTCAAGACATCACTAGTTTGGAGAACAGCGGTACTCACTTGTTGATTGGTTATGAGCATGGCAGCGGTTCCAATGCTGTGAATAAGAACATCAAATGGAAATGTTTGAGAAATATCAAATCGATATTTAATATTAAGAAATAATATCATCATTTTAAAAAATCTTGAATATGAAATGGATAAAATTGATTCTCAACAGTGATATTTCTGTTGGAGCTTGAGTGTGTGACAATAGTTTTCTCTTAAATTAAATTATCAAAGTAATTGTTGGAATTGTAATTATACCAGTTGAGATTCTGCTACAACCACTGAGAGATCATTGGAAATATCTAAGAAATTATTTTTCCTGTTGATGATGCCCCCACGAGTTCTAGATTTTGTGAGTGGGCAATGAAAAGAGTGGTGATTGACCACTTCTGTTTGAGCAGCCAGGACTATTGAAAAATAACAAATTCACTGCAGATAACATGACAAATGAATATATTTTATCCAGTACGAAACACTAATAACTTTATTTATTGAGTTTGTTATTAAGTTTGATATTGAATTATTATGTCATACAAGTTTCATAAACTTTCTTGTAGAACAAGAGAAAGGAGACGCACAGGTCACGTTAGCATTAACATACATTAAACATCACGTTAAGATACATGTTAATCTTAATGTTACATTACATCAACATAAATAAATTATACTTCAGTGTGTTCAGTGTGTGTGTCACAGAACATTTAAATCTTTATTGAACTGGTATCTATTAAAAAGGGATCTGCCTACCTGTAAGGGGCCAACTCTTGATCCAATGTTGTATCTTATAAGATTATACACGTATACAGCATTAAAAAATATTCTCTAATCGAACTCTATTATTGAAGGTTGTAGGCTATTGTGTCGGTAGAGTTCCACGGAAGTAGGCTTCAGTTTCTCCCAAACCCCCATGCAAATGTTTGCGAGAGACAACTTTACAAGCTGCATTTTGTAATACGAATAATAAGAAAAGAGATTGTCACAGGGTGTTTTTGAGGAAGGAACTTTGGTTGAACGTTTATAACAGATGGGACCTGCTCTTCATACTGTTTTTGTTCTCTGTCTGCAAACAGTGATTCATTCCGCTACAACTGTTCATTGTGAGAAGTAAAAAATAAACGATATCCCCAAATTCCTTTATTCGCAACTTTCTGTATGATGAGGATATTGCAAACCTAGAGAATTGAACTTTTTGAAGTTTTAAGGAGATGAATTATTACTATGAGTAAGAATTCAGGCAATCATCTTCATTCACTAATCCTTACTTAGTAAGGGTTACCATTCTTCTACTATCCTTGATAATTATAAAAACCGAGAATATGAGGTGAAAGCTTTAAATAAATCTTGATAATAATAATAATAATAATGTTTTGATTTATTTGCTCTATCTCGTGCTGAAATTACACTGATGTGTGGTACAATGTAACAAAATTTTATGATTGGAAGCACAAAATGTAGAAAATTTATTCTTCGAGAAAGCATTAACCAGCATTCCAAAAAAATTGATAATTTTCAACGAACTTACAAAGAAATGGTAGAATGGATATGAGACGAGAAAATCGTACAAAATATCGATAAATAGTTTAATATACAGGTAAGGAAATATACAACTAATATGCAAAATAATAAACTGAATACAGTATATCATTAATGAGAAGGATTTTATTTTACATGAAAATCATAATGAGTCGTTCATTATTGAGGAGTATTCTATAAGCTTTTCAACCAAAACACAGTTGATATGAATTGATGGTTTTTTAAATTATTTAAAAAATTTCAAAGATTGACCAGAATGGCTAAAATTTTTCAGAAGCGCATTGATATAACAAAGTCAAGCAATACATTAGGAATGGATGAGAAACTTCGACGAATTGTAATAATACTGGAAATTAACGATTTTCTCTACTGGAAAGATTCAGCCTTGTAATTGACTGAAACCGTTTTCGTCCAAAAAAGGCCGAACGTCCGAAATGCTGATTCGCCAGCTGTTCGGATGTACGACGTTATCGGACGAAAAACGTACTAGTGGCCGACGAAGCTAAAACTTGACAAAATAGATAATAGTGAATAGGTAAAATGAATACTTACAGCAAGAGAAAAATTATGATTTGCAGGAAAAACACTAGAGTTCTCCTGCGACAATTGCCAGCACAGCCAATAGGAGTTTGATCACCGTCGTCGCCTTTTCTTCTTATTCTGTAGCAAGTGTGAGCCAGAACAACAATAGGAGCTGCTAGAGCTAGAGAAACGCCGATCGCAATACATCCTATGAAGCCAGCCTCCAATTTCAGTGACTGGAAAATAACACAAAGAATAATACGGAAATGTGAGCTACGGTTCAAATTTTTGTTAAGGTATTGATTTTTAAAATTTGATTGAATTTTCATCATTTTTAATTATTATTGTTATCATTACGTTTTCATTTTCAAATTTTTTTATCAATTTTCAATCAATTTGAAACAAAAGATGTTATTCTAAACTACAATTGACATTCGAGGTATCATTATACAGAATTGGTTATCTCGATAAATCCATTTTTATGTCAATGTTTAATCACGAATTTACAAATATATATGAGAATATATGATATTTTATCAATAGGATAATCGATATGATTTATCTTCCTCGAAGTAATTGAGGAAGATAATGATTGGAGCAGTTCATCGACATGCACAGGAAGTTATTATGGATCGAAATAGTCATTTCTCAAATAAAATTTTATATTTGAAACTGGAAAGTGAAACGTTATTCAAGTCAGGCAAGAGGGTAAATAATTTTCTGGGGCAATGTGAATTGGAGGTAGAGTGCCAAATTCTTCTGGATTACCAATACGAAGGAAAATCAAATAAAGAGTGGATATAAGTGGGTTTCTCTTTGTATTAAAGTGGTTGGATTGGTAGTGAAGTGTTGCAAACGCTAGTAAAACTGTCTAACAGTGAGGGAGGGATTCAATCGAGTGGATTACAGGAATAATAATTTCTGAAGTGGGAAATAGAAAATGAATATTAATGACTGATACTTATAATCAAGAAGGTGATGTCTTGAGAATCCAAGACCATAACTACGAGGAGGTTGAAAATAGTAGCTTACTTATCGATAGGTACTACATTTTGATTGATGGTCGATGCCCATTTCATTCAATGTTACAAAATGTGATCTAGTAGTTTAATTAAGTTCCAGAAATCATGTGAAATCTAGTTTTTTCAAATGGCAATAAAAAATGGAAAGTTTTTCAAATGATAGTAACACTATAACCGGGACAATCTGAAGTTTTATTCCAGTAGCTCTCTAAAACAATTCAAATGGGTTACACATAATTATTCAGGGATATGTCAACATTGTTTCCGTGATTTTGAATGACAATTGGAGCAGAATATAGGTCGTTCAAACAAATTTAATCAAAGTATGAAGAATAGTTGGGAAATTGTTTCCCCTCTATGAATATAATGATATACATTTATTATGTATTATTGTGATTCGAATAAGTACGTCGTCTCGTCGAACACTACAGTGGATTGAACCAAAACGTTATATTGTAGAGATAGTTTTGTTTTGCAAAAGTTTTCATTGTCTTTTCAGTGCATTTAGCTTTCAGCTGGTTGGAAAGAAATAGTTGGGCAAAGGGAAACAGCGACTTTTTATGCAACGCATGGGCTTTGTGGGCGATCCCGATTCGCTTATATAAGAAAATATGAAGTAATACGCCAAGTGGTTGGGAAGAGTTTCTTCACGTAGATGGGAATAAGTTTCCACCAAAGAGCACTGAGTTCTCAGGGCTCTGAACTTGATGAAAATGTTAGCCATCTGCAGTCCAATGGACAAAAGCAGAACTGAGTCGCGTAACTTCGAAACTTTGCGGGTATAAATTTCTGAAGCTGTTTCCTGTTACTCCATCTTTTCTCTCTTGCGATAAAACGATGCCTTTGTCTAACGCTGGGTTGTATAGAAATGTTTTTTTTTATATTAAAGTAATCTTCAAAACAAATATTGATATGACTGCCTACACGTATAAGTTTTCAACGATTTGAGGCAACTATGGATGAGTTCTCATTTGATTATATTCGAGCAGGCCTGTAATGTCACAAATAGAGTTTAAAAGAGTGTTATAATAGTGAGAAAGTAGGATATTGAGGAAATAGGAAGTGGATGACTGATTAGAATTGTCATTCTTCTTAGAAACAGTCTAAAAAAAGTGGATAATCAAGGAGGTGATGTCTTGGGAATCAAGACTACAACTACAAGAATAAGGTTAAAAACCCTCATCTTTCTACCACGCTTTGAAAAATGTTTGAAATTTAGCGTTCATCAATCTTGGGTCCCATTTGATTTTAAATGATTAATCATATTCCTTCAATGTAGTTCAAGTTAGATTTTTTAAAATTTCACTACATTAGAATCAGATACACACTTAAAATTGATAATAAAATTTCTTAATTGTAGTTAATGTAAGATTATTTTCAAATTTTAGTACAGTTGTGGAATAACATACACACTTGAAATATTATTTGGATTAATGCTAGTCTGGATTTATAAACTGAATCAGGATTGGATCTTTATTCCAAGTTAATCAGGATCGGAAGGAAGTAATTGAATGATTCCAATTAGTTTGAGAGTAGTGTGTCCTTTCCCTAACATATGCATAAATTTAATGATTTCCTGATAAATGAATGACAATGAATTCTAGCGAATATGAATATCAGATGATTCTCAGAGCTACATTCATTCTATACAGCTCTCCATTCTGGTTTTCAGCTTTAGCTTAACTAACTTCCTAATAGATACTTTCTAATAGAGAAGGTTGGTTTCGCAAAAGATGGTTCATCTCTGTCTTTGATCAACTTCATAATCATTCGAATTCAAATTAATTTTATCATTCAGGGATTATGATCCAGGAGCTGTTTTGAAGCTCGATTTCAATAAACTAGAACAATTGTCATGATCCGAAGCTTAGTAAATTATTAACAGAGAACAGAGAGTCAGAAAGTAAGGAGCCAGAAAGTTGGAGTCTGGTCGGGTGTAAACAGGCCTTGCAAAGTAGAATAGAAATTACTTTGGGAAAGAATTTTCTTCGCAGTTGAGCGCTGATTGCGACCAATTTTCCATCCAACTCGGCTCTGAAAGAGATTAAAGTTGGGATCACCTTGAAGGCTGAGGCGCCTTCTGCTAATGCAAAAAAGTGAGCAGTTCATATTCTTCATAGCTGAGACTCGATCATTATCACTTCTCCACGCATTGTCGTCCTGTTATTTCGCGAATGAAAAGAACTTGGAAAAGCTTTTTAGATTTCCAAAAAAGTGAACGAAACTTTGAAACCAGGTCAGTTGACGCTGAGACCAATGAGTTGCTTTCAAACTCTCACAACTTTGTCAGAGGTCTCCAATTTTTGAACCGATCAAAAAATTGCAGGAATGGTATACGCTTGGGTTTTAAATTGTGGGAGAGAGCACTGAAATTTTCTCTGCATATGAACTTTTCGAGTAAGTTTATGGAAATGATAGAGATAGAAACCACATGACAGAATTGTCTCTTAAATTATTCAATTATAAACGACATTAACTTATGACATCAGGAATGGATTCACGACATTATGTTTTGTTTATACGACATGCACGATTTATATCGCCCTACAATTCACGCATATTGCTTATGTTTATACAACTCACTCTAATGTTTTAACAAAGCATGAGCATGTTTGGGAAGTTCGAGGATAAGTTAATGCTAATGATTTCCGATAACGAAAATTGGTTGAGAAATTTTTGGGTTTAAACTCAAGAAGATAATTATGTTACCCTTACCTGAGTAATCAGATCAATGATGGAAATTTGATTTCGCAATGCGTTTCTCATTAGCTCTGAAATAAAAAAATAAATTTGGTGAACAAACTTCTAATATTTAGTATACCACACAACAGTGAGTATCATTATCCTTGTTGCACGTTATCTTGTCTTGAATTGGAAATTAATAATTGAATTGTTTTATTCATCTCCTCAAACTGGCATTGATTCTGATATACATCGTTGACTGTCGTGATCTATGAGTGTTTCAGTGAATAAATAACATTCACCATTTATCTGAATGTCAGGTACACTATAATATGTATGCACACTTGAAACATTAGGCTCATTATGTGAATTATTTGAAACTAAACTATTGGTTTGATTTTTTTCTCGTAAATCTCAATTACATTCTTCAAATACATATCTTACAGAGTATAACAGAGCGGAACAGAATTTTCTCTTTTATCTTTAAACATTGAAGATGTTTAATGTTAGGCATATAGTTATATTTCAATTATACTGCATACAAAAGTAACATTTGTACAGAAATAGTATAAGAAAACGGAATTTTCTTTTTCTTGATATTGGAATCTCAAATTAATGAAATATAATTTAATATCTTGTTATCCAGCATTCTAGAGATGCACCATCCCTCATTACAAGCTTCGCTTAAGAGGGATGCAACAATTATTTATGATGTTATTTATGATTATAATTATGATGTTTTATGTGAATATTCATTATTATATAAGGAATTTGTATTTTGTAAGTATGAATATTATTGTATCTTTTGCTGACATTAATAAATTGAATTGAATTGAATTGGGTCATTTGTACTCTTGACAATAACTCTTATCTTGTCGTATGTTGTTGAATCTTGGTGGACATGATAATCTGATTATAATTCTGTTCTTGCGCATCATTCAGTATCATTCAAATTTCATCGTTTACTCATATTTTTGTGATAGACAAACTTTCTCAGTTTCAACGGATCGGCTAGAAGCTACATTATTGATTTTTGAATCAGGAAGCATCTCTTGATGCAAGATTTTTCATGAAATGAGTAAACAAAAAGAACATTTTCCTTATTAGAGAACTTCCTGGAATTCATCGCAAACTCTGCTTGTTCTGCAGGGAATTTTCTTTGAGAAAAAAATCGTTATACAGGAGATATGAAGATGAAATTTTCTATTACAAAATGCAATAAGAAATCTTAGCGTTCTTTCTTTATGAGGCAAGCTGATAACATGAACATGACTGGTTTCCTGTACATAGTTTAAATAAGTATTGATCGCTTATATTAACCTTACTATAAATGAGGATACCTTATTCAATCAAAACCACCCAGTACTTGGGATAAGAGGTATAGGATGTAACACTATTATTAACAAAACAAGAGAATCGTTATTGATGACAAATCACAATCGACAGATACACCTAGGTGGAAAAAGTATTGAAAACAATTCAAGGTAACCCAATTTCAAAGTTTCTATGCGTTTCAAAGTCCTCTGAGTCCAGAAAAGTTTGTGTGTTTTATTTAATAGTTTGTTTGGTGTAATTTCGGCACTAGAAATTTGTGTTTTCTGGTTAATGATTGGCATAACATTTTTATGAATAAACTTTTTGTCTATTAAAATCATTAAGAATCGCTTCCTGGTGGTTCGGAGCCTACCTAAAGCTGTAGGTCCACTCATCTCTCATCATCATACTTTCCTTCACTCACGCACAAGCTTAGGCTAGGCGTACACCGGTTAGTCAAGACAAGACAAGACGACATTAGTCACAGTAATTCACATGGCTGCTTATGAAGCAGCACACACCGATGCAATGACTAATCGGTGTGTGTTGCTTCATGAGAAACTATGTGAATTACTGTGACTAAACGTGACTAATCTCGTCTTGTCTTGTCTTGACTAACCGGTGTACGCCTAGCCTTAGAGCTTATGTGGAAATCACCACAGCAAAAAATAGAGAAGAAAAAAGTATAATGAATTACATTTCGGAGTGCTATATTGGTTTAAATTGATTGATTGGATGAAAACATTTCTGAATATAGAATTGAATCTACATAATAATAATAATTTATGGTAGTGATCCCATCCCATCCGAGGCTATTTCGAAGTTTATCAGTGAGTGAAAGATCCCCTGGCCGCGTTACGAGCGCTGCGCAGGTGATTAGAAATGTATAGAATTTAATGAAAAATAAAAACGAGAAGAAAGAATGCTGTTCAGCGGCAGCAGTTCCCTAATGGATAGAAAGCATCGATAAATAATCAGTGATTGGGCTTACCCACGGGGAAATCGTTGGGCTGCAACCAGGATAAAAGCTCCCCCAGGTAGCCGAACAGGAACGATCCTTCGGCCAGACCCAAATCGTCGACGCGCAGATCCTTTTCCGGAGGGACTTCGGCGAATTGGATGCTCGCCTCTGGAATGGCGTGCGACTGTCGAAACGGCGAATTCTCGATCTTGCCCTTGTTTCCTGCCGACGTGGTCACGGGAAGAAGTCCCAAGTCGCAGCCCGGGCAAGGTTCGTTCTTGCCACCTTGTTCCACTTTCTGACTATGCAATTGTTCGATTTGTTGGTTGCTTATAAATGCATCATTCATCATCACTTGCTGCATATTTCTAGAACTCAACTCACTTGCTTTTGGTGGTACATTGTTCACAAGATTTGATTGACCTCCTTTCTTATTTTGCTGGCTCTTCATCAATTCATCACTCATCATCAATTGCGCAACATTTTTATAACTTAACTCACTAACATTAGACGCTTGATCGTTTGAATAACTTGATATATTATCAATAGTTGTATCGTTTGATTGAACGTCTCCCTCATTCTGCTGGCTCTTTATAAATTCTTCACTCTTTATAACTTGCTTGACATTTTCATTACTTAACGCACTCTCTTCAGGCGCTTGGGTAGTTGAATAATTTGATTCACTCGCATTGAATGATTGATCGTTTGAATAACTTGATACATTATCATTAATTGAATGATTCGTTTGAGCTTGTTTCTTATTTTTCTGGCTTCTTATGAAATCATCACTCCTCATCGCTTGCTCAACACTTTTGTAACTTTCGTAACTTCCTTCAGATGCTTGATTAGTTGAATAATTTGATATTATGTCAACAACTTCGCTATTAGAACTGTGCCTCGAAAACACCCCATCTTTTATAATCCCCTCATCATTGATGGGTGCGTATTCTTCCTTCTCATCATAAGTTGAATCAACAGCTTTGTCATCGAACCTATGTTTTGAAAACACCTCATCATTGATAGGCGCATATTTTTCCTTCCTATAAGTTGGACTATCAGCATCGTCATTGTAACTATGTTTTGAAAACACCTCAATATTACTACCTAATTTAACACCTGTAAACTCGTTTTTCTTATCATCTAATATTTTTTCTACTGGATTGGAAACCACGTCTTTAGAAAGGTCAGATCGTCCCTTACTCTTCACAGCGTCGAAATCTTCACTTTGATATATTTGAATATTATCAATGCTGTTACGTTCTTTTAAATCACTGTGTTGAATTGATTCTTCAATATTCTTATTACTCCAATCCAAACCAGTTTCGCTTGATCCTTGATGATGCTCGTTGATAGGTTTTCCATTAACTACCAGATCACTAGATTTGAGTATTGTTTCTTCTATTTCACCTAGATCCGCAATATGATCTGACCCTGGTGTCAGTGTATACTCTCTAACAATTCCTGAACTTCTAGCCTCAGTAGAAGTCTCTAGAGAATCATCATCGGGTTTTGATTGATAATAGTTCAAACTCTCAGTATTCATCTCACTTAACAATAAATCCTCATTCAAATATGATTCACCAGTAACTTTCACTGAGACTTCAGACGAAGGATTGAGATCACTGGAAGACAAGGGTTCTGTTATTGGATGAGTGGAAATCTCTTCATGAATAATATCTTCTTCAGTATCTGATCGTAGCAATGGAGAGGTGTTTTTGAAAGTATTACTCATCTTATCTGTAATATCGGTTTTTCGAACTCCATATTGTACTGGGTGATCCACATTGTATTCTTCTGTAACATGATTATTTATATTAGTGGTACTCCCTAATTTATCGAGGATCGATGTGGGAGTAGTTTCACTCTCGAAGAAGTCAAGATTTCTCGTTTCGTCGCTGGCTGTCGTAATAACTAATTCACTCTCATCCAAGTCACTCAAACACTGATCGTCGGGAAGTTTCGAGATAGTTTCCTCTTCACAGTCACTGTGCCCCGTCACTACGCTGCATGTTATCAACAGAGTAATAAATATTAAACGAGAAATTTCCATGTTTATCACTGGGTTGAAGTTCAATCTGCAGGGTAGCTGTTCGGTGGTGTAATTTTTTGAGGTGGAGTCGAAGTTTATGATTCACTTTTGAAGTCTTGTTTCATTTGTTGGTCGAATTCATTAAACCAAATACCTGCACCTTTTCCCCGAGGAGGACGTATTTGCATTTAGATGAGTGGGTTGAATAGTGTCGGGCTAAGATGCGTGAACGTGGCTATGCACTTACATTATTTAAGAACGTGCGTAGTCATACTGCGCGGTGTGAGAACTAGAGAACAGAATGGCCCTAATTGGCAGAAAGCGTGAAGCTGCCAAAGCTTAGCCAGACTAACTCGTCGTACTTGCAACGGCGACTTAGCGCCCCATTAACCAACTGAGTAGGGCTTCTCATTCACTCCCTTTTTCTTCTTCTTCTTCTTTTCTCTCTCTTTTCCTTAGCTTCTTCTTCATTCTCTCTTTATCCTTTCCTCTTCCACATCCTTATTTTCTCCTCCATTCCTATCTTCATCTTTTCATCTTCCACTTTCTCCTCTTTCTTCTCTTTCACCTTTTTCTTCTCTCTCACCTCTTTCTTCTCTCACCTCCTTCTTCTCTTTCACCTCTTCCTTCTCTTTCTTCTTTTCTTCTCTTTCTTCTCTCTCTTCTCTTTCTTCTGTTTCTTGTCTCTTTCATCTCTTACTTCTCTTACTTCTCTTTCTTCTCTTTCTTCTCTTTCTTCTCTTTCTTCTCTTTCTTCTCTTCTTCTCTCTTTCTTCTCTTTCTTCTCTTTCTTCTCTTTCTTTTCTTTCTTCTCTTTCTTCTAGTTCCTCCACTTCTCCTCTTCCGTCTCCACCTTCCTTCATGATCTCTTTCTCTCTCCTCTCGCTACCTCCGCATTGGATCTCGTCAGCTATTCTACCACTCGACCAACCCTTCACACCAAATGACTTATTACTCTCTGCCAACTATTCTCCCTTTTCTCACTATTTGTCTGACTTATTCTCAACCTCAGAACGCACATGAATCATTACGGCCTAAAATTGTACCTAACATGAATCCAGCATTATATAAATGAGCATTGTATTAATGAGATGCTTGTTTTCCTATGAATCTCTCTATCTCACTGGAGACATGGCTACATGGCATCACAAGAAATGTCGGTCCACTTCACGGTTCATTGATTTTAGACAGCTCTAGACTAAATATTTTCAAACAAAATATTGCCCAGTTTAGTTTCTCAGACTAAACATTTCCAGATCTTGAACATTCCACATCCGCCATATTCCTCATCTAAGCCTCAACTGTTGGGATGGAGCTACTCGTGAGATACTACTTATCAAATTCAAAGTATCATGCTCCTCATCCCTTCTATAATTAAATTTATTAAACTCTTTTCGTTTATTTTATTTGCAAGATAAATTTTATAATTTTTCATTTAATTGATAATAAGTATGAATAATGAATTAGAAAAGGCCCAGAAACAATATTTTGTAACAATTATTATCAATCACAAGTAACTACAATATATTAATACTATTGATTACTAGAACTACTGGAATATTATCAATTACAAGAAATTAATCAATATTTTACAGTAACTCAAAGTCATTGTAAATAAATTTATTATACACAACTTATTCAGTTCCCAACAATCAGGTGAGGAAAATTTTAGGAATATTGAGAGCAACTACTGTTATTCTTTTCAAATATTATCCCAAGATGCTACTAGGCCTACATTCTCAGAATTATTTCAATTCCAATAGAGAATTCTGATGCGGTTGTTGTTCAAAGTATTTTTTCCACCACAGCTTACCAAGAATGCTATAGTTTTTTCTCTCAAATATTTCAATTGAAATTTTCCGCAAACGAATTGAGAAAATGTTTAAAAATAATAGTCATAAGAAATGAGTCTGTTCAATTCTACTAAAGGATTCCGAGATCAAATTGAGATACTCTAACATGCTCATATGATGAGACATTTATATGAGATGGATGTGCTGAGGACTTAATTCAGCCAGTTGAGTTGTATGGTATGTGAGTTTTGTTAACGCATAACAGAATTGTTGCCATCTCATATCAAGTGGTGCATTCCCCTCCAACTAGTGAATATTCAGCATACTTCAGTCTGGTTGAACACTGGCAAACTCGCTCAACTTATACGGCTTCTAATCTTGTCGGTGAAGTTCTGAATTACGCGTTACTTGCGCAGCCCTCAGCGATACAAAACTAATGTTCTTCTGTATTTACAATGGATATGTGAGATAATTCCATTATTGTCAACACAAAAATGGAACAAGTACTTCTATAAACTACGTTATTTTTACTAGTATCGAATACATTTTTCTTGTATTGGACTACTCTATTGAAATCGAGCAAAGTACAGGGTGGCGCAAAAAGATGGGAACTTTTGAAGAAAGAAAAAAATAAGGAACAATTTTTTTTTTAATTTATTCAGGGTACTCAATGTACACTACAACATTGGAAATTAAAGAAGAATTCAAGTATTGAGGATAATATTGTGAAGATGATGTCCATCTTGTCAAATACATTCAGCAAGTCGATTTTGAAAATTGTCCATTACCTTGCGCTAAGTGTCGAGCGGTATTGCTGCAATCTCCTCTACAATTTTTGTTTTGAGTGCACGTAGGGTTTTGGGACGTGTATTGTAGACTATACTCTTCAAGTAACCCCATAAATAAAAATCGCACCCTGACAAGTCGGGCGAACGAGGTGGCCAAACAATGTCGCCGTTCCTGGAAATGACGTGCTTACCAAACAGGCGCCGGACCGCTGCCATTGACACTCTTGCAATATGTGCGGTTGGCCCGTCTTGTTGAAACCATGTGTTTTCAATGTCAATGTTGGGTTAAATTTGTATTCTTTCAGCCAAAAATGTCTCAAGCATAGTAACATAACGCTCATAAGTTACTGTCACCGTGTTTCTCCGGTCATCTTCAAAAAATACGGCCCTATCACCCCTCTAGCAGATACTGCACACCATACAGTTACCTTGGGGCTGTGTGGAGGACGTTGATGGGGAACATTAGGATTTTTTTGGGCCCAATAGCGACAATTCTGTTCATTCACGTGGCCATTTAGGTGAAAATGAGCTTCGTCTGACATCCACAGGTTTGAACCAGGCCTGAACCAAAATGTCGTCGCCATTTCGATAATAAGCGCGCACGGCTATTACACGTTCTTGACCGTTCCACTGTTACATAGCTACCAAATCTCCAATGTTACTGTACAACTTGCCACGCTTCTCCCGTTTCTCCGCCCCTCACAGTCCTTACAACATCACATCCAAAAGTTCCCATCTTTTTGCGCCACCTTTGTATTAGAGACAAAAGCTTTTAAAGGATCTAGCTAGGGATGAGAAATAGTTTTAAGGAGATGAAACTGAAAAATTTCTTAATAATGTAGTCAATAACTGTAAATAATTATAAATAATCATATTCATGGATATTGAATACAGGATACATGTTTTAAAACCAGAATACTTGTACTCTGATTTGAATAAAAGAATAGATTATTTTACTCTAGTGGTAAATTTATTGTTCATAAACTCAAGCAAAAACTTTTGAACGATTATGATATTATCAGTTATTATTATAATTATCAGCTATTTTATAACTAATTAGATATTTTCAAGATTAAGGAGTAAGCTTTCTTCATGGTACAGATCCAATGTAATATTTCTTAATATACGAATGTGAATTTCTCTGTATGAATTATGTATTTCATTAATTTTCAGCTCATTTTCAGTACAGATGATGACTGTAATAAGTTATTGTTATAATTATTTGAACTCTTTTCGTGTGTTCAGAAATTCAATCTAATTAATTAAAATAATATTAATAATCCATGCACTACTTTGGTGGCGTGATTTGAACAATTTTCCTTTCCTCTCTAAATATATTTTGGTAATCTAAATGTATAATTATGTTGTAATTTATTTTCATAGAGAGGGATTCTAATTTCCCTTCCCTATTATTTCTTTGTTTTGCCCGGCGCCAATCAATCACTATATGATTGATAAATAATATTCTTTGTCAATATCTGACACAAGTAAATCAAATAATAGATAATAAAAGAAAGAAAGGAAAAAGACTCAGGGACGTGGATAGGGCGCTACCAAGTGAAAGACAGGGACAAAATTAATTATGAATTTATTTACAATAAATTAATATCAAAAGAAAATTAACTTTATATTAAATGCTTAACAAGTATTTTACTCAATCAAATAAAAATTCAAGAAAATACAAAATACAAAATGTAGTTTTAGCTTTCAATTCAGAATTTTAGAAACAATTTACATAGATTTTATCAATGTCAAATAAATGCAAAAATAAGTCTCAATATACTTGAAGTTACAAAAATTAAAATTATATTCAATTTATGTAGGATAATACAACAATCTAAATAAAAGCAAAATAACAATAAGGCAAGTTGATATAATAAATTAATTAATATGGGGAAGCCTCACAAACACAAATGATGTGGTGTGTGGGTGTAAGAGTAAAATAAAACTGTTATTGAAAGAGACAAAACTGTATTTTTGAAGTTAAGAAAATATGTATGTAAGTGTGTTTAAAAATGTGGTTAGCAAATCAAAAATTTAGAATATACTGGAATCTGTTTCAAGCAAATGTGGCAGGCTAATGGGGTTTTTGTGGGGATTTGGATGTGGCAGAAAATAGAGAAAGGTAATAATAAATAATAAGCAAAAGTTTTACCCAGACAGCTCCCTGTGAGATGACTGTATCTGGAAACACTCAATGTCACTTTTCACCACTACAGCACTTCAACACTTCACTTCCAAAAACATAAAGAGAGAGAGGTCAGGATGCCCTGCTCTTTTATATTGTTCAAAAGTTCTGCCATCACCCTCAAAATTCCCTCACTCCCCCAAATATTCCCGCCCATGTGCTCAGTTCCAAATTTCCAAACAAATGGATAAATGTGTTTGAAATAAGTGTTATGTAATTGTACTGTGTGTGTATATGTTTTTAAAATGTATATAACATATTTTCAGCTATGGCTCTCATTATTTAACTGAACAACAAATTTTACATTGATTTATAACATCAAGCTTTCAATACTAATAATAATATTATTCAGCTATGATTTGAAATGAGATTAGGTTTTATATAATATTACAATACTATTATTAATAATTAATTATTGTTAATAATTCAATTACATATTTAAGACAATTTTCTGTTTTTTACATACAACTTCTCAAATACAATTACATTAAACAATTATAAGTCAGTGTTACATTAAACACCAGAATAAAATACAATTTTAATAACATTAATAGTAATTATTATCAATTTGAATTAAAATTAGTCATTAGTTTTTGAGTTACAATGTTATCAATTTAATATTGAATTCCAATTAATACATACATCAATTATTTTCTACAAAAACTGATAACAGTTGGTCTACCTGAATTATTCCATCACATTTTTACAATAACGATAATATAATTCAATAATAATACTCATCAACAATGATAGTAAATAATCAATAATAAATATATAGTGTGTAATACACATAAATTATTTTATACACAAATTGCTGCCATAGGCCTATGCATCAAGTCTTTACAATTTTTGAAAATTCTAATATGTTATAATTAACCTATGAATCTGGATCCAGTTTCTAACTAATAATAATATTTCCTAGGACTTGACTACAGCATACAATAAATTGTTAAAAAGAACCATTCCTAGTATTCCTACTAAATACAACTGTTCAATCAATATATAGTAGAATACATAATCAATATTTTAATCAGTATCTTTATTCAATAGTACTGTATTAATAAAATAATTAATCATACAGATGTTAAATTATATTATTTTATTTATTTATTCTTTTTTTTTTTAAATATATCAATGTTTTATTTGGCTGTTATTCATTGAGCTCTTCAATCATTATTTTAAAAAGTGGATTAATTTATTAGTTGTTATAATTTGCATGCTGCATACTATAATATTTTAGTAGGGTTAAAACTATATCCATATACCATGCTTGATTGTGCGAATACCTATATCTATCTACAGTTACTTCTAACTACAGCTATATATGCCATTAGTCATATATTCACTATATTATATATATCATGCTATATACATGCGGTTAACACAGCTACAACTATGTACCGTTATGACGTCTGCATGCTTAGGCCTGTGGTCAATTGTTTGAAAAGACACATTGTCTTCCATTTTCTGGAAACTTCCAGAACACCATTGAAATTTATGGCTGAATGATTTCTCAAACTAATTTGTGTTTTTGTGTGTTATGCCAGAAGACAACACACAGTTGAGAGTTGTACCTGGGAATCCCATTTAGAAGTTTCTCTCATTTTTAAACGAAAATCTTCTAGAACTTTCTTAATTATTTAGGCTTTCTACGAAATTCTTTATTTATTTCAATTATATTCATATTTTTGGGAAGGACGCACGTGGTTGGCAGGTGTACATGGCTCAAAACCCCCCTCCCAAGAGCAAATACTGAATAAAGAATGCGTTCAGTCTTTGCGATAAAATAATAAAAGGTTTGCACTTGGACTGAAAAGTGATGGTCATAATTAAATTAAAATATTAGAAATGTTTTCACTATTTTATCAAATTACGATGCACTCTATTGTACTCTCTGAAGTTCTTGAAAATCGTTGATCACTTTAATCCTTTGATGATAGGCAGAAAGTGACGAAGATGAGGAGTCGTGGATGAGATGCATAACCCGCCCCCTAGTGACTCTCGTATCATTGAAAGAAGATAAGATTCTGTGTAGATGCGCGGTGTCAGCTGATAACTCTCACGCTCCTTATCACTCCCTTGCATGATATTATTTCTCATAAATTCCTATGTACAAGTACTGAAAATACCATCAACGATGTGTCAGATTTTTCATTTACAACTGAGACTTTCAGCATTGGCGTCCTCCACACAAAAGGCTACTCGATCCACCCGTTGTGTGAATTCAACTCAATACTTATCTTCTCCATCACATCTTCTACATAATGAACTATTCTTTCTCTAGACTTACACAATTATCATAATTATTTTTAATTTCAATTCTATTCATTCATACTATTTACAATATTCCTATGTACAACATTGTTCCATACGGTACTAGTTCCGTGAATTATTTCTCCAGTTATCTTTTCTATCATATCTTTGGTCCGTGTCACTCTCCTTGCCTCTTCTCCAATAATTTTCCAAAGTCGAATCATTTCGTCCATACTCATTCTGTCCTCTATTCCAGTTTCCATCTCGTCCATAACTCCCTCTCCTGTTGTAGTTGTAGTTTCCACGGGCATTATAATTGCTGTTGTTTCTAGCTGGCGGTGATCTTGAATAATTATCACTCTCCTGTCTTCTTCTCTTCGTGTGTGGACTTCCTCTCTCTTCATACTGTTCAGGTGCGTTCTCTTCTCTCGGTTTCTTCTTTTCTATCACATCACTTCTCTCCATGTCAATATTCTGCGTGCTCCATTCCTGAAGTAGCTGTTCCATCTGCACCACGGTCCGTACATTCCTGCTGAATCTAGCCGCCTCCAAACCAACACCATAATGTCTTGCAATTTTTATTATGATTTCTTCGTCACTGAGCGCTGGTTGCAGGTTTCTTGCGATGAGCATTTGTTTCATGAAGTATTCACTTGCATTGAGTCTTCTTTCTCTTATAAACTTGCCTGTTTTCAGCCTCTCTCTTACTCCATCCTGAATGTGGTCATTCCAAAATTTAGCGCGAAATCTTTCTTCAAATTCTTCTAAAGAGTTGATGCTGGCTTGAGTTATCATCCACCATGAAGAGTTTTGATTTTCAAATGCTTTCTCAATAACACTTGATTGCTCATCCCAGTTGACCTTGCCACTCCGTCTTAAATATTCTTTTAACTTTATTAAGAACTGAATTGGATTTTCCAAATATTTCTCAAACTTCGGTGCATCACTACTGGATCCTTGGCAACTGGTGTTCACGATGATGGGTTGTGTTCTGGCTGCTTGTAGAGCTTCCTTCATCTCCTCCCTCTCTTGTTGGAACTCCTTCAATTTTTCTTCGAAGTTTTTCATAGTTTGACTGTCTGCTTCTTTAGTTTTGTCATTCAGCTCCTTTCTAACAGTTTCTATCTCATTTGAAATTCTCTGATTTACATTCTCCTCAATTGTTGTCATTCTGGTTGTTAATTCCTTACGGATTTCCTCGGTTTTCTCCTCAAGTTTGATCTCAAACTTTTTCTCTAATGCTTTCATATCTTTTCGAAGTTCTTCCACTGCTATTTTTAAAGATTTCAAAGCTTTTACTTCTTTCGTAGTTTCTTCCAATTTCTTACTGATCTCTGCATGACTTTCTCTACTTTCTTCTCGCATTTTCAATAGGATGTTCAATATATCCGATGGCTTTTCTGTAGCATTTCTATTTTTCTCAGCTGCAGCATCGTCGTGAGAGTCACTAGGTGGGGTAGCCTCAGCATCCTGTACAAAGTTGGTGTCTGAACTCCCCTCACTGGATTCAAAACTAGCGAATGGGTTCTCACTGTCTGCCATCATGTTATTCAATCCCACTTATCTCGAAGCACATAAGAATTCACGAAGCACTATAAATATCGATGAATAATTCTAAACACTTTCCTATCACCTAATGAAATAACTATGAAATATATAAACTGAAAGTTTAATCTGCAGAATTAACACACACGGCGATCTGATTCTAACTAATTTTTGAAACCGGCGATACACTATTAACACACAAACTTAAACTGAACTTTCACTTGGTATAATGCTACACAGATTAACTAAGAATCTGGCCCCACGTTGGGGCGACATTTGAACTTTTTTCGTGTGTTCAGAAATTCAATCTAATTAATTAAATTAATATTAATAATCCATGCACTACTTTGGTGGCGTGATTTGAACAATTTTCCTTTCCTCTCTAAATATATTTTGGTAATCTAAATGTATAATTATGTTGTAATTTATTTTCATAGAGAGGGATTCTAATTTCCCTTCCCTATTATTTCTTTGTTTTGCCCGGCGCCAATCAATCACTATATGATTGATAAATAAATAATATTCTTTGTCACTATCTGACACAAGTAAATCAAATAATAGATAATAAAAGAAAGAAAGGAAAAAGACTCAGGGACGTGGATAGGGCGCTACCAAGTGAAAGACCAGGGATAAAATTAATTATGAATTTATTTACAATAAATTAATATCAAAAGAAAGTTAACTTTATATTAAATGCTTAACAAGTATTTTACTCAATCAAATAAAATTTCAAGAAAATACAAAATACAAAATGTAGTTTTAGCTTTCAATTCAGAATTTAAGAGACAATTTACATAGATTTTATCAATGTCAAATAAATGCAAAAGTAAGTCTCAATGTACTTGAAGTTACAGAAATTAAAATTATATTTATTTTATGTAGGATAATACAACAATCTAAATAAAAGCAAAATAATAATAAGGCAAGTTGATATAATAAATTAATTAATATGGGGAAGCCTCACAAACACAAATAATGTGGTGTGTGGGTGTAAAATTAAAATAAAACTGTTATTGAAAGAGACAAAACTGTATTTTTGAAATTAAGAAAATATGTATGTAAGTGTGTTTAAAAATGTGTTTAGCAAATCAAAAATTTAGAATATATACTGGAATCTGTTTCAAGCAAATGTGGCAGGCTAATGGGGTTTTTGTGGGGATTTGGATGTGGCAGAAAATAGAGAAAGGTAATAATAAATAATAAGCAAAAGTTTTACCCAGACAGCTCCCTGTGAGATGACTGTATCTGGAAACACTCAATGTCACTTTTCACCACTACAGCACTTCAACACTTCACTTCCAAAAACATAAAGAGAGAGAGGTCAGGATGCCCTGCTCTTTTATATTGTTCAAAAGTTCTTCCATCACCCACCCAATTCCCTCGCTCCCCCAATATTCCTGCCCATGTGCTCAGTTCCAAATTTCCAAACAAATGGATAAATGTGTTTGAAATAAGTGTTATGTAATTGTACTGTGTGTATATGTTTTTAAAATGTGTATTACATATTTTCAGCTATGGCTCCCCATTATTTAACTGAACAACAAATTTTACATTGATTTATAACATCAAGCTTTCAATACTAATAATAATATTATTCAGCTATGATTTGAAATGAGATTAGGTTTTATATAATATTACAATACTATTATTAATAATTAATAAAATTATTGTTAATAATTCAATTACATATTTAAGACAATTTTCTGTTTTTTACATACAACTTCTCAAATACAATTACATTAAACAATTATAAGTCAGTGTTACATTAAACACCAGAATAAAATACAATTTTAATAACATTAATAGTAATTATTATCAATTTGAATTAAAATTAGTCATTAGTTTTTGAGTTACAATGTTATCAATTTAATATTGAATTCCAATTAATACATACATCAATCATTTTCTACAAAAACTGATAACAGTTGGTCTACCTGAATTATTCCATCACATTTTTACAATAACGATAATATAATTCAATAATAATACTTATCAACAATGCTAAATAATCAATAATAATAATGATAATAATAAATATATAGTGTGTAATACACATAAATTATTTTATACAAGCATTCGTACAATAGGTCTATGCATCAAGTCTTTACATTTTTTGAAAATTCTAATATGTTATAATTATCCTATGACTCTGGGTCCAGTTTCCAACTAATAATATTTCCTAGGACTTGACTACAGCATACAATAAATTGTTAAAAAGAACCATTCCTAGTATTCCTACTAAATACAACTGTTCAATCAATATATAATAGAATCCATAATCAATATTTTAATCAGTATCTTTATTCAATAGTACTGTATTAATAAAAGAATTAATCATACAGATGTTAAATTATATTATTTTATTTATTTCTTCTTTTTTTTTAAATATATCAATGTTTTATTTGGCTGTTATTCATTGAGCTCTTCAATCATTATTTCAATAAAATTTAACAAGTGAATTAATTTATTAGTGGTTATAATTGCATGCTGCATCACTAAATTATTTTAGTGGGGTTAAAACTATATCCATATACCATGCTTGTTTGTGCGTATATCTATATCTATCTACAGTTACTTCTAACTACAGCTATATATCGTTAGTTATATATTCACTATATTATATATATCATGCTATATACATGCGGTTAACACAGCTACAACTATGTACCGTTATGACGTCTGCATGCTTAGGCCTGTGGTCAATTGTTTGAAAAGACACATTGTCTTCCATTTTCTGGAAACTTCCAGAACACCATTGAAATTTATGGCTGAATGATTTCTCAAACTAATTTGTGTTTTTGTGTGTTATGCCAGAAGACAACACACAGTTGAGAGTTGTACCTGGGAATCCCATTTAGAAGTTTCTCTCATTTTTAAACGAAAATCTTCTAGAACTTTCTTAATTATTTAGGCTTTCTACGAAATTCTTTATTTATTTCAATTATATTCATATTTTTGGGAAGGACGCACGTGGTTGGCAGGTGTACATGGCTCATATTTCTTCACATAGAACCGCATCCATCGAGCACAGCTCAAATGGGTTTCCCCTCAGAGGGGGAAAATTAACATAAATTTCAAGACCATGAATTTTAGAGAGAATTTTTTAATTCGCACTAAAATCCCAACTAATAGACAATTTAATGAGAATTGGAGAGAACATCAAAGCAGAACATCAAAGCATTCTCCCAATGAATACGGACACCAATCAATCACCAGTCAATATAAATTATCTTTGAGGGCTACAAATGACTATTCAGGGCTATTGAGACTAGTAATATTTATAAGTTAATTTGCCAAACAATTGAAAAATCTGAGTCCAGTATAATATAGTCCAGTAAATAATGAAGTCCTTCTATGGAGTGAGAGTAGAGTAGAGTAGTAGAGTAGTGCCCAGTGGAGTATCTGTTTGAGTATCTGTTAGATATGTTACCCTCCATGAATTTCTGTTTATTGCTAAAAACAAAAGATGCAATTTCAAAAAATGATGGGGCTGGAGTTGTGAGTTTACCTTTACGAGGGATGAACTCATTTACTTACCATTGCAATTTTCTCTGAAATTGGGTTAGTTTTACTGTTATAATGAAATTTTCAACTGACACAAGCCCATCTCAAACACGGCGTATGGTTAGGCAACCCGGAGAACCACGTTACATTACACTAGTGGTATGAGAAGATAGGGTCACGCGCATGTGGCTCGGTGCTCTGACGTCATCAAAGCTACTGTACTAACAGAACAGCTCTACTGCAAACTTTCAGCCCGTACTCGAATGTATGAAACGATCACGTGGATCATGAAACGATCCACTGCACATCGAATACAGGTGTTTTCCTGGAAGCGTCATACTCATCCGCTGATAACTGTTCAGTTGTATCCAAACATACGAAGGGGGAATGGTTGGGTGTTTCTTTGAAAAAACGAGCACTGGACTTGACTGAAATCCAAGCCGATCTCGCTCCTGGCCGTGTCTACATTAATAAACATCTAACGCTGTTTGGTAGTTGAATGAACTGTATTTTAAGAAGTTCATATTTACGATTTGAGCACAAAGTAATTGAGAGAATAAGTAACTTATTGGAGTTTCCAAAGCGCATGCAAAAATAGTATTACAAAATAACTCACCACAGCAGCAATGTGATTGAAGACGTAGACGACATTATGAAAACAATTCAAACATTTTTCAGAAACGGTAATTCAATCATTTATTGTGTTTTCAAAGACGAATATTTTATTTATTTATCCAGCAATAAAAATACTTGAACAATGCTTGAAGTATGTCTAGAATTCTTCCAAGAATCGTAGCCTGTTTTGTACATCATGTAGCCTCCAAACTCCGCCAACTATCTCGTGATAGGCCGACAATGGATGACTCAGCTAGTTCTGAATTTGACCGGTAGATGGCTGCAGTTCGTGGGTGATTTACAGCTTCAATCTTTACAGACACGCCTCCAAGCTCCGCCTATCTCCCCTGATTGGTCGGCAATGCACAACGCAGCTAGTTCTGAATTCTGTCGTAAGATGGCAGCAGTTACTGGGTCATTCAAGTTACAACTTCATTATTCCGCCGTCTAGATGTCAGAGGTGTTCTACTTTCATTCGTATCCAATGGGAAAGAACAGATTCTTTCTATTGAACGTGGACATTCGATATTCATAATAAATAAAACAGTGTATTATATTGTGGAATATTTATTTCAATAGTATACTCAAATTTTCAATTCAATTTTGATAAAAGCGATTAGTTTGACAACCATCAACTTTTATGACACACGTAGATTATTCATTCAATCATGGGAAATTCTGCTACAGACTTTTCGAGAACGACTGGTCCAAAAAACCTGAATTTGGTATACAAAAATAGTTGATGACTTTAAAGGATGTGATTATGGGGTTTAAGATTTCCCCACAAAATTGTATACAATTACAAGAACTGTATTATCAGCAGTTTTGAGTCAAAGGGAAGATAAAGGGAAGGATGTGAACAGGAAGCCTATTTCTGCATCACTATAATATGAACTAAGTGATTGTCAATTGGATTCGTGCATGTAAAGAAACTTCGAGGTGATTCCAAAAATACTTTTATTGATAGGCCTATTTTGTTTTTGAATCACATGAATCGTTGGAAAGGAAGTGGAGGAGTTTGGAGTTATGATCAGAGAATTGAAAATTGGGAACTCTTATGGAATAATACTTTTCTACAAAAAAGTCCATGATTGAGTTTTATTCAGTTCCCATTTCCTGAAAAAATTCAATTAAATGTATGGGGGGCGGGGGCTCGAGCCCCCAAAGCCCCCTCCCTGGCTACGACCATGACTGCACTTGTCTCAATCACGGTACTAATAATTTCTGATTTGATCGATTTTTAAGAACTCTCAAAGGCTAACTTGCTCTTTCCAAATATCACGTACACAAAATAAATAAACGAATTCTGGCCCCAAATATCAAATACTGGGCTACAGAAAAACACACAACACAAAATGAGTCGGTCTCACTCCAAGCTCGATCCACGGCTAAGGAACAATACAGATGATTGATTGAAGAAAGCGAAATATCGATATGACCGCTCGATGAGAAATCAATTGAATAATTGATTATTGACATAATCGCACTATTTCGCCACCAGGTAACAGCACTTGATGGAGCTATAATTGAATAGCCCGCGATAATACAAATGTTGAACTCAGACGGAGAAATGCAGACCAAGTGGCCAAAACAAACGCCATTCAATAAATAGCTGTTGGGGAGAGCAAGACGTCAACAAAAGAAAATGAGAATCGCATTCTCTGTGGTTTTCAATGAAAACGTTATGCTCAAGGAGACGCTCTCAAGCGGTTCGCGTTACCTCGATTGTACACCACGAAGGTTTTTCGAAATAAAAAATGTAAGTCGAAAACCGTATGTGGATATAAACAATTTATAAATTTTGAAGAAGATTACAAAAATATAAATAAATAAATAAATAAATAAATAAGTTTATTTTGTTTTGAGCGCACGCTCATACGAGATAGACATTACAAAAATAAAGTTTAATTGACCGAATGAAGAGAAGACTGAGCGAAGCTCAGTCTAAACGAAGTGAAGTCTTGTTTCAAGTCGATTGGCTTTCGTCTGCTTGTTTGTTCGTTTGTTTGTTTGTTTGTAATGCATTTACGGCTAAACGCATTGACAGATTTCAATAAGATTTGGCAGGAATGTTCATTTTGAGACTGCGTGACGATGTATATGTAAGGTTTTTTTTTTAATTTTGCATTCTAAGGACGAAATAAGAGGAAAAGAGAATGGCTATATGGAATATAGCTATATGGAATATGCAATAGCTATATGGAACACGTGATAGGATTTATTTTGAATTGAAAAAAGACTATAAGTTGAAAGGGAAGTTGAAAGTTGCACGAGCATAGAGGACCATGAAGTATCCCATGTTAATCTTATGATAAGATAAAGAATATAAGTAAAAGGTTGCACGAGCATGCGTGCGTTAACAGATGATTTTTCAATGATGATTATTAACAGATCGGTGGGTCTCCCCACCGATAAAAAGCCATACAAAAAAAAAACAGATGATTATTAACAGTGATGTGTTTGAAGAAACATTTTTATATATATATATGATGATGGAATGTGTCTATGCACATGTCAAAAATCCATTTACAATATTTCATTCAATCCTGATGGGTTTCAATATTCATCGTTAATATTAAGAGTTAGACTAATCCTGCTTCAAAGTTTATTCGACCCAAGGTTTGTAGAGACCTATGGAACTCTACATACCTTGTATTCGACCTACCTCTGGGACTTGAACTGGTGATGTTTTTGAGGTTTTAAAGCATACAGTTTCAATCGTGTGAATTTTCATAACCTTATAAAATTAAGTGATTGGTTTAAGTTCGCGGGGTCAGTTAGTTGAATATAAACATCGTCATATTATGGAATGATCATCAGCTGAGTCAGAATAAGATTTTTTCGCTGCAGTCAGAGGGGCGCTGCGAAAGCGGGCGACGCGACTGGGTGGCGCCCGCCCCGGGCGTCGAGTAAGAGGGCACCCCGGGCGCCGTAAATAAATAAATAAATATGATTTTATTGTCACACATTTATTGAACAAAGACAAAGTCAATTTAAACAAAGTCAGAGGCGCCGCGTCGCGTATGTATAAAAAAAAATAAATAATAAAATAATAATAATAATAATAATAAAAAAATGAAATGAAAATTGAAAAAAATATATAGATTATAAAAAATAGATAAAAATGTTTGAAATTAAAAAATAGAAAAATAAAAAAAATTAAATTAGATGTACATAACGTATTTTGGGGGGCGCCTGACAACATTTCTCTCGATACAGTTGACAGGACCAATTCTGTACACATGGACAAGAAAACCGCTAATTTACGGCTAAGCGCATTGACAGCTGATTTCAGCTAGCATGGCTTTTTCGTGAGGTCTACTGTTCACAGAACTACTAGTATATAAATTGTACAGTTGTATATAAAATTCTGTTTTGAATACCGAAACTTGAAATGTGAATTTTAAAGTTGAAGTTAATTGAATACTGGAGATATAAAATTTTTGTATGAATCTGATAATGTAAAGTGTTGAAGAATGATTAATACAACAGTACAGCACACAAATTCCTATACCACAGATCAGCTAGCTCCTTACCATGTGAACATGAAATGAAACAGTGGTCATACAATGTTTTTCCAAGTATTCATTTCTATTAATTAACAAAGAGGACTCTGCAATATGAATTATTTATCAATCTCTCCAATAGCTCGATTGTCAGTCAGTTGGTTGAGGAATAGGAATTTGATTATGTTGTACATCTTGAGGAAACACTTTGATGTAGCAGCTACTCTATTAGCTACTGTTTGAACCATCTTACTAGGAACTACTCCATCATCTAGCTCTAGCACACAAGCATTGATGATAAGCAGATGAAGAGCTTATACGGAATTCCTCTTCCATCTATAGATTTAACCTTAGTTAATTGCCTTGTAATGTATTGTTGCAGGAACTCTATTACTCTAGCCACTCTAGCCACTCGATTCTATCAAAGTGGAGGAATTTGCTATTGCTTTGCTGCATTTCATATGAGGACAATGCAAGTCATATGCAAGAAGTAACAGTTTTTCATAAAACATCCGCATAATCTATGTCACTTCCGAACAATACTATTTTTCATTATTACTGTACTATTTTTATCAAAACAATATTGATAATACTGAATAGAGAATAACTTGCAGTATTAAACAACCTGTAAATTCGAGTACTCTGAAGATGGAACAATGGTACCAAAACAAGTTTGTATTTTCGTGTGAAAAATTGATATAATATGATTGATGATATTGAAATAAAACACAACAATTAATCAATAAAACAGTGGAATTGACAATACCCTCTTGTGTTTTATTTCATTATGGAGTTCCACAACATCAACCAGATTTCTACAAATAAATTGATGATATTCTTTTGCACTAACTAGTTTTTCATTATCAATGCAATTCAATTTTAGTTTATAGGGTTCCCATGATAGAAATATTCCTATCAATAAATTATTGATGAAACAATTCAAAATGAGCCGGTAAAGAGCAGGGGTGACTGAAAGTTATAACCATACTGTATTGTTACCACATGATTATAAAATTACTATATAACGTCAACTGTAAATGATGATATGTGGTGCTGTAATAATGATAAATGGTGTCCAGTTCTGTACAAAGCTACAAAAACAATGGCAAAGGGAATACAGTAGGTCCTCTTCCGATTGATTGGGTTCGTTTTGAATGAAGATAAACTATCACAAATGTATGAGCGAATCCAGTGCTTTGTTTGATACGTTATCAGGCTTTGCCAACTCAATATCATTTCCCAAAATGTATCACGATTTCGACACCACCTGATACTCTTGTTCTCCTTCAACGAGGAAATTATCCGGAACGTATGCAATTTAGTACAATATAGGCTATTGTCAGTGCGAGCTTCTACGAACTAAAATAGAAAAAATGTACAATTCAGCTCAAAAAAAGTAGTCAGTCACATTCAATGTGTGAATATTATGGGTTTTGAATGATAGTGCATCAAGGATAGATATACGCACACAAAATCAGACTTCTTAACAAAAAATATGCGAAAAAATTGATGCAATTATATTTTTCAAGAGAATATTGTACATATTATGAAAAATGAGAAAGAATTATTGTCGTGATAGATCAATAATCAGTCAAAATAGAATATTATCTTATAAAATGTCCAAAAAGAGCGATAAAATTAGCCAAGCAAAGACGAAGAAAAATACCCAACTCTGATTATGAAGAGCAGACGGTCACTCTGAAATTCCTCTTGCTGGAGTAACATTATATAATTCCAAATTAGAAAAAAATATAACTAAAATGTGATATTGACAGCTTATACTAACCATTGAAAGATCCAGTTCTTCGCAACATACACCTTATCCTGCAACCTATAGTATTCAATTACATTTTTTATCGAATTCTTAAGATCGCTAAAAGTAAAATTTTATCAGTTACTATTACGATAAGAATGTATGTCAAAATATTGGAACCAATAATTACATAAAATATCTAAAAGTGATAATATTAAACTTCTATTCTGTTTCAATAACTAACAAGAAAAGAATGACAAGAATAATTATTATATTTTGTTCAAGAAAATGAGTTATTTAGTTAAAGAAAACAAATCAGTTATTCAATATTCTCTATATAATTCTCTGATAATTCCAGTTCTAAATCCCAATTGTGGGATTATATTATAAGGCTGAGTGATAAAGTAGAATGAAACTCCGGTTATCTGCATGCTTCCATGAAGTCTTGTGCTGCTAAAAAATTGTACAAGACAATTGAAAACTTCAGGATTCTCAGGTACAAAAAGAATTTCTCATCCAATTCTTCCACTTATCTCACTTTTAATTGAATTCCTGCTGTTACATATGAAAAACAGGACTCTTGAAAGAGTTCACCTCAAAGTCGAGTTTTATTGCTGAGACATTCCTGTACCCAGGGAATCTCAGAGAGATTCCAGCATGATTAATCGCCACCAATTTGAGTGGCGATTCACACAATGCAAGAGATCACTCTCTTCACCGGAAAAGATGCTCTGGCTCTTTCACTGGCCGTCACTCGAGTGACTCCAACACAATCCAGCCTGATTATCCCCGAAGTACCTATTAATGATCCACTCAAGAGGTTAAAAGAATGTTTCCAGTTGAAGTTTGAGAGAAATAGCTACCTCTCACAGAACAATGTCATTGGTGGGGTTTGCTGTCGAAAAGCGCTACTTGGGTGTTTTGTGAGTGTGTGTGTTTGTGTGCGCTAAGGGAGGATGCGCAGGAGCGATCCAGGATGTGTCGGGGGGTGGGGAGGGGATGAAGCTGCTCCGTTGCAGAGAGCGAGTCCGCAGTTTCACGCGCCAATTCCATCTCGAAAGAACGCTCACGTCTCTGCCATCGGCACACCTAGCTGTGAGTATAATCAAACTTTGATAAAGTTTCTTTTACCTCTCCTCCTATTAACTTTCTGTCCTCAGCTCTGGCAATACTTCAACAGAAAGGTTCGCCAAATATTTATAGAACCACCAATACTTTTTTCATCACAACTAATCCATGGAATTCTTATTAATTCTGAACTATTGAAGTGGACATTTTTTGGCTCAAAAATTATTCTGGACAGTCATAGAGGCATCCATTTAGTATTCATTCCATTTGAGTTTACACCTTGATACATGTCTGTTGATTCTCTTGCTGAAACAATAGGTTTACATGATTTTCGATTATTATTTAATAATGAATTGACTATAAATATATAGGCTATCATTTTAGCTATCAAGAGATTGAGAGTTGCCCATGTTGGAAGATAATACTTGGAATAACTGGTTGGAAGAGAATTTGTTTTGAGACTTAGGGGATGCTTCAATGGATTCGAAACTCTTCATTATAAGGAAAACGGCAGTAAAGACAATAATTCTTGATATTTTGATAGTATTCAAGATACTGATTTTCAATTGAACCTTGATACAGTTGAAAATTCCCAAATACACTTCAACAGCTTAACATCAATTCAATCCAATTGGAGAGAAGAAAATTATCGTAAGATTAAAACTCATTGGTTATTAAATAATCAATCTGTATTCAATCTGTAACATGAATTGATTGACAATTTACATTATTTGATCAATAAATAAATCATTTGTTGATTTTTTTATGTGAGAAGAGTTATAGAACCTTGCAAGTGGATGGATGATTTAATCTTACTGGTGAATAATTCGTGATCATTCAGCTTTGATTCCATTAATGGCTTATGATTCATACAATCTATTCGATGCTTGTATCATCCATTCGAAGTTATATCAGATTATTCGGATCACTTGAAATTTTCTGTCAATGGACTGTTCCACAGCGCAAGAAGAAATTGATTTTCGTGACGCACTGACAGGTTCTGACTAAAGAATTTACATAATTGGAATATAGTCATTGAAAATATTCCTAGATACAACCACAGAGAAAGAAGTCATTCAAAGAAAAGCTCCCTCATTTAAAATGTACCACAGAAAATTGTCGGAATCAAGTATCATTCACTGTAAATTTGAGTTATTGTAATGTATCACGATCAGAGTACTTACCATAATCATTGTTGGTAAAATTCAGGGTTTAAACAGTAAAAAATATTGTCATGTGTTTTCCAATGTGTCAGCAACCAAGATTGAGTTAAATATACAATAGTTATTATCAGTGCTGCGGAAAGGTAAATATTATTAGAAGCTGCTGGCATGGTATCATCATCGAATCGAATGTGCTTTTTAACATCAAAAGCGATACCAAACTCCAATTTCGGGAATCACAAAGTTTGTCTCATCCCAAACTGCTTTGAGATCAAATACTCTACGTTCAGTGATAGGTTAACGCTGATTTATTACAAATTAGATCGTTTTCCTAAACTTCCATTGAATCCCACGGATAGCGAGCTTCGTAGGCGCCGATCCAACGTCAAAGTTTATATGCCTGGTCACATTCTGAATTCATCATGGTTGATTAACTATACGTATTCCCTTATAGCTGAATTACTAGGAAATATAGTTCGTCGACTACTGCTTGATTAAGATGAAGATGATCAGAATGACTGTGTAGATTTCTCAGAGATGAAGATTTCCTCTTTTCTACGAATCTTGATTTTTCAACCCCTAAATGGAGGCTACACATAGCTAGCTATAATATGCACGTGGTTCCTAATGTGCAAAACATTGCAGAAATTTATGAAAATCATGTTCAAATTTCAAATTTTGTTACAATCTTTGCTTATTTATGATCCAACCCGTATTCCGATGAGGTTTCCCTATCTTTCTCCCGCCTTTTATGTTGTTTTATTGAGTTTTGAGATTACATTATGTGCATGTGTAGATGAAATGGAATTATGAAATATATAATTGAAACAATTGAGGAGGTGGACATTTGAAAATTTAGGAAGTTCTCTGAAGGGTTCAGTAACAGACTGCAGACACGAGATATAGATTTAAACCTAGTTCAATGGTAGGAATGAAAGAACAAAGAAAGGTAAAATCTATCATTGCACAATTTAGACACACAATCAGACTGCAAATTGAACTAATGCAAAATTGAACTGCAAATTAGACACACAAATTAGACTGCACAATTTAGACACGAGATATGGAATTAAAACCTAGTTCAATAGTAGGAATGAAAGAAAGTAAAGAGAAATAAGTAAAATCTAGGAAGAAATGATCTGATTTTCGAATCTCTTTACAGAAACAGGACTTATTCCTTCATAAGCAACCTATGAAAAAGAATTATCTGTTAATAGAATCACGATTACCGAACTCAAAATCAAAGGTAATTAGAATTTATCGGATCCACGAATACTGATGAGTAAAACTTGAGAAATCTGTTAAATTAGGTTGAGGAGACGACTCTGGAAGAAGACAGTAAAACAATTCTCTGAGAGATTTGTAACTCCGGACTTCATTCATTCGATAATCATAATCGAATTACAAAGAATATTAAAATCCTTCCCGACCGATTCTGTCTAATTCTCGTGAAACTTGAACGAATGCAGTTCGAGATCAAAGAAAGCCCATTTCACTCGATTAACTACAAAGTGGAGAATCATTTTGACGATTATGGACTGTATTTGTCACCGTAGCTATGTGGATTTCAATCTCTGTACAATTCCCAGTATAATATGATCAATGTTGATAAATGGAGGATGGATGAGAATGATATTAATTGAATTTTTGTGATTTTGAATTATTGTCATAACCCCATCATGCAGTAAAAATGCATCATTATAAAATCGGGGTAGAAGTATCCCAGAGTTCTAGACTTTTTCGATTCAGTAAAATTTATTACTTTTTTCAAGAATAAATCTTACTAATCGATTACCATGCCAATTTGACCTAATACTTCGTAAATAAATTGAATTGAAGATAAAAAGAAGAAATAACTTGTAAAAAGAAAAATGAAATCTACTTAGAGACGTAGTTGAGACTATAGGGTTAAAGTTGAATTAGTATAAGATTACTTATAGTTGAAGTTAAAGCATAAAGTCTAGTTAGTCAATGAGCTCATTAATAAAAGTTCATCAATGGAATGATTTCTTATAATCGCTTCAAAAATGTTTAATAACAAATTTATTTAATATTGATTCAATATAAGTGAATTCTATTCTTAGATTGAGAGGAGCTCTTCACGAAATATATTGATGAATGAGTGTCTCATTAGCCAATAATAGAAAATCAAAGTTGAAAAAGTAAATGTGCTGCATTAAAAGTAAATAACGCATGTAATGTTAACAGATAATTGAGGTAGATATAATAATTGAAGAATATCTTCGAATATACAACTTCACCAAAATATTAAGTGCATGATTATTCTCCTTACAAATGATTATGAAAATGACTGTATGGTCAGCTCTATACTTCCCTATCTATTCTCTATCCAATACGAATAGACCTACAGTAATTCTCTGGAGTGTGAGCCCAAAACAATAAATTGCTCATTTTAGCTTTTAAGAATGCCAAGCCCAGTTATCAATAGAGCCTCGAACTGACTCTAATTTATTATTGAGTCGAAACTGGTGCTGAACTTCCATGAAGCAAAGATTATTGCTGGAATTTTTAGTAGTAGTATTAGAGCCATGATTTGATGGATTAGGTTGCTGAGCAATCATGAATAAAGATTATCTTTTATCGTCAGGATGTGAACACAAATTGAAGTAGGTGGTTTTCGTGGATGATAAATGTTTGCAATCAGTCCGGATTACCTGCCGGATTATCGAAGATAATCTCATTGGAAAACAATTTGAAGAGGAAAAATCTGGATTTTGTCCGTTATTTCCAAATCACATTAGAGCTCCATTCGAATCATGATTGATGACTGGATGAATCGCTTGTAAGCGCACGGGGCTCAAATTATATCATTGGATTTTTATCATTTCCACTGTTCTATCCTCAGTAATAGAACTCAGTAATTACAGTTATTGATATGTGAATATTTCCTCTGGATGGATATCTTATTATTTCAGTTCCATATTTTAATTTCATTTCACTTTTTCAAGTTATACTTGAAAGATGATCAATTCAATTCTCAACTAAACTGTGCGTAATCAAATGTCAACTAAACTACTCTAGAACATGGCTTGCCATTACGGTGAAGTAGTTCAATTTTACACACAAAAGCACAAGTACAATTGTAACACAATTGCCCATTCAAAAGTTTCACTTTTTACTAACACAGAATTTATTATTATGTGTGTGTATGTTTGTGAAATTGGTATTTGTATTGGAATTATTTTTCGAGATGAAATTATTTATCTTTATCTAATTTTTGAAAATATTAACAATAACAAGTTTATTACAGTTTTGTTTTAGAAAGTTGATTTGAGTTGGAATATATTCTAGGTTACAATAGAATATTTCTTTATTCTCCATTTTAATAAATGAACAAATATATCAGGTTTTTGAAACCATTAGGTTATTATCGCTCAAAATAATATGCTTTCAGTATTGCTATCACGAAATTTCTCCCCACATGAACGCACATATTCAAATTAATTTAATCAATCAATACTTTATCAAGGTATGAAAAACAAGGACTACATTCATTTTCCTCCAAAGTTCTAGGAATGTGTGTTACATTGATAAAGCATTGTTATGGATTGGTAAGTTTTCCAAGAATGAACATTGAAGTGTTCGATTGAGTTTACCCAATTATCTTAATAGATTCTATATTTAGATTTCTGGTAAAATTCTATATTGGAATGACTATCAGGTTAGCATACTTCAATAAAATTAAAAAGAACACAGCCGAGCCATTACACACCCTAACACACATTCCATATTTGCTGACCACATCATAATCACTACAAATCTTTTATATTCTGATATATACACTAATCCAGGAATTCTTCACAATTCACAAAAAAACGTAAACTTAACACACTGGAACAATATGAAATCTTCAATCATAAATAATTACAACCTCACAACATCCTCAATGACCGTAATCATTTCAGATCGCATTCACTCTTTGACAAAATTCTTAAAAATTTCAAGTTATCGATGCCCACAGTCATTATTCTATGACTTCTGCTTGCGAAATGCTTCAAGAGTTGATGCACAAAGAATACTACACCTTTTCCAACTGTATTTGAGAAAGTGTCAATTCAATTTGAGAAAGTATCAGTTGTAATTGAGAATAGAGATTTGCAATTGAGAAAACATCAGTTGTAAATGAAGGCAGTCCAATTTATATTTGAGAAGATACCACATGTAATAATGAGAATGGTGAATTGTAAATGAGGAATCGTCCCTTAGCAAATGAGAAGTTGAAAACGTGAAAAAAGGTCCAGCTTGGTTCTTCAATTTGATTTCTCAATTACAACTGACATCTTCTCAATTTCAAATGATACTCTTCATTTACAATTCACCATTCTTAATTAAATGTGATATCTTCTCAAATACAATTAATGATCTCATTTACAACTGGTGTTTTCTCAATTACAAATGACCATTCTCAATTACAATTGATACTCTCTCAAATACAACTGGAAAAGGTGTAGTCGGAATGGAAAAATTAGAAACCTTGAACTGGTGCAACAACAGGAGACTAAAATTTCTGACAACGCCAGCTCTCAATTTTCCAGTCAATGAGTTGCCTTCTTTTTTTAAAATTAAACTGCACATTGAAAAATTGAAAGATTTTGTTTCAATGAGACTTCCAATGAATGAAATTTTTTTCCAATATGGAGTAACGAACAGACTTTCAATGAACAATGAGAATTAATATCTTCAATTATTATTATTATCATTTATTATTATTTATTTAGCGTATGGCTTTTAATGGTAGGGAGACCCGAGTAGGAGTTGTTCCACTTCACCAACATAACCAATTATTCCTTGATAAGGAACATGGTGAAAGTTTGTTTCACTTAGAAAACAGACATCAGCATTTAAAAAAAGTATTTTTTGATTTTATGGGGTACATAAATTGTGTGTCCCATTTCACTAATAATCATTTGTTGAAGTGACTTTTTTAGAAATGTCTAATTCCAGCAAATCAATGTACCTAGATATTCCAGGCACTATAAAAGCTAGGGACTTTTCAGAACATTTTTAATCTTTTGACAGAGAAGCAAAACATGCGGATTCAAACCCTTGACATCAGAATATGAAAATGGGAATAGAGACAAAAGCGGCAATCATGATCGAGAAGGAAGGATATTTCTGCAGGCAGACAGTATATAGTGCTCATATGTATGTACTGTATATATATATGTATATATATATATATATATATATATAAAGCTAACAATATATAATAATAGTCAATCAATTTTTCAAATAAGATTAGTTAACATGGAACAATTATCAACTCCCCGTATTATCATTGTTAAACTTATAAATACAGTAAAAACATTTACTATAAAGCTGTTGGTAAGCAGTTAAGTTCGATCTCTAAAAGGAGAGCGACTTGTTGTGCGTGCCTGTGCCTGTCAGGAAATCTGTTGGGCTGACCAATTGCAATGAGCACTGGCTGTAGAAAAATTGAGTCGGTTGTTTCCGTTTTTGCACCAAGTGCCGGAAGTTAGAGGTAATGCTATTAATCTCAACCACCGTCCAGACTGATTGAGGTTGTCGTCAACATGAAAGTGTGCCATCATCCGAATGTTTCTGTTGCAAGTGTGACAGAGATGGGATTCTTGCTGCCGCTGTACATGCTGCCGCCTCCACCGCCCCCACTGCCCGAGATTTAGTGTCCGTATGTCAGGACGGACATGCCCCTGGCCTCTTTGCGAAAGGAGATGAAACCTTATATGACAGTAGCTCGTTGCCTGTCATGAATGTCCGCCAGCAGAATGCGTACCATGCAACTGTTGCGGACAGCCGTTCTCGTCGACATACGATTATCACATATTTCAAATATTGAACAGAATAGTGAAGGTTGTAGGCAAAACAGTGATCTCACTATGAAGAGTAGAATAATCATCCTCACGCAATTACTCTTCTTGCTAAAACGATCACCAAAAAAATGTACAAGTACATAAGTTAAAATTTTTATTCAGTTTGCTTTAACTTTCAAAGTTTTCGAAGATATTGTCTCTTAAAACTCAGAGCCTATGGCGTAATGCAACATCCTGGGATACCAAGTATCCAAGTGGTTATTATTCAATTAATAATTGAAGAAGTTATGAAACTCGTCATTTTGGAACATGATTCTTGAAGAAGAAATTCAAGGTGAGGAAAGGCTCCATGGAGCATGAATTACGACGAATATGAAGAAGAAATATCAAGGTTTCTTAGCTCCTTCCATTTTCTTTCCTATCCTATTGTTATTTCATTTATCAATAATCAATAAAGATTATTCCAAGAGAAATACGAGTGAACAAAAACGTAGAATCAAAAACAAATGCAGAACAAATAGAAGAAATCAAACTATTATTAACTGTGCGAACCTATAGAAACGTGGAATAGAAATTAATTAATTATTAATCAATTATTATAAATCGATAGAGCTGTTATTTACGTGTATTTGTTGTGTAAGCCTATTTGAGACTTGGTTCAGCACCAGACTTCTCATTTTAGGGACCAAGTTTAGGAGCGTATATGAGAAACCCTGTATGACTTTGCTTTCTAAAATGGTTTCTATTCTTATGCATCAATATCATTTGATTAATGTAACATTTATGCTAGAGGGGTTTCTGATGAGATAATGGCCACTTGAAAATCAATCTGATTTTACCAGTTTGCTCTCAGGAAACTATTATCTCAGGGTTGAATGTAACACTCATTAATAAACTAATTTTTCGGGAGCCGGATGACCCCTATGTTCGAGTTTATTCTCAAAAAGCTATTTAACTGGAAAAGTAGCCTATGTGGCTATCGTTAAAATGGAGTTTCACATTATAAATCAAGTCTGAAATTGCAAAATGTTCAGATTTTATTGAATAGAAAATTTTACAGCTACTTTTCTCCGGTTGAGTATGATACACAGTATATCTTCTATATCTTTCTGCTTCTGGATATGAGGACGCCATCATCAGAATAACTTCAAAAGAAGTGGAGATTCCACGGAAAATGTCAAGTATTATCTGAGTTTGAATAGGGAGCGAATCAATAGTTCAATGGAGAACTCAATGCTTCAATTCAAAGAAAGCATGAATAGCGTAGCTGATCATGGAATATCAATAGAAACTTTTGAAGCATATTTCTAAACTTTCAATCCTCATAAGAAATGCTGGTCGAAAGAGTTGAGATAAGGAGCGATATAAAATGTAAGGCTCACCAGTAGGACATGATGTGAATAGCATTAATGTATTTTTCAAATCGGCTCATTTTATCCTGGTTATTGTAAAGGAATATTACATCAGATCTTCAGTATATTGATATTTTAAATTTTATTGAAAATGGGTAGGATATTGAAGCAGCAGTCTTTCCTCATACCCAGTAGTAGTCGCCCATTTAAAGTACTACTTAAAGTTGCAAAGTTATATTATAGATTATTACAGTTGTCATGGAGTCGATTTGATCAACTTGGATTCAATATCAAGTCGAAAACTATCAGAATCAAATTTTAGAACTATGAAAAGTTCGAAGAATTGAATTAATTATTCTCCTTCCTGCATTGAAATGTAGCTGATTGAATCTCAGCACATAAACAACTGTGATGATTTGAATGTCATGAAGGCACTCTATTAAGAAAAAAACAAGTGATAAAACTCATTGACAGAATGTGCTTCACAATGGAAAGCCGATTCATAGCGATAATTCGTTGCCATTGCTTCTCATTTGCTATTTACTCATCATATGGGTAAAGCTTGAGGGACACTGGGTCATTGGGAGGTTATTCACCGAAAAATTAAAGGTTTCAATTTAGGGCTGGAGGTGCTCCATTTCTCCTTGGTCAATGCTCTCCAAACATGGAACTTGATCTGAAAGGTCCCATTAATTTTGTAGAGGGTAAGTACTGCAAGTTCTAATGGAGCTGGACAATTATTATGAGGAATTGCCAGAAATAATTGAAAACTGGAAATTGAATGTGGTGAAGCTCCACCATTCAATCAGATCCATATAATTCTATTTAGAAAAATATAACATTAAATGAAATATGTAAACTCTTCAACATAAAGTATTATTATTATCCTTCTGTGTGAGTCCAGGTTGAAAGGTGAATCAGCAAGCGGCAGAAGGAAATATCAGGGACTTTACGAGAGGTGCTGATACAGCATGATGATTCTCGAAGACTGTCGAATCATCTATTTCAACAAAGGTGTAGAAACTTTATCATAAAGGGATTGTAGCTTGATTGGAGATATTTCTGGAAGTTTTGGTTCATAGAATGACAAACATGGACAAATAAAAGCTCCTAGGTCAACATAAAATCTCCTAATCACACGTTCAATGTAAAATCAATTGAATTATTATGCAAATACATATTGAAAAGTAGATCCACTAGTTGAGCCAAGAAGCTACTTGTGAAGCTTGAACTTCCTGAAATTTGGATGAGGCCAAATACAGTGTTGGCGAATGTTGGAGTTCCTTGTTATGAATGCTTCTTTGTGATTAGCATTGAATTTTATGGCGACTTCAGGAGTGCGTATTACATCAATTTCTTGGCTTTACAGTTTCGCTGTCGGAATTGTAATTTCATCTGTGGTAGCTCTATGGTGTTAGACTTCTGCAAACAATAAAACTCATGGATGCTGGTTAAGGGAACGTTTCTAGTGATGTTAAAGCAATTTGCATAATGTCTTGTTCGTTAGTGGCTGCAATGAGCTGTACCTCGACCGGGGTGTGGTTTTTACGATTCTTTTTTCTGTCGTTTACATTTCTAGGACTTCTCAAGTTCAAAACAAAATGGGTCGTGTTACCATTTACAAGCCAGTCAATATTAGGACCTAGAGCTTATAACAGCGTCAAGCATCAACATTTGATGTTTATGATAACTATAAAGGCTTTATTCGAATGCAAAGTTTAAAACATCGGTCAGCAACACAAATCAAGTTAGCTTTTATTGCCGTTTCTGGTATGAGTTTCAAACACTCCACTGCAACTTCAATCAAAAGTCAGTTTTGATATTGCGTAACATTGCATGTGATAAGAATTCATTACCAGTGATGTTGAATTCCAGTTTTTCCATTACTGGTACATAATCTTTTTCAAAAGTCTCGATAAGCAGAGCTGGAATTGATAGAGTGTTCGGTTAGGATCTCAAGACAAGCATCCAATATTTTTCAGTACAAAGTTCATCAATAGAATATAGTTTGGACTAGTTAATCAAATTAGGTTCTAATGTTTGAAAACTTCTAACTGAAGTCTATCCACCATACTTTCAAAGGAGTGATTTTTGTGTACTGATAAAGATAGTTGCTGCTCCAACATATTATGTCTGTATAGTTCTTTGAAAGATCAACTGCTCTTGAAAATATTGATATGATTGATATTTGTTCATTTGTGATTCGTTATTAGTTGACAAATAAATTATATTTATGTAGATATTCATTAACTACGGATCTCTCACATTTCATCTGAGTTTCTCAACATTCACATGGAGACTGATCGTTGATAACTGTAATGTGGGCTACGAAAAAACAGCTCTACTCATATCTCATTCTCCAGACCGATGTACAGTATTCTCTATGTTTGAGATTTGTGCTGAGAAAACGCGATATTCACAGATACAGCAAAACGGCTTGTCATTGACATCCCTGTCGCTTAAGCGACATTTTTTATGAGAACGTTATTTGTTCTCAAAGATTCATCATTTTACATCTGAGCTCATCTCTTCAATATTCCTGTTAAACAAAGGTATCTGCAATCATCATACCATTCCGAATCGAATGCACGATTTGCTCGTCAATTCCCTTGCAATGCCATTTGCTCCATTTTTCTTGTCCGCTTTCGGAATTTAATTAAAGAAATCTAGAAATAAATTTAGATACTCTAATCAGGATCAGGTGAGAACTGTCATGTTAATAAGTAAATTTTTCCGCTCGTGAACGAGCAGAATGAATTAATGAATGCGAGTACATTAGATAAAAGATAATCTGAAAGATTGAAAAGCGAGAATCATTGTAAATTGGAATTGGACATTCTTCTTTAGTGTAGGCTGCTCTCATCATTCCATTTTATTCCTATATTTTTCTCCAATGAAATCTTTCAATAAAAATCTCTCTCATGTTGAAAAATGGAAATGAAGCTTGATTGGCTCGGGCAACATATAAATTGGCGGAACGAGCATGGACCGAGTATGGACAATGATTTGTCCTGCATTTATTGGAGAAAGATTAAATTCCCATTCTGTCATTCCATTTTCACTCTGTCACACACTGGAGCCTACAATTCATTCAATCATGCTCTGTCGATATTTAGTCAAGGGTCGATAACCATCAGTAAGCTGTTGGTAAGCTGCATGTTTCCTGGATTTTTTCCTAGCAAAGAACGAATCATCTATGACTGTTTAAAGGTATTTTGAATCCTACAAGATTATGTGATTTCAGCAATATAATCTGATTTCTTGATGATTGAATATGAAAAAAAAATTGGAAAAAGATAGTGTAATATAACACGTTTATCACCTCGATTGCTAGATTACTGCGCATTAAACAATACACAATGAAAGATTGGAAAGCGTGTATCATTTTAAGTTCGAATTTAATTAACATTCTTCTTTAGTGTACTCCCATTTTTTCCATCCATTTATTTAATAGAAATATGAATATCAATTGGATTTTATCAAAAAATCTCATTTCAAAACTTGGATCAGGAAAGACATAGGTGCTACCTAATCTAATAGCACATAGGTAATTTTCAAAAACATAAATTATTTTGAATCATGGTTCTCTAATTCGGCCTGATATTAAATATCCTATGCGGCTGGTAAATTGAGAAATTGAAGTCGAAAACATGATGAATCCTATAATATACAACTCGGGAAAATAATTTCAACGATTGAAAAAATATAATAACCTGTACGATTCCCATTCCTTCATACATGAAGGAAGGAACAAGCATGGAAAAATAAGATTTGTTGAAAAAATGTAAAAAATTTATTCTTTTGTAAATATATAAATTCATCTTAGAGGACCGTTGAATTGATACGTTAACTCTGGATCAAAATGAAAATGTATCTGACTCGAGTCGAATCTTTTCACGTGAATGGTCAATAATTCTCTAATAACGTTGGAAATGAGTTCAAACCCGGTTTCAAATAGGATAATTTGAAATACTCTCCACATTTTCCGTTCACCTTCACCAGAAATACTCTCACATTCTGTATTCAGCTTTAATTTGAACTGACTTCTCCCTCTGTTCATGCAGACTCTCCGAGTTGAATAATGATCTAGTGCGAACTTGTTATTTGATAACCAAAATGAGAGAGAATTCATTACCAGGAAAGCAATTAATTAATAGGAATGGTGCTTTGAAACTGACAAAACGTGAGCTGAATGAACGTATTGTCCGCAGAGGTGGAATTCATGGAATATTCCATATTCCATACTGTCGATTTGGCAACTGGTAGTGTGCCAAGCCCACTGAAGCGAGCTGATATCATAATCTACCTGGTAAGTTACATTCGGCACCAACCGACCAAGCGGCTCAACTTAAATTGCTTCCAGTGATCGGTGGAACTCGAAACTGCCCCGAAAATGGAAAAATAATATCTCTTAATAGCTCAGTGCTCCGTCCATCGATTTAGTTCAGTAAGCAGTCCTGCAGGTTCTAATCAGCTAATTCTTTTACTTTTAAAGTGAGGTGCCAGCATTGAGAAAACTTCTGAGCACTTCATTAAAAATTATTAGGGCTACAGTAACGTTGCATGATTGTTCTATCATTGGTCCTCACCAGAGATTCAATGTTCTCTCTTTTCTTTAAAATCTGTTCAACTTTTCGTTTTGAAGTTCTCTCCTTGGTTTTTGTAGCTGGATAAGCTTACTCTTCCATTATCTAATCTTTCTATAATATCACAATATCACAAAGTTCCAGTCGTGAGCATTATTGAGAAACATTTCTCACAGACAAGATCGAGCGAAATTGTTGAATGATTGACACATTGAACAGCAAGGAAGTCATGTCATTTTCTATTCACAATGTTTTTAATATTAAAATTTGAAAAATAAGTCTTCATTCATAAGGTTTTTCTCCATTTTGAAGAGTCAAATCTAGCTTTCTTTAGTTCTTTCAAGTTTCAATTTTCCCTTATCAAAGAGAAGTTTTTTAATTATGATCAAGGTCTTGAATGATATTTTATCGTCTACGTTTTTTATAGTTTTAATTTCTCATTGATCAATCACTATAGCATATTCTCTGATTATGACCAAGGTCTAGAATGATATTTTATCGTCTACGTTTTTCGAGGTTATATATTTCATCATCGAAGGTGCTTTTTTTCTTCTCATTGCTCAATCACTACAGCATATTCTCTATACCTGTTCTGTATCTACATAGTATCCATGACAGTAATTAAGTGTCCCTCCGTGAAAGGACAAATTCATTCATTCACTCTCGTTTTTAACGAATTCAATAATTAAAGAACGACTTTGATCTTCCTCAGCACTCAAGTGTAAGATTCATCACCTTAATTTTTTCAAATCTCACTTTCTTTGTCACTTTTGAATAGAAAATAGCGTCGTATCGTGAACGAGCACGATCCTTACTAGAATTGGATTTCACTTGAATCGGAACGATTTTATTGGCGAAAGCTTTCCAGTCTCTGTTGCTGTATCGGAATCATTGGGGGGGAATAATCACTGAGTTTGGGTTTTTGGGAGCATGTAATGCCTGAAAGGAAGTGTGGATATGGCGATGAAAGGCATTAGTCCTGTTCACGACGGAGTTCCTGGATCGGTGAAGCATCCACACTTCACCTGTAGACAACACATCCAATATCCATCCAGCAGGTGGGTGTGGCAATTTCCGAAAGGCATCGTCAGCCAAAACTCAAAAAGATATAAGGAGTCATTTTCGGTTGAATTAACACTCACTTCAAATACTAACTTTTTGTTTGACAAGATTGCCCTCCCAAGCCTCTGCTTACTCTTCCTCACCGTATATAAAATGGAGAGCTTTGGAATACAGTGAACTTTGTTGATTCTTCCTATGGAAATTATTATATAAGCTGTGTTGGAAAAGGTGTTATCTAGTTATCAGTATACCTAAAGCTAGAAAGTTGTTGGAAAATATTCAGGATGATGCCTTTTACTTTCCAGGAGTGATAGCATTAAGGCATTTTGATGGAGATGCTCAGTGACATAAAGAAGAATCTTTTTTTAGATTATTTATTTTGGAGGCAGAATTTTTATACTTTTCGATTAATATTAGAAGCTTAGATAACACAATATCATCAGCATCCTAACTGAAAATGTAATTCATTTCTCAAAACAAACCTGTGCATCCCATGAACACGAGTGGGGTTCTTTATTGAAGTTTAATAAAAGTTTCTTTTGTAATACATAAAAATTGAGGTCGTAAATCCTGTTACAAATGGTTGAAATATGTCAGAAGAGATTGTTTTCTTGGTAAATATAGCATATTCTTAGATTTTAAGTAATTTTGATACTATCCACTTTTTCTGGAAGATATTAGAGAAAAATGATATATATTGCAAAACAAAACAAAACAAATATCTGATTACTGATAGTGGGCTTCTTCTCCAGAATCATGAAATAATGATATGATATCTCAGAGTCTCTCCTTCATTGGCATGGTTGCACACTGAAACTCAAAAGAAATTTCATTATTGTATTGATGTTTTAGAAGGAATTCAACCAGAGCATCAAACTTATGAGAAAAATATACTTTGAGTTTTCCTCCTAGTT
>CM029534.1:19622058-19846949 GCA_017141395.1 Laodelphax striatellus | reverse complement strand
ACAGCCAAATCTCTGCTATGACTATCCCCATAGAAATGAATCTTCCTGTAAGGTGATTGATTAGCGTTATACAGTATTTTATTGGTTGAGGCAGATGCTGAATAGACTGGTTTGAGAGAATGCTGGTCATATAATGTCACTTTGTTTGTGAGCATTTTCATTTGAGTTTTCAAAGATTCATATTTCAAGTTCATATAATCATTTAGTTCAGTGATTTCTCTGATTTTATTATCTTGAGTTCGAATTCTTTCCTGCAGCTGTGTAATTTTCCCTAGCGCTTCCTTACGTTGTAGGTCACTTGATTTATGATCGGGATATGTGTTTTGAGTACAATTGCATTTATTCACTTTCAAGTCATTCAATTGTCTCTCCATTTCAGCAGCTGATGTTGATTTTACAGGAGCAGCAGGTAATTCAGTTCCAGTAGTATCTAAGTCAATCAATTTTTTTTCTTAATCAATCATTATTCTTGACTAGAACAGCTCTACTGCAAACTTTCAGCCCGTATTCGAATGGATGAAACGATGACGAGGATCATGAAACGATCCACTGCACATCGAATACAGGTGTTTTCCTGGAAGCGTATACTCATCCGCTTATAACTGTTAAGGGGGAATGGTTGGGTGTTTCTTTGAAAAAACGAGCACTGGACTTGACTGAAATCCAAGCCGATCCAAGCTGCTGGCCGTGTCTACATTAATGAACATCTAACGCTGTTTGGTATTTAAATGGACTGTATTTTAAGAAGTTCATATTTACGATTTGAACACAAAGTAATTGAGAGAACAAGTAACTTATTGGAGTTTCCAAAGCGCATGCAAAAATAGTATTACAAAATAACTCACCACAGCAGCAATGTGATTAAAGACGTAGACGACATTATGAAAACAATTCAAACATTTTTCAGAAACGGTAATTCAATCATTTATTGTGTTTTCCAAGACGAATATTTTATTTATTTATTCAGCAATAAAAATACTTGAACAATGCTTGAACTGTGTCTAGAATTCTTCCAAGAATCGTAGCCTGATTTGTAAATCATGTAGCCTCGAAACTCCGCCAACTATCTCGTGATAGGCCAGCAATGAATGACTCAGCTAGTTCTGAATTTGACCGGTAGATGGCTGCAGTTCCTGGGTGATTTACAGCTTCAATCTTTACAGACACGCCTCCAAGCTCCGCCTATCTCCCCTGATTGGTCAGCAATGCACAACGCAGTTAGTTTTGAATTTTGTCGTAAGATGGCAGCAGTTACTGGGTCATTCAAGTTACAACTTCATTATTCCGCCGTCTAGATGTCAGAGGTGTTCTACACTCATTCTTATCCAATGGGAAAGAACAGATTCTTTCTATTGAACATGGACATTCGATATTCATAATAAATAAAATAGTGTATTATATTGTGAAATATTTATTTCAATAGTATACTCAAATTTTCAATTCAATTTTGATAAAAGCAATTAGTTTGACAACCATCAACGTTTATGACACACGTAGATTATTCATTCAATCATGGGAAATTCTGCTACAGACTTTTCGAGAACGACTAGTCCAAAAAACCTGAATTTGGTATACAAAAATAGTTGATGACTTTAAAGGATGTGATTATGGGGTTTAAGATTTCCCCACAAAATTGTATACAATTACAAGAACTGTATTATCAGTAGTTTTGAGTCAAAGGGAAGATAAAGGGAAGGATGTGAGTTATACTTTTCTACAAAAAAGTCCATGATTGAGTTTTTTTCAGTTCCCATTTTCTGAAAAAATTCAATTAAATGTATGGGGGCAGGTCTCAATCACGTTACTAATAATTTCTGATTTGATCGATTTTTAAGAACTCTCAAAGGCTAACTTGCTCTTTTCAAATATCACGTAGACAAAACAAATAAACGAATTCTGGCCCCAAATATCAAATACTGGGCTACAGAAAAACACACAACACAAAGTGAGTCGGTCTCACTCCAAGCTCGATCCACGACTAAGGAACAGATGATTAATTGAAGAAAGCGAAATATCGATATGACCGCTCAATGAGAAATCAATTGAATAATCGATTATTGACATAATCGCCACTAATAATCGCACTATTTCGCCACCAGGTAACAGCACTTGACGGAGCTATAATTGAATAGCCCGCTAGTACAAATGTTGAACTCAGACGGGGAAATGCAGACCAAGTGGCCAAAACAAACGCCATTCAAATAATAGCTGTTGGAGAGCGCAAGACGTCTACAAAAGGAAAAGAGAATCGCATTCGCTGGGGTTTTCAATGTAAAAGTTATGCTCAAGGAGACGGAGGGCTCTTAAGCGGTTCGCGTTTCCTCGATTGTGGACCACGAAGGTTTTTCGAAATATAACTCATCAACAAAGTAAGTCCAAAACCGTATGTGGATATAAACAATTTATAAATTTTGAAAAAGATTACAAAATATAGTTTAATGTATAAATTGTACACTTGTATATAATATTCGGTTTTGAATACCGAAATTTGAAATGTAAATTTTAAAGTTGAAATTAATTGAATACTGGAGATATAAATTTTTTGTATGAATTTGATAACATAAAGTGTTGAAGAATGATTAATATAACAAAACAGCACATAAATTCCTATTCTCTTAACCACAGATCAGCTTCTTACCATGTGAACATGAAATGAAACAGTGGTCATACAATGTTTCTCCAAGTATTCATTTCTATAAATTAACAAAGAGGACGTTTCAATATGAATTATTTATCAATCTCTCCAATAGCTCGATTGTCAGTCAGTTGGTTGAAGAATAGGAATTTGATTATGTTGTACATCTTGAGGAAACACTTTGATGTAGCAGCTACTCTATTAGCTACTGTTTGAACCACTTTACTAGGAACTACTCCATCATCTAGCTCTAGCACACAAGCATTGATGATAAGCAGATGAAGAGCTTATACGGAATTCCTCTTCCATCTATAGATTTAACCATAGTTAATTGCCTTGCTATGTATTACTGCAGGAACTCTATTACTCTAGCCACTCGATTCTATCAAAGTGTAGGAATTTGCTATTGCTTTGCTGCATTTCATATGAGGACAATGCAAGTCATAAGCCAGAAGTAACGGTTTTGTAAAAAACATCCGCATAATCTATGTCACTTCCAAACAATACTGTTTTTCATTATTACTGTACTAGTTTCAATCAATACTGTACTATTTTTATCAAAACAATATTGATAATACTGAATACAGAATAACTTGCAGTATTAAACAACCTGTAAATTCGAGTACTCTGAAGATGGAACAATGGTACCAAAACAAGTTTGTATTTTCGTATGAAAAATTTATATAATATGATTGATGATATTGAAATAAAACACAACAATTAATCAATGAAACAGTGGAATTGACAATCCCCTCTTGAGTTTTATTCCATCATGGAGTTCCACAACATCAACCAGATTTCTACAAAAAAATTGATGATATTCTTTTGCACTAACTAGTTTTTCATTATCAATGCAATTCAATTTTAGTTTATGGGGTTCCCATGATAGAAATATTCCTATCAATAAATTATTGATGAAACAATGCAAAATGAGCCGGTAAAGAGCAGGGGTGACTGAAAGTTATAACAATACTGTATTGTTACCACATGATTATAAAATTATTATATAACATCAACTGTAAATGATGATATGTGGTGCTGTAATGATGATAAATGGTGTCCAGTTCTGTACAAAGCTACAAAAACAATGGCAAAGGGAATACAGTAGGTCCTCTTCCGATTGATTGGGTTCGTTTTGAATGAAGATAAACTATCACAAATGTATGAGCGAATCCAGTGCTTTGTTTGATACGTTATCAGGCTTTGCCAACTCAAATATCATTTCCCAAAATGTATCACGATTTCGACACCAACTGATACTCTTGTTCTCCTTCAACGAGGAAATTATCCGTAACGTATGCAATTTAGTATAATATAGGCTACCTATTGTCAGTGCGAGCTTCTACGAACTAAAATGGAAAAAATGTACAATTCAGCTCAAAAAAGAAGTCAGTCACATTCAATGTGTGATTATTATGGGTTTTGAATGTTAGTGCATCAAGGATAGATATACACACACACAAAATCAGACTTCTTGACAAAAAATATGCGAAAAATTGATGCAATTATATTTTTCAAAAGAATATTGTACATATTATGGAAAATGAGAAAGAATTATTGTCGTGATAGAGCAATAATCAGTCAAAATAGAATATTATCTTATTAACTATCCAAAAAGAGCGATAAAATTAGCCAAGCAAAGACGAAGAAAAATACCCAACTCTGATTATGAAGAGCAGACGGTCACTCCGAAATTCCTCTTGCCGGAATTTACATTATATAATTTCAAATTAGAAAAAAATATAACTAAAATGTGATATTGACCAGCTTATACTCACCATAAAAAACCAATTCTTCGCAACATATACCTTATCCTGTAACGTATAGTATTCAATTACTTTTCTTTTATCGAATTCTTAAGATCGCTAAAAGTAAAATTTTATCAGCTAGTATTACGATAAGAATGTATGTCAAAATATTGGAGCCAATAATTACGAAAAATATCTAGAAGTGATAATAACAAACTTTTATTCTGTTCCTTTCAACTAGCAAGAAAAGAATGATTATTATTTTGTTCAAGAAAATGTGAAAATAAATCAGTTACTCACTATCATCTATACTATATAATTCTCTAATAATTCAAGTTCTAAATCCCAATTGTGGAATTATATTATACGGCTGAGTGATAAAGTAGAATGAAACTCCGGTTATCTGCATGCTTCCATGAAGTCTTGTGCTGCTAAAAAATTGTACAAGACAATTGAAAACTTCAGGATTCTCAGTTACAAAAAGAATTTCTCATCCAATTCTTCCACTTATCTCACTTTTAATTGAATTCCTGCTGTTACATATAAAAAACAGGACTCTTGAAAGAGTTCACCTCAAAGTCGAGTTTTATTGCTGAGACATTCCTGTACCCAGGGAATCTCAGAGAGATTCCAGCATGATTAATCGCCACCAATTTGAGTGGCGATTCACACAATGCAAGAGATCACTCTCTTCACAGGAAAAGATGCTCTGGCTCTTTCACTGGCCGTCACTCGAGTGACTTCAACACAATCCAGCCTGATTATCCCCGAAGTACCTATTAATGATCCACTCAAGAGGTTAAAAGAATGTTTCCAGTTGAAGTTTGAGAGAAATAGCTACTCTCACAGAACAATATCATTGGTGGGGTTTGCTGTCGAAAAGCGCTACATGGGTGTTTTGTGAGTGTGTGTTTGTGTGCGCTAAGGGAGGATGCGCAGGAGCGATCCAGGATGTGACGGGGGGTGGGGAGGGGATGAAGCTGCTCCGTTGCAGAGAGCAAGTCCGCAGTTTCACGCGCCAATTCCATCTCGAAAGAACGCTCACGTCTCTGCCATCGGCACACCTAGCTGTGAGTATAATCAAACTTTGATAAAGTTTCTTTTACCTCTCCTCCAATTAACTTTCTGTCCTCAGCTCTGGCAATACTTCAACAGAAAGGTTCGCCAAATATTTATAGAACCACCAATGATTTTTTATTACCACAAATTCATAGAATTCTAATTAATTCTAAACTATTGAAGTGGACATTTTTTGGCTCAAAAATTATTCTGGACAGTCATAGAGGCATCCATTTGATTTCCATTCCATTTGAGTTTACACCTTGATACACTTCTGTTAATTCTTTCGCTAAAACAATAGGTTTACATGATTTTTGATTATTATTTAATAATGAATTAACTATAAATATTATAGGCTATCATTTCAGCTATCAAGAGGATATTGATTGAGTTACTTGGAAGATAATAGAAACTGGTTGGAAGAGAATTTGTTTTTGAGACTTAGGGGATGCTTCAATGGATTCGAAACTCTTCATAATAAAGAAAACGGCAGTGGAAACGATAATTCTCGATATTTTGATAGTATTCAAGATCCTGATTTCCAACTGAACCTTGATACAGTTGGAAATTTCCTAATACACTTCAACAGCTTAACATCAATTTAATCCAATTGGAGAGAAGAAAATTATCGGAAGATTAAAACTCATTGATTATTAAATCTATCAATCTGTAGACATCATCAACGTGTATTGATTGACAATTGAAATTTTTTGATCAATTAATAAATCATTTGTTGATTTTTTGTATGAGAAGATTTAAAGAATCTTGCAAATGGATTCAATCAATCTCACAGATGAATAATTCGTGATCATTCTGCTTTGATTCCATTAAAGGCTTATGATTCATACAATCTATTCGATGCTTATCCATATCTGAAGTTATAGTATGGACTTCAACATATTCAACATTCAGATCAGAATTCAACATATTCGGATCAACGTGTGGCTTTTGAAATTTTTCTGCAAAACTGGAAGTACATTGTCAATGGACTGTTCCAAAGTAACGCGCAGCGCAAGAAGAAGAATTTTAATATGAGAATGTTTTCTTCCTTCTTATTGATTTTCTTAACCAATATGATGCAATTACAATGGTCGTCATTCAATCTTTACTTAGAAATGTATTATAATCAATTAGTCTATTGCTTTCGTGACGCACTGACAGGTTGACGGCAAGACGTTAAAAATTCTCCAGAATATAAGAATAGTTAGTATATGAATTCACTTACTTTTTAAAAGAAGAACTTTTGTCGAAAACCTTCTTAATGTCAAACTTCGAGAACGAAACTTAATTTTCAATTGATTAAATTCTTGAAAACACAATTTCAAAGTAACATTTGATGTTAAAGGGGATGAATTTATTGAAATTGGAATACAGTATAATTATTGGAATATAGTCTTCGAAAAAGATTCCTAGATCATGATTATCTACTATGAAATGTCTATTTATTTATCACTTTGACTTTTTAAGTATCTGAAAGAGTGGATTCTACCACAGAGAACAGATCAGATTATTTTGATACTAGAGATAGTATCACTTCTCTATGATTCTACCAAAGACGATAGGAAACTATTAATTCTATTCTATTAAACTATTAAGTATTTTAATTGTCTTTGATTCTACTTAGCTGTTTCAGGAAAGTATTTCATTCCAAAGAAAAGCTCCTTCATTTTAAAAATGTACGGCACAGAAAATTGTCGGAATCAAAGTATCATTCACTGTAAATGAATCTAAACATTCGCTCCAAATAAATAGAGCTACTGAACAACTTCCAGAAATATTCCGATTTCAAAGGTAGTGAATCTTTCACGATCATTGAGCTCTTGAAATCTGTTCGTAAATTGCTGTCACTTTCATGTCATTGTTGGTAATTCTTAAACGAGTAAAATATTGTCATTGTTTTCCAATGTGTCAGCAAACTAAGATTGAGTTAAATATACAATGATTATTATCAGTGCTGCGGAAAGGTAAATATTATTAGAAGCTGCTGGCATGGTATCATCATAGAATCGAATGTGCTTTTTCACATCAAGCGATACCAAACTCCAATTTGGGAATCATAAAGTTTGTCTCCATCCCAAACTGCTTTGAGATCAAATACTCTACGTTCAGTGATAGGTTAACGCTGATTTATTACAAATTAGATCGTTTTCCTAAACTTCCATTGAATCCCACGGATAGCGAGCTTCGTAGGCGCCGATCCAACGTCAAAGTTTATATGCCTGGTCACATTCTGAATTCATCATGGTTGATTAACTATACGTATTCCCTCATATAGTTGAATTACTAGGAAATATAGTTCGTCGACTACTGCTTGATTAAGATGAAGATGATCAGAATGACTGTGTGATTAGATTTCTCAGAAATGAAGATTTCCTCTTTTCTACGAATCTTGATTTTTCAACCCATAAATGGAGGCTACACATAGCTAGCTATAATATGCGCGTGGTTCCTAATGTGCAATATAGATGAAAACATTGCAGAAATTTATGAAAATCATGTTCAAATTTCAAATTTTGTTACAATCTTTGCTTATTTGTGATTCAACCCGTATTCCGATGAGGTTTCATTATCATTCTCCCGCCTTTTATGTTGTTTTATTGAGTTTTGAGATTACATTATGTGCATGTGTAGATGAAATGGAATTCTGAAATATAAAATTGAAACAATTGAGGAGGTGGACATTTGAAAATTTAGGAAGTTCAGGTTCAGAAACAGACTGCAGACACGAGATATAGATTAAAACCTAGTTCATTGGTAGGAATGAAAGAAAGTAAAGAAATAGAGTAAAATCTATCATTGCACAATTTAGACACACAATTAGACTGCAAATTAGACTATGCAAAATATTAGACTAATGCAAAAATTGGACTGCAAATTAGACACACAAATTAGACTGCACAATTTAGACACGAGATATAGATTAAAACCTAGATCAATGGTAGGAATGAAAGAAAGTAAAGAAATAGAGGAAGAAATTATCTGATTTTCGAATCTCTTTGAAACAGGACTTATTCCTTCATAAGAAACCTATGAAAAGAGGTATCTGTTAATAAAATCACAATTACCGAACTTAAAATCAAGGCAATTAGAATTTATCGGATCACGAGTACTGATGATAAAACTGGAGAGGTCTGTTAAATTGAGTTAGGAGACGACTCTGGAAAGACAGTAAAACGTTCTCACAGAGATTTGTAACTTGGGACTTCATTCATTCGATAATCATAATCGAATTACAAAGAATATTGAAATCCTTCCCGACCGATTCTGTCTAATTCTCGTGAAACTTGAACGAATGCAGTTCGAGATCAAAGAAAGCCCATTACAACCGATTAACTACAAAGTGGAGAATCATTTTGACGATTATGGACTGAATTTGTCGTTATGTGGATTTCAATCTCTGCACAATTCCCAGTATAATATGATCAATGTTGATAAATGAAGAATGGCTGAGAATTATATTAATTGAATTTTTGTGATTGAAGGAATATTGTCATAACCTCATCATGCAGTAAAAATACATCATTATAAAATCGGGGTAGAAGTATCCCAGAGTTCTCGACTTTTTCGATTCAGTAAAGTTTATCACTTTTTTCAAGAATAAAGGCTAGGTTACTAATCGATTACCATGCCAATTCGACCTAATACTTTGTGAATAAATTCAATTGAAGATGAAAAAAGAAGAAATGACTTTTGTAAAAAGAAAAATGAAATCTACTTATAGACGTAGTTGAAACTATAGAGTTGAAGTTGAAGTGTAAGTTTACTTATAGTTGAAGTTAAAGCATGAAGTCTAGTTAGTCAAGGAGCTTATTAATGAAAGTTCATCAATGGAATGATTCCTTATAATCGCTTCAAAAATGTTGAATAACAAGTTTATTTAATGTTGATTAAATATAGGTGAATTCTATTCTCCGATTGAGAGGAGCTCTTCAAGAAATATATTGATGAATAAGTGTCTCATTAGCGAATAATAAAAAAATCAAAGTCGAAGAAGTTGAAAAAGTAAATGTGCTGCATTAAAAGTGAATAGAGCATGTAATGTTAACAGATAATTTGGGTAGATAATAGTTTAATAATATGTTCGAATATACAACTTCACCAAAATATTGATCTGCATGATTCTCATACAAATGATTATGAAAATGACTGTATGGTCAGCTCTATGCTTCCCTATCTGTTCTCTATCCAATACGAATAGACCTACAGCAATTCTCTGGAGTGTGAGCCAAAACAATAAATTGCTCATTTTTGGCACAAGAATACCAAGCCCAGTTATCAGCCGACCTCGAACTGACTCTAATTTATTATTGAGTCAAAACTGAATTGCTGAACTTCATGAAGCAAAGATTATTGCTGGAATTTTAGTAGTAGTATTAGAGCCGCCGGTTGATGGATTAGATTGCTGAGCAATCATGAATAAGTTACTCTTTTATCGTCAGGATGTGAACACAAATTGAAGTGAGTGGTTTTCGTGGATGATAATGTTTGCAATCAGTCCGGATTACCCCGCGGATTATCAGAGATAATCTCATTGGAAAACAATTTGAAGAGGAAAAATCTGGATTTTGTCCGTTATTTCCAAATCACGTGGAAGCTCCATTCGAATCATGATTGATGACTGGGTGAATCGCTTGTAAGCGCACGGGGCTCAAATTATATCATTGGATTTTTATCAATCCACTGTGCCATCTCAGTAATAGACTCAGTAATACAGTTATTGATATTGAATATTCCTCTGGATGGATATCTTATTATTTCAGTTCCATATTTAATTTCATTTCACTTTTTCAAAGTTATACTTGAAAGATGATCAATTCAATTCTCAATAAACTGTGCGTAATCAAATGTCCAACTCAACTACTCTAGAACATGGCTTGCCATTACAGTGAAGTAGTTCAATTTTACACACAAAAGCACAAGTACAATTCAACACAATTTAACACATTTAAAAATTTCACTTTTTACTAACACAAATTTGTGTTAATATTGTGTATGTTTGTGAATTGGTATTTGTATTGGAATTATTTTTGAGATAAAAAATTATGTATCTTTATCTACTCGTATTTTTGGAAATATTAAAAATAACAAGTTTATTACAGTTTTGTTTTTAAAAAATTGATTTGATTGGAATATATTCGCAGTTACAATAGAATATTTTTGAGTTCTCCATTTTTAATAAATGAAGCGATACATCAGGATCTTTTTGAAACCATTAGTTATTATCACTCAAAATAATATGCTTTCAGTATTGCTATCACGAAATTTCTCTCCGCGAACGCACATATTCAATTATTTAATCAATAATACTTTATCAAGGTATAAAAAACAAGGACTACATTCATTTTCCTCCAAAGTTCTAGGAATGTGTGTTACATTGATAAGCATTGTTATGGATTGGCAAGTTTTCCAAGAATGAACATTGAAGTGTTCGATTGAGTTTGCAATTATCTTAATAGATTCTATATTGGAATTTCATTGGAATTCTATATTGGAATGACTATCAGGTCATCTTCAATAAGGTACAAAGATCACAGCAGTGCCATTACACACCCCAACACACATTCCATATTTGCTGACCACATCATCATCACTACAAATCTTTTATATTCTGATATAGACACTAACCCAGGAATTCTTCACAAATCACAAAAAAACGAAAACCCCGACACACTGGAACCATACGAAATCTTTAATCATAAATAATTACAACCTCACAACATCCTCAATCACCGTAATTATTTCAGATCGCATTCACTCTTTGACAAAATCCTCAAAATTTCAAGTTATCGATGCCCACAGTCATTATTCTATGACTTCTGCTTGCGAAATGCCGCAAGAGGTGATACACAAAGAATACTAGACGGAATGGAAATTGAAACCTTGAACGGTGCAACAACAGCAGACTAAAATTTCGACGCTCTCGTACACACGGCAACGCCGGCTCTCAATTTTCCAATCAATGATTTGCCTTTTTTTTTATTTAAAAATTAAACTCTTTTTTTATTAAAAGATGAACGATTTTGTTTTGGTGAGACTTCCAATGAATGAAATTCTTTTCCAATATGAAGTAACGAACAGACTTTCAATGAACAATGAGAATTAATATCTCCAATGATTATTATTATCATTTATTATTATTTATTTAGCGTATGGCTTTTAATAGTGGGAAGACCTGAGTAGGGTTGTTCCACTTCACCAACATAACCAACTATCCCTTGATAGGGAACATGGTGAAAGTTTGTTTTCACTTAGAAAACAGACAAAAAGTATTTTTTGATTTTATAAATTTTATAAATTACTATTATTATTTCACCAATAATCATTAATTTGTTGGAGTGACCTTTTTTTAGAAATTTCTATTCAACAATCAATACTTGGACATTTTTTTTTTATCGTATGGCTTTTATTGGTGGGGAGACCCTTACGGGTAGGTTCCACTTGGACATTGAGCCACTATAAAAGCTAACATAATAATAGTCAACCAGTGCACAAAAAATAGTCAACATAGATAATTACCAACTCGTTATTATTGTAAAACTTATAAATATTAAAACATTTACTATAAAGGTGTTGCTTGTTAAACTCGATCTCTAAAAGGAGAGCAACTTATTGTTAAGTACATGTACTTTATCAAAATCTGTTGAAACTGACAAATGCAATAAGCACCAAGCTGTAGAAAAATTGAGTCGGTTGTTCCGTTTTACTAGAAAATTGCCAGAGATTAGAGGCCAGCCGCTATTAATCTCAACCACCGTCCGACTGATTGAGGTTGTCGTCAACATGAAAGTGTGCCATCATCCGAATGTTCTGTTGCCAGTAATGACTGAGATGGGATTCCGCTGCCGCCCCCGCCCCCGCCCACGCAGCCGCCTCCACCGCCCCCACTGCCCGAGATTTATGTCCATACATCAGGGGCGGACGCCCTGGCCTCTTTGCGAAAGGAAGTGAAGAATATGTTAGTAGCTCGTTGCCTGTCGCCAAATGTCCGCCTGCTGAATGCATTTCATACAACTGTTGCGAATTTCTCGTCGACAACGATTGTCACATATTTATATCAAATGTTGAACAGAATAATAAAGGTTTTAGGCGACTGCAGCGATTTCATGGTGTGGAGAAGAATCATCTTTCTCACCTTATTTTTTTTTTGCAAAACGATCACAAAAACGTAAAAATCACATAATTTCAAAATCAATTATTACATTTTAATTCATAGAAATTACGGAATAGAATAGAATGGAAAATCAATAGAATAAAATATTGAAAATCAATAAGATTTTACTGAAGTTTGCTCTTGTGGAAAACTATCATCTCAGGGTTGAATGTAACACTCATTAATAAACTGAATTTCTCGAGAGCCGGATGACCTCTATGTTCAAGTTCATTCTCAAACATGTTTTTTTAACTGGAAAAGTAGCTTATGTAGCTATCGTTGAAAATATGAAGTTTCGCATTATAAATCAAGTCTGAAATTGCAAATGTTCAGATTTTATTGAATAGAAAATTTTACAGCTACTTTTCTCCGGTTGAGTATGATACAGTATATTCCTATATCTTTCTGCTGCTGATATGAGGACGCTATCATCAGAATAACCCTCAAAAGAAGTGGAGATTCCACGGAAAATGTCAAGTATTATCTGAGTTTGAATAGGGAGCGAATCAATAGTTCAATGGAGAACTCAATGCTTCAATTCAAAGAAAAAAGCATGAATAGCGTAGCTGACTGGCGAAATATCAATAGAAACTTTTGAAGTATATTTCTAAACTTTCAATCCCTCATAAGAAATGCTGGTCGAAAGAGTTGAGATAGTGTGCGATATAAAAATGTAAGCTACCAGTAGGACAGAATAGTACACAGTATTTTTCAAATCGCTCATTTTTATCCTGATAAGGAATATTACATCAGATTTATGAGCTGATATTTTTAATTTATTGAAGTGCAACAGCTCTCATACCCAGTAGTTAAAACTGAAAGAAGGTTACTACTTAAAGTTGCAAATTATATTAAAGATTATTGTTGGGATCACGGCTCGACTTTAAAGCTATCAGAATCAAATTTTAGAACTATGAAAGTTCGAAGAATTGAATTGCATTATTCTTCTTCCTGCATTGGATGTATTGACCCGAACTTTGGCATTACAAACTGTGGGGTGATTTGAATGTTATGAAGACACTCATAAGAAAAAACCAATAGTGATAAAACTCATTGTGAATGCTCAATGGAAGCCGATCTTATAGGGATAATTCGTTGCCATTGCTCTTCATTTGCTATTTACCCATCATATGGGTAAGCTTGAGTGGGTCATTTAAGGTTATTCAATGAAAAATTAAAGGTTTCCCTTTGGGGCTGGAGGTGCTCCATTCTTTGTCAATGCTCTCCAAACATGAACCTGATCGGAAAGGTCCCATTAATTTTGTAGAGGGCAAGTACTGCAGTTCTAATGGAGCTGCAACATTATTATGAGAATTGCCAGAAATAACTGGGTCCGAAATTGAATGGTGAGCTCCACCATTCAATAGATCCATATAATTTATTTAGGAAATATAACATAATGAACATGTAAACCTTAACATAGTATTATTATTACTTGTGTGAGTCCTGTTGAAAGGGATTGTATGGCAAGTATTAGAAATATCAGGACTTACGAGAGGTTGATACATGATGATTCCTCGAAGACTGTCGAATATTCATTTTAAAAAAGGTGTAGAAACTTTATCATAAGGATTGTAATGATTGGAGATATTTCAAGTTTTTTTTTGGTTCATAGAATGACAAACATGGACAACAAAAGCTCCCAGGTCAACATAAAATTCTAATCATGCGTTCAACAATCAATTGAATTATTATGCAAATATATATTGCAAAGTAAAGCCACTAGTTTTTTCGAGCTAAGAAGCTACTTGTGAAGCTTGAACTTCCTGAAATTTGATGAAGCAACATGCAGTGTTATGAATGTTGGTTCCTTTTTATGAATGCTTCTTTGTGATTAGCATTGAATTTTATGACTTTATGAGTGCATTACATCAATTTTGGCTTAGCGCTTCGCTGTCGGGAATTGCATTCATCTGTGGTGTCTATGGTGGTAACTTATGCAACACAAAACTTCATGATGCTGGTTGAACGTTTTGTGGATGTTGCAATTTGCATAATGTCTTGTTCTGTTGCTGTACGAGTTGTACTCGACTGCGGTTTTTACGATCTTTTTCTGTCGTTTACATTTCTAGACTCTGTTCAAAACAAAAATGGGTCGCCACTACACCGCTAATAATATTAGGACCTAGAGCTCATAACAGCGTCACATCAACATTTGATGTTTATGATAACTATAGCTGGGCTTTATTCGAATGCAAGTTTAAACATCATCAGCAACACAAATCAAGTTGGTTTATTGTCGTTTCGCATGAGTTTCAAACACTCCACTGCAACTAACTGAAAGTCATTTTGATATTGCAACATTGCATGTGATAAGAATTCATTACTAGTGCTGTTGAATTCCAGTTTTCCCTTAACTGGTACATAATCTTCTTTCAAAAATCTCTCGATAAGAGAGTTGGAATTGATAGAGTGTTCGGTTAGGATCTCAAGACAAGCATCCATATATTTTGGGAAGTAGTTTCATCAATAGAATATAGTTTGGAATAGCTGATCAAATTAGGTTCTAACGTTTGAAAACTTTTAATCGAGGTCTATCCACTTCATAAAAGTGATTTGTTTGTGTTCGAGCAAAGATAGTTAGTTGCCCAACATATTATTTTTCTGTATATTGTCTTGAAGGATTCTTGAAAGATCAACTGCTCTGAAAAATATTGATATGATATTTTTCTATTTGTGATTCATTTTTCGTTGACAAATAAATTATATTTATGAAGATATTCATTAACTACAGATCTCTCTTATTTCATCTGAATTTCTCAACATTCACATGGAGACTAATCGTTGATTACTGTCATGTGTGCTACGAAAAAACAGCTCTACTCATATCTCATCTCAAGACCAAAGTACAGTATTCTCTATGTTTGAGATTTGTGCTGAGAAAACGCGATATTCACAGATACAGCAAAACGGCTTGTCATTGACATCCCTGTCGCTTCAGCGACATTTTTTATGAGAAAGTTATTTGTTCTCAAAGATCTGAGCTCATCTCTTAAATATTCCTGTTAAACAAAAGTATCTGCAATCATCATACCATTCCGAATCGAATGCACGATTTGCTCGTCAATTCCCTTGCAATGCCATTTTCTCCATTTTTCTGGTCCTCTTTCGGAATTCAATTAAAGAAATCTAGAAATAAATTTAGATACTCTAATCAGGATCAGGTGAGAGCTGTCATGTTAATAAGTAAATTGTTCCGCTCGTGAACGAGCAGAATGAATTAACAAGTACATTTGATAGAAGATAATCTGAAAGTTTGAAAAGCGAAAATCATTGTAAATTGGAATTGGACATTCTTCTTTAGTGTAGGCTGCTCTCATCATTCCATTTTATTCCTATATTTTTCTCCAATGAAATCTTTCAATAAAAATCTCTCTCATTTTGAAAAATGGAAATGAAGCTTGATTGGCTCGGGCAACATATAAATTGGCGGAACGAGCATGGACCGAGTATGGACAATGATTTGTCCTGCATTTATTGGAGAAAGATTAAATTCCCATTCTGTCATTCCATTTTCACTCTGTCACACACTGGAGCCTACAATTCATTCAATCATGCTCTGTCGATATTTAGTCAAGGGTCGATAACCATCAGTGAGCTGTTGGTAAGCTGCATGTTTCCTGGATTTTTTACCAGCAAAGAACGAATCATCTATGACAGTTGAAAGGTATTTGGAATCCTACAAGATTATGTGATTTCAGCAATATAATCTGATTCCTTGAAAGGTATTTGGAATCCTACAAGATTATGTGATTTCAGCAATATAATCTGATTCCTAAATGATTGAATATGAAAAAACTGGTAAAACCATGATATAGTGTGATATAACACGTTCATCACCTCTATTGCACGTTGATCACTGTGCTTTAAAAACAATACACAATGAAAGATTGGAAAGCGAGTATCATTTTTAATTCGAATTAAATTAACATTCTTCTTTAGTGTACTCCCATTTTTTCCATCCATTCATTTAATAAAAATATGAATATCAATTGGATTTTATCAAAAAATCTCATTTCAGAACTTGGATCAGGAAAGAAGACCATGAAAATCTCCAGACTCCTGCAGCCGATGTTTCACTCTCAAGTACTCTTGAGTACAGTGATATTCATTTAACTTGGCGGATAGCATTGGATAGATAGATAGAGATATATTATTTCTTGACGATGCTGATGAACGTAGAGTTCGATGGCAAAAAAATAATATCTGTCTACCTATCTAATGCTATCCGCCAAGTTAAATCAATATCACTATACAAGTATATTGTATGCGACCACATAATTATATTGAAAATGTTCTCCACACGATGCATAAAAATGCATCATGTTGTCGCGCCTCATCATTAGGTCTCTAGTAGCACATAGGCAATTTCCATAAACATCAATTACTTTGAATCATGCTTTCCTAATTCGACCTGATAGTAAATATTCTTAGCAGCTAATAAATTGAGAAATTCAAGTCTAAAACATGATGGACCTATGTAGAACTCGGGAAAATCATTTCAATGATTGAGAAAGTATAATAACTTGAACGATTCCCATTCCTTCATACATGGAGGAATAAGATTTGTTGAAAAAATTTAATTTTTTATTCTTTTGTAAAATACTATTCGCTGTGTGCACGTAGGTGGTGGGGATAATAAAATCGACCCCAGTGTTGAATTCACCAGAAAGTTGCATACGAGAATGCAAACACCGTAGATACTCACAGCGAATAAACTCATCTTAGAGGACCGTTGAATTGATACGTTAACTCTGGATCAAAATGAAAAAGTATCTGACTCAACGCTTGGAGTCGAAACTTTTCACGTGAATGGTCAATAATTCTCTAATAACGTTGGAAATGAGGTCAAACCCGGTTAGGATAATTTGAAATACTCTCACTTTCTGTATTCAGCTTTAATTTGAACTGACTTCTCCCTCTGTTCATGCAGACTCTCCGAGTTGAATAATGATCTAGTGCGAACTTGTTATTTGATAACCAAAATGAGAGAGAATTCATTACCAGGAAAGCAATTAATTAATAGGAATGGTGCTTTGAAACTGACAAAACGTGAGCTGAATGAACGTATTGTCCGCAGAGGTGGAATTCATGGAATATTCCATATTCCATACTGTCGATTTGGCAACTGGTAGTGTGCCAAGCCCACTGAAGCGAGCTGATATCATAATCTACCTGGTAAGTTACATTCGGCACCAACCGACCAAGCGGCTCAACTTAAATTGCTTCCAGTAATCGGTGGAACTCGAAACTGCCCCGAAAATGCAAAAATAATATCTCTTAATAGCTCACTGCTCCGTCCATCGATTCAGTTCAGTAAGCAGTCTTGCAGGTTCTAATCAGCTAATTCTTCTACTTTTAAAGTGAGGTGCCAGAATTGAGAAAACTTCTCAGCATTTCATTAAAAATTATTAGGACTACGGTAACGTTGCATGAATGTTCTATCATTATTCTTCACCAGAGATTCAATGTTCTCTCTATCACACTAAAATCTGTTCAACTTCTCGTTTTGAAGTTCTCTCCTTGGTTTTTGTAGCTGGATAAGCTTACTCTTCCATTATCTAATCTTTCAATAATATCACAGAGTTCCAGTCGTGAGCATTGATTGAAAAAATTACTCCAAAGCATTTCTCACAGACAAGATCGAGCGAAATTGTTGAATGAATGACACATTGAACAGCAAGGAAGTCATGTTATTTTCTATTCACAATGTTTTTAATATTAAAATTTGAAAAATAAGTTTTCATTCATAAGGTTTTTTCTCCATTTTGAAAAGTCAAATCTAGCTTTCTTTAGTTTTTTCAAGTTTCAATTTTCCCTAATCAAAGAGAAGTTTTTTAATTATGATCAAGGTCTTGAATGATATTTTATCGTCTACGTTTTTTTATAGTTTCAATTTCTCATTGATCAATCACCATAGCATATTCTCTAATTATGACCAAGGTCTAGAATGATATTTTATCGTCTACGTTTTTCGAGGTTATATATTTCATCATCGAAGGTGCTTTTTTTCTTCTCATTGCTCAATCACTACAGCATATTCTCTATACCTGTTCTGTATCTACATAGTATCCATGACAGTAATTAAGTGTCCCTCCGTGAAAGGACAAATTCATTCATTCACTCTCGTTTTTAACGAATTCAATAATTAAATAACGACTTTGATCTTCCTCAGCACTCAAGTGTAAGATGCATCACCTTAATTTTTTCAAATCTCACTTTCTTTGTCACTTTTGAATAGAAATAGCGTCGTTTCGTGAACGAGCACGATCCGTACTAGAATTGGATTTCACTTGAGTCGGAACGATTTTATTGGCGAAAGCTTTCCAGTCTCTGTTGCTGTATCGGAATCAAAGAGATTGGGGAGCGAATAATCACTGGGTTTGGGTTTTGGAGCGTGTAATGCCTGAAAGGAAGTGTGGATATGGCGATGAAAGGCATGAGTCCTGTTCACGACGGAGTTCCTGATCGGTGAAGCATCCACACTTACCTGTAGACACACATCCAATATCCATCCAGCAGGTGACACTTCAAAGGCATCGTCAGCCAAACCTCAAAAAGATAAGGAGTCATTTTCGGTTGAATTAACGCTCAATTCAAATACTAACTTTTGTTTGACAAGATTTCCTCCAAGTTTCGCTTACTCTTCCTCACCGTATAAAACTGGGGAGCTTGAGAATACAGAACTTTGTTGATTCTTCTATGAAAGTACTATAATATTTATATGTTGGAAAGGTGTTACCCAGTTATCAGTATACCTAAAGCTGTTGTTGAAATATCTAGATATGCTTTGTACTTTACCATTTTAGACATTTAGGAGTGATAGCATGAGAGATGCTCGTGACATAAAGAATCTTTTTTAGAATATTTATTTTGGAGGGAGAATTTTTATACATTTTGATTAATATTAGAAGCTTGATAATACAATATCATCGCATCCCATTAAAAATGTAATTCATTCTCAAAGCAAACTCAGCATCCCATTCTTTATTGAAATTAATGTTCTTGTATACATAAAAATTGATGTCAAATCCTGTTACAAATGGTTGAAATATGTCAGGAGAAATTGTTTTCTTGGTGAATATATATTCTTAGATTTTAAGTAATTTTGATACTATCCACTTTTTCTGGAAGATATTAGAAAAAAATGATAATATTGCAAAACAAACAAACAAATATCTGACATTGATAGGGTTTTCCGAATCATGAAACACGATACGATTCTGTGAGTCTCTCTTTTTATTGGCATGGTTGTACAACAAACTCAAAAGCAATGAAATAACGCAGCACACACGATGTTTTATAGCGACTCAACCAGAGCATCAAAACTATGAGAAGTATACTTTGAATTTTCCTCCTAGTTTCATAACACTTCCCAAACATATTCCAGCAATTTATTTTTTATAGCTATGGTAAACATGCGTCTGTCTGTAAAAAAGTCCATGAAAAGACTGGTAGTAAATTTCACGATGGATTTACCTCTCTGTCATAAATCTTCTTCACTTCTATTCTTTGAAAGGAGATATTTTTCCACTGAATAGAATAATGGTCCCAGAACGAAAGTTTATAATAGTTTTTTTAAGTTTACTCATCTACTCATTCAATGAATGAACTTATTTGTCGAAGATCATTCAACTTAACTTGGAGACAACGTCAATGTGTTCATGAACAAAACGTTTAGTTTCATTAGAATGATATTCATCTATGCAGATCCTTATTTTGAAGAGATAAGTAGATTTTAATGAAATTCTCAATTCTAATATTATCACATCAGGAAGAAACTGCTGATTATGTATGATAAATCATTCGAAGTCCAAAGTTCAAATTGGTTACATAAAATAGATATCGACTAATACAGTATAGGGACTAAGATGGGATTGAGAGGGGCAGGGGATTCTAAGGGATTGAGAATAGATTTGATAAGAAGAAAACCATTGCTTGACATAATTGTTTTTCAACTTTCTCCCAACTTGAGCTGATCTTAAAATTACCATTTATAGTCTCCGGTTTCTTTTCTCATTTGAGGCAAGGAAAAAATAATTAGCTGGATAATCAACCAGAGTCTAATCAGCAAAGGAAACTTCATTATATAATCAAGGCGTGAAACAATTAACCAGAGTCTGAATCATTATCAGGATAAGTCTTTAAGAAAAAAAGAATGCGAAAACGATTTGGTAATTTATTCCAACGGGATTTTCCAGACGATAATGAAGATATTTTATGAGGAGACTACCTGAGCTTTCAGTAATTTCAAAACGTCAAGAGTTCTATAACTCCTAATTTTATTATCTCTTGAAAAATGTGACAAATTTTATTCTCATTTTGAGGGTAATCGTTCAAGCATGAAAGAGAGGTTATAAATTTAGTAAATTCTTAACTCGAAATCATTTACCTGTTAAACTAATGTATTTTCTCATGCTTTTAGAATGAAAGATTCCTACTTGAACATTTCTGATGTTATTAAGTTTGCAATATTTTTTATGTTTATAAATGAGTTTATAGAAGATTGAGATTAAGATAAGATAAGATTAAGATTAATATTTAGTTTGAGAGGTCTGATCTCATAAGGTTACAAATTATCTGTCGATAAACTGTAAACTTCGATAAATATTGTGAATTAAGTCACTCAATTGCTTAATATAAAGAATAGAAATAAAATCTCTACATCAATATATTGATTGATTGCTAGAGAAGAGCATGCATGCTCTTAATCTACCTTCTCATTTTCGTATCGTTGAAAATTCTCTAATCGATAATAAATTACTGCAGTCTACGGAACGAGATACAAAGTGAGTCTTATCTTAGCGATATACAATGTGCTCCATTCCTACCAAAACTTAGTTGTATTTTGGAAGATCAATGCCTGAGAAAGATATGAATGGAAGGAAGATTACATTCATGCATTGTGAAATTCTATAGAATATGAGGTGTGCTTTAGCGCTTTCCTTATTGAGCACACTTCTGAACTTGCGAAGCATTCAACATCTTTGCCAATGCTTTAAATGTTCCACAAACACAATATTTGAATTGAATCATCACAGCTTCTAAGTATTAAGGAATCCAATCTTCTAATCAAGTGCACAACCACAACATTTCTTATAATATTTAATCATCACAGCTTCTAAGTATTGAGGAATCTATTCTAATCAAGTGCAGAATTTTATTATATAAATTCCCCTTTCTTAGAGCTTTGAATACGACTGCATAATTATGAAAATGAATTGCATACTATTCAGAAGGCAATAGAGTTGTGACGAATGAAAGACATCGTCCTAATATCATATTTATTCAAGAAAGAAGAGATCTTGCTTATTTACGAAAAGAAATGCAACTCATTTAGAATACTATAAATGTGGCTATGATAGGCAATTTGTCCTTCATTCAGATCGAAGGTGGAAAAATAGATGTGGATAGATAAGCATTGAGTACAGTAGAATATAGAAAACGTTTCAGTAACCACTGGTCGATCCGTTTGCCCCAGGGGCCCGAATCCAAAGTTAATAATAAATCTATGGTCGAATATCGGGACTCCATGATCAAAAGTTGAGTAAATAGAAAGGCTTCTTCCTATTGACCAAAAGTATATCATCTCTCAGATCAAATATTGTGTTGTATTGCCTGATATTGCTTTTTGAAACATTTTCATTCAGTTATTTCAATGATTACATTGTTCTTCAATGGATTAGCATTTTATTCCAATGTGGTACTTCATACAGAATTTGTGTGTACTGTGTGTACCGACGCTATATTTTAAACTATTTGAAGATAATGAATAACTTTGATTTAATTACTATCGATATCAGTACTCAATTTTTTAGTGGTCTAGTTACTACTTACCACTTAAAATTATACTTAATTACTTACTATCCATCTACTACTCTTAGATAAAATTTGAGTTTGACAATTTCAAAAAGTGTTTTCTACTACAACTAGTCTTATTACCGCTTTAAAGTTTTCCTAAAGTGTAGTTAAGGTGTTTTCCAGTTGGATGATTTTGAAAACTGTATTCTCCTTCTTAAATTCTGCGAATAGAAATTAATTTCATTTGAGAAAGCTGGCAATTACGTCACAGTGTGTAACGCTACAAAACAATAATAGAGTAACTTTACTTTTGACAATAAATGTTTATCACTCCTATCATAATTATTCTATTATCAATTCTAAGTTCTTGATATTCGTTTATTGTTTCTCCTCTTAATCTCTGCGATAAGATAAAGCAGGCTCTCAAATTTGTTCATAGAACTTCTTTCTATATTCCCAGATGAAATTCTGTCAGCTATATTAAATTTATTGTAGATTGTAGATTCAGGTTAGTTGAGTTTTTATTTTAGACAAGCCATGGAACTGAACACTGTCAGTATTATGCATTTAAGTCAAACTTTCAATGTAAGCCAAAAAAATGGTCGAGTTTGTAGAATACTAACGAAAAGCTACTTGAATTTTCTCATCACTGAAAAATTGCTGCTTCTATAACTAAGAATCATTAGTTTTTCAAAGAATCATCGAACCTGAGTTTTTCAACGATAGCATAATAATAATAATTCGTTTATTTCACTGCATATTTACAAACATATTGCACAAATACAAACATAGTTATTACAACAGAGTAATATAGTATTACAACATAGTAATCACAAACATAGTAATTACAAAATGATGGACACAAACAGTAGTAATAATGTATGCTAGACCTGTCTCTATTTTTATGGAATTGGTGCCAAGCCCATCAAGCAGATTATAAAAACTTATAATGAACCTAGATTCCCAAAATATTTTATAAAATATTATAGCAATCAAAACATTACTAGCAATCGAGATGACGCTATTTATTTAAATATTATGTCCATCATTAATGTGGGAGTTTGGCTTATATGGGAGTATTAGAGGATTCATTAATAGTTTTCAGAGAGGTGTTAGTAATAAAGCTCTCTAAATACTGTTTTGAAAAGCTTTATCCACTGTTGAATTACGGCTTCTATTCTGGAGTAATCTTCATTAGAATCACTCTGGTGAGCCATAAATGTTGACGCTGGCCTTCCGTATTCGGTGCGCCATAATTTATGGCGAGCAGATAATGGGAACGTTTATGGCGGTCAGACGGTGGAAGATGTTGAAGCTTGGCTAACACGCCTTGAGTGGCGTAAAGAGAGTCTGACGAGGAAAATGCTTTCGCGAGAGAGAAAAAGGTTGCCACTTTCCTGTTACGCGGACCGTTTTCAAGCTTAAGCTGGCCTAAAGAAGACGAACAACACCTTATTGCCTCCCTTTATGGGCTGTCGTGAAGATCACACATGTGTTGCCGTGGCCTCTTAATGGTTTCAAGGGTGCCGACTAACACAAAACTGCTCCGATGTGCTCCGGGGACCAACTAGATCTTGAATAACAGAGCATTTCTATTCACGTTTGTCTCTGAATTATGTGAGACAACATTGTGCTGCTCTAACCCTCACTTTCTTCATTGAATATATATATCCTTTAGGATATAAATATAGGATATATATTCAATTCTTTCTTCCATCTAATTCTTGTTTTTAAGGTGTGTTTTCTTATTTCAAATGTCTATCATGTAATAAATAGTTGGGGGCTTATGCTATCTATGCAAAAATCTTGATATTCCCGTGTAATAACCCTGAGTGCAAGTTTGTCTCTGAATTATGTGAGATAACATTGTGCTGCTCTAACCCTCACTTTCTTGCATCTAATTCTTGTTTTGAATGTGTGTTTTCTTATTTCAAATGTCTATCATGTAATAAATAGTTGGGGGCCTATGTTATCTATGCAAAAATCTTGATATTCCCGTGTAATAACCCTCAGTGCAAGTTTGTCTCTGAATTATGTTAGATAACATTGTGCTGCTCTAGCTCTCAATCTCTTCAGTCTGATTCTTGTTTTTAATGTGTCGTTTCTTATTTCAAATGTTTATCATGTAGTAAATAGTAGGGATATGGTATCTGTGTAATTCCCATGTAATAACACTCATGTGCAATAAGCATAACACAATTAACTCTGCGCGGTTGAAATATGAATCTGAATATAATTTGAACCTCTAATTGATAATCGTTGAATTCCCAAAAACAATATGCAAGATAAATCTTCTTTCAACATCCAAGATTAGATATAATTCATTTATTAGCTACGTACCTATTATTTCATTCGTGTGTGATAAACTCGAGGATGAATATATTAGATATATCTATATTAATAAAAGAGAGTTGGTGTCTGTACGCTCGCTTATAACTCGAGAACGGCTGAACCGATTTAGATGATTTTGGATTCGTTTGAACATAATATGTATTAAAATATAAGAAAATCTCTTTATAATTAATAAATAATTAGTAAATTAATGACCTAACCTATCAAACATTTACAGATTTGATAAATTCAAGCTACTCACCACTATCATTCTATGCCCTCGGTAGCTCAGTGGAAAAAACTCTGCATCTGCTGCTAGAGGTCGCGGGATCGAATCCCGCCACGGTCAAATTTTTTTTGATCTAGGTTTTCTACTATAATTATTTTTTACGCTAGAATCATCAATAATAAAAATGAGTTANCGTTCGTATCTTGCTTGTTTTATTGTTTCTAATAATAAAAATATATAAAATAAATTAAAACAAAAATTATTGATTATAAAAATACATTGATTATATTAAATCTCTTTTTACTTCGTGACATTTTTTGTGGGGGAGGGGTGACATGAAGGGGGGACTTGTGGGGGAAAGAAAGGGGTGAAATGAAGGGGGATTTTTGGGGGTTGACATTTTGGGGGGGGGGAATAAAGGGGGGCATTTGGGGGATGACATTTTTTAGGGGGTGTCATGAAGAGGGGGACATTTGTAGGGAGAAGATGGGGGACATTTGTGGGGGGGGGGAAGAGGGTGATACGAAGTTCGCCGGGACACCTAGTTCTTAATATTGTAGATATATTCGTTATCTACAATAAATCTATTGGAAAGAATGCATTGATCGAATTTAATTCATACTTGTTTGTTCTGACTGCTTCATATTTCTGACTCTCTCTTCAAGTTTGAGATCATTATCAATTAGAAGAAACCCCCTCCCACCAGTTTTTGATCATAGAACTACATTCATACAAACCCCGAGGGGTAGGGAACTTGATTTATATGAATAGTGCTAAATAAAAATATAAATCTTGTTGAGACAAGCAATGTCACAACATGACATTGGAAGTGATGCGACCATAACCACTTTTCATTCGGATAAATCGTGATGATCATACTCAAGAATTTATAGTGTTTATATTTTAGTGCCCTAGCTGAGCAAAACTTGGAAGGCGCTTGCTTGCCTGGGAAGAACCAACAGTCTTTGAATTGCTTAGCCTTTAATTTGGACCGGTTCCAAATCCATCAAACGTAAGGCGTTTCGCCTAGCTCTCGGTAATATTCCATTATTCAACCGACATTCAACTCTCTCGTTCTGCCTGCGCAACATAGAGAAGAGAGCAAACAGATTCCCCAACTTTTCTTCGTGGCTGTTCCATTGTTCGGACACGATCGAAAATTAATTGGATTCGAGTCTAATGTTGATATGAGAACCTATCTATTTCATCCTACGTTCCAAATGTTCGAATAATAATATCAAGTTGTGCCAGTGTGTGAAAGAGAGACGTTATTCATACGCTACACCCCTGCAATATTAATTTGTTCAATTTATCGCTTTACGGGATATAATTAGTAACAATATGTTGTAACGAGAAACAATATACATGACAATAAATTAAATGTTTATTCGAATAATTGGATGCTGATTCATAAAAGGGGAAACTATCACATGCATTTTAACTCTAAATTTCTGCTGAATACTTATTATTGTGAACGGAATACCCTATTATTGTAATCAAATTGATGCCCATAGCCATAATGCATGTGGGTATTTTGTCTATCACAGTAATTGTCAAATGGTTATAAATGATTTGGAAAATTATTCAAATCTCAAATTTTAATTTTACACGTAGGGATTGTATCGATTTGGTTTTTATTGAGCTTGGATTTGGAATCATTCAAATCATCAATTTTCGATTCTTGAGGGGACTCAACATCTCGATTATAATTGAACCAAAATTTCATAGTTGCATGTCCTTGCGCTGGGAACTTGCAAGCTTCAAAACAAATTGAAATGAAAACAAATCTCAGAGCAACACAAAATGTGAATAAGTAGCTTAAAGTTTTATGTGTAAATGATAAATTTCAAGTTATAAGTGAGAATAATAAAGCTACTCTAAGAGTTTTTTCTTGAATTGTCAAAAAGAGTTGGCATTCCAAATAACTGGGCTTTCGAAATATTAAAGGTACTTTTTCAACCAAACTTAAATGGTGACCAGAAAAATGTGATTCCATGCTTCATGGCCTAATACTTATTTTAACTAACTGCATTAATGCATTATTGATGCAAAACAATATCATAGTTCTTTCCAAAAATTACCAATAATTATTTAACGAAGGATTGAATTGAGTCTATATTTGGATGTTTCCATTTCTAGTGTTTAGCTTAAACCAAAGACAATAAGAATACTTTAATAGTTTCCTATCGTCTTTGCTTAAACATAGGGAAAAAGAAGAATTTTTTTTAAATATGAACGTAATTTTGTGCCTTCTATGTAGATTGTAGATATTGTTCTGCAGACATTAGAGATAATATCTCATCTGTGTAATAAGTGGTATTGAAATGCCAACAAAATACTTGCCCTCAAGGTTTTGTTGAACTTCTAATATTAATGAAAAGCAGGAAAGCACTCATTAGAGGAAGTTTGCTATTTTGAAGCCGATTACCGAACTTCTATTGCAGAGTCTGAATTTCCCATGCGGGCTGAAGAATTATCTCCAAAGACTCTCTCCTGTATTGTCAACGACTAGAGTTTTTCATGATGTACTGCGCAAATGAATAGCTGAATCCAATCTTCTGAACGTAGAAAGAAGCAGAGCTCATTTTTTATCACGTGGCTATTAACAGAGCTTTCCCAGCTGCAGAGTACCTGAACGTAATTTTGTTGGAAAAATAGGTTTGCCACGAATAGAGCGGCTCATTAATGGAGATGAAAAAACGAAGATGGTAGAATGGATACATTGTTCATCCACTTTGCACCTCAAAGCGATTCTGGTCCTGAAATGAAAATGAACTACCCAGATGTGCAGTAACGCAGGCTCCATCAAGCTCCATGTTCAGTTATTCAGATGACAATTAGTCTCGAGAATACGTCCCAAAAACTATTAAGTCTTGTTTTTGGAAGATCCAAATGTCTCATGTTTTAATAATTCTACTTTCACGTGAAACGAAGTGGAATTGCTCCCTCTCTGTTGAAAATTGTGATAGTCCCTGAATCGAATATATTGATAGATCTGTGAAATGTTTAATATCATTTGCCTACATTGGAAACTACCTGAAAGCATTCCGATTTTGAGATGCTCTTCGATTACGAGCTCAGAGTTGAGAGCTGGAAAACTCAATTTGAGGAGGATTCTGAACTGGATATTGATAGATATGTTCATTTTTTTATATTATTTCCCCTCAACGAAACTTACCTGGAAGCATTCCGATACAGAGATGCTCTTCGATTACGAGCTTTATAATTGAGAGCTGGAAATCTCATTGTGACAAGTACATCGTAGTGAGTTTATTATAACTAATGCTTGCTTCAGTTTAATCTTTCATCCACTTATTCATCTATCAAATCAAGTAATTGAATGGAAGGGAGAAAAACAAATAATAGCTCATCCAGATAAGTGCTTTACAACGATGGAAGATGTATGATAAACAACATTTACATCGGATATTGAATTTTTAGTGAATGATCGATCGTTCCTCATTTTTTAATCACTTCAATGTACAGTATATGGTTGAAAGCTGAGTGAATGATTCCGACATCAGTTTCATTATTCAATATTGAGAATATATTTTCCAGATTCTATTCTAGAACTGTTTCCAGAACTATTCTTCCGTTTCCAAATTCGAATCTTGGTGAGTTATTGTTTTGTTCCCATTAAAAATTTGTTAACTGAATACAAATCTCAAATAGCTTATTGATTTCTCCCTTATTGAGAGCTCTCTTATTGATTTCTTATGATTTCAAGGAATAGAAGAGGAGTTAACTTATAATATTTGAGAATAGAAATATGCGTGAGAGCTCTCATGAGGTTTAAAGGTATTAAAGTCGATTATTTGGTGATTGATTGCGATTAATCCTGCAAACAATATCCGCGAATAAGCTGCTAAGAGATGAGAGCTTTCCAGGGAATCTTGTATTTCAGTTGTATTCACAGGCATTATTGATGGCCACTTACAGTTCTGTAACACGTATAAGCCGACATGAGGCTTGTAGTCCATTGCTAGATTGATGAATAGGTTCTGTTCGGCTTAAAGGCTACATGGGCGAGGACTTGAGGCAAAGCTGATATCGGCCTCTGGGGAAAAAGTGCTTGAAATGAGGTGCGAGTGTTACGGGGTTCAGAGACCTACATCTCTCGTCTCCCTCCCACCCTCGACCTCCTCCGTCACCTCTCTGTCTTGCTGCTATCGAAGCAGTTCGATAAATCCTCAGCTTTATGGCAAAAGAGTTCGGCACCGTAAAACAATTCTTTTATTACTTTCGTTGTTTTCTATCGAAACATCCCGCGGCTCTTATAACACACTCCATTGCCTGGAATAAAGCCATGAAGATAACGCTCATGTTTTCTCCATGTTCAGTCACTGTTCGCGAAACGTTGTTTAGAAAATTGTCATAAAATTATGCTGACCAACTAGTTCCAGTAAAAAACGAAAAACCTACACTCCCCCACACTATCCTACCTCACGTTGCTCCTACACAAACCTTGCAGCTACAAATTTACCAAACCTATGCCCGGTTTTCAGTCGCTCAATAGACAGTTTATGGATCCAATAGCACTATTGAATCAATAACCATGTGTTTTCAAATGCAAAAAAAATATTCAATAAGTTTATTGGAAGACTGAAAAACCGGGCACTATACAATAAAAACTGTTAATATTATCTCAATTGTCCAAAATCTAATTATCTAAATTTTCAAATGCAAAAAAAAAAAGTTATTGATTCAATAAGTTTATTGGAAGACTGAAAAACCGGGCACTTCACAATAAAAACTGTTAATATTATCTCAATTGTCCAAAATCTGATTATCTAAATTTGGAATAGAATGAATGAATGAATAAATGAATGAATGAATGAATGAATGAATGAATGAATGAATAAATGAATAAATAAATTAGTTATTTAATTAATAAGAAAATGCATGAATGAATGAACAAAACTCAAAATAAAATTAGTTGTTTGGAGTAGGCAATTGATCCTATACATTGAGAATCCTGAAAACTGATGAAGACTGTCGAAAACTGATGAAGATGTTCAAAAATAATTGAATTCGACAGAGTTCTCATTCGACCAGTGTTAATGTCGCATGACATCCAAATCAGAAATTACCCATGACTGAGTTGAAATTCATGACTTATTGCTTATCTAAGACTAGAAAATTATTTATTTTTCTCTTCCATGCATATTCAATTTGTAAAAGTGAATAAATCATAGGTGTGGATGTAGGCTTGAGTTACGCTGATATTTTTTGATAAAAATATCAATTATTTAGTAGATTATCTGGTTCTACGTCTGTTTCTTTAGAGCTTACTATGGATCTTGTCAAATAATATAGCTGGATTTTGTAATAAACAGACGATATCTGATTTTACATCTGATTTTTTAGCGGTTACTACGGCTCTTGTCAAATATAGCTGAATTTTCTAATGAACAGACAGATTTCCGATCCTCGACTGTTTTCAAGAAAGGAGTTTTTCAAGATCGAAGAAAGAAGCCAGCGGAGCTGAGTAATTCTCAACGAGAATCATTTGTTACGGAGGAAGCCTACTCTATCTTATTTGCATTTTCAGATTTTCGGGGATTCAGATGTGATTTATTGTTTCTCATGCCTCTGGTCTATCAATCTTGTCCTTTTCCTTGACCAGATAGTTTGGAAACCTATTCAAAATCTCATTCCAGGAAATTTAAAAAGCTGAAGTTCTCGACCATAATAATATTGTGGTGGCCACGATGATCGGGGATATTCCGTTCTAGGGAAAGGATTTGAATTCAAGCTGTCAATTTCAAGAAGGAACTTTAAAAAATATCCAGCTCAGGGGTTTCCGCACAGTCATTTATAATTAATTCCACTTCAAAATAAAACTATCATTCAATTGTACTTGAACCACTAATCGATCAGAATTCACCAAGCGATTTCATGGCGTTGACAGGAAGTTGGCAGAGATAGCTAGAAGCCTATCTACACAAGGAAATTTTGAAGTAGCAGACTAATTAGAGCTGTTCACAGAAGTGATGCACTAATTACTTGGAGTGATGAATGCAAGCAGCGTCTATGAATTGTGCTCTAGGCCACATCACAGATAACACCAACCTGCATAATTCAAACATATGTTTATGGGAATATGCCAATCGAGTCTATGGAAGTGAGTGGCACTCTCTATTCAATAAACCTGTCATTGAAAGCATATAGGCCTATATCTTAGATAGCAAAGCTATTGATCAAAGAGGAGTATAGATCACCTGGATCTACAATCTACAGGTATAGGTTATGGTAGATTTCGTGATGAAAATTCTGTTGAATTCCACTAAAATTGATCCAGAGCCACTTTGCTCCGAGCAAAACTTCGCCTTAATAATTCGAGCTTATTTGATGTAAGTGATTGCGAAATTATTTCCAACTACTGTATTGAAACTGCGGAACTCCGCCTTATTAATTCGAGCTTATATGATGTACGTGATTATGAAGATTTTTCAAACTATTGAAACTACGGTTGTAAGAGCCGCCATAAACTGATCGAATTTGATACAGAATAATAAAAAATATCAAATGGGAGAATAAAATTCCTTAAAAAATACTGTATAAGTTTTTGAGATTGGCCCTAACAATCGTTTTGTCTTGATCTACGGCATCATCAGCTTTCGTGAACAGTGAATAATAATATTATATAATGATATATTATTAGTGAGGATTAAATTTTAGGAATAATACTGTTAGTACACTTTGTAGGATGGTGCTTTTTACCCAGACAAAACGACCTCCACTTATATCGTGAGTTCCAATTATGCAGATTGCTGGATAAATAGTAGTCTACATAAAACTGCTCCATTTGAGAGTTCAATTTGTAATTAGTATTGTGAGTACAATATTTGAGAATTCAAATTTTTGCATAGAGGTTCTAACGAAATTTAAATGGTATAGGATCATTGAAGACCAGTGGCGGATCTACGGGGGGGGCTTTGGGGCTGAAGCCCCCCCCAAAACGCCTGGAAATTTTTTATGAGAATGTAAAATTCATACAAATATTATATAATATAATTATAAATAATTATTATAATATATTATTTATAAATTAGTTTTTAAGCTCTTAATATAAATATTCATTAGCAAGAATGACCGAATTCCATCATTACTTCTACGTCTTCAAATGTGATATAAGCCAGTGAAATTGTCATCAAAAGTAGGGTTTACTTCGCATGAAATGGGGTAGCCCGGTTCTTTTCTATGTTGTGTAATCTTGGAACATTGAATTGAATTATTCGATCCCGGCTACCTTCTACCCCACCAATAACCTCTATGAAATGGCTCAATTTTTTACATGTAGACAATTTTAACCCTGAAGCATAAATTTTTGCACCTAATATCATTTTAAAATAAATTTAAATAAGCCCCAATTTCATACCAGGATTACAGGCGGCGCAACAGTTTGCGAGATATATCTCTTCAAAGTTCATCTATGTTAATAATACATCATAAGCTATTTCTTGCTAAGTCTCGCGGAAATCATGTGCAATAGCAAAAAATCAAGTGAAATTGCGAGAAATCGCTTGAGATGCATTGATGGAAAAATGGTTCTCGGTTCAAGAGAAACTTATGAACATAATATGCAATAATATTTTTTACATAAAGATAACTTCCAAAAATGTTAATTTTTTGTTATAGAATGGTTATAATGTACGATTTCTTGTTTATTATTATCTTTAAAGTGTTTATATGTCTTATTGAAATTTCAACGAGGCATAAGATTTGGCAATACAATCGTATCTTATACGATATTAAGTGCAGTTTAAGTTTAAATCCATATAAAATCAATAAAAGCGAGACCTATCATAAGAATATTATTCTAATAATAATCAACTACCCCCCCCCCACCCCCACCCTCGGTCATCGGTTTTAAGCCCCCCCCCCCAAAATCAATTTCTAGATCCGCCACTGTTGAAGACAATAATAAATGTTACTATCCGAGGGTGGGTTCATTGTTTTTTGTAAGTATTCTTGATAAATAGTGGATGAATTACTTCCAATTGACAGTTGAATTTGTATTATATTGTGAGTATAATGTGAATTGAAATTCTTACATTACAATAATTGTAACGAAGCTTGAATGAAACTGTGCAAGGAATTTGGAAAAAATGTCATCAAAAATGCCCACTTTTTTCTGGAAAAGCCCGAAACCATGATCCTCTGGAACATTCAGTGTTCAAGATCATTATTTCTTTTTAATTGGTATGTTAGTGTACATGTTTGTGATGTCAAATGAGTTTATTGAAACTCATACTGTTGACAATGGGTTTATTGAAACCCGAAAGCGCTCCAGTCAGTAAGTAACATATTTCGTTTTCTTACATAAAAAACATGACTGCATATCGGTAGTAGAGTGACAAACAATAATTTAGTGTTCAGTGAATTGGAATTTGACAATTCCAACAAGATTAATCAATTATTGAATGGAACGGATTATTGAATATAAATAGTTCATAGAACTCCCTGTTTGAGGAGGTGTTCATGGTTTATCTGATCTTGAAAACAGCAATAATTATCCCTATCCTCGATTCCAGTTATTGGGCTTCTGCTAATTGACTTGCTGCCAACATTGACCGGCATTGTCGAGTATCTATCAGGGGCTCATTGTTTGTTGTGATGGCTGAGTGACCACCACAAGCGTCGAGTTAGGCATTCCTCAAAGCCGATCTAACATTGATAAGCCTAGATACATCGGTTCTACTACAACACACATGTTTGTCAACGAAATAATGTACATCATCAACAACAAAGTCATCTTCGTTGATGAGTGACAAGGAATTGAGTCCGATTCTACGTTTGTTAACAAAGCACAAACATACAAGTATTATTAAGTAGCTTGACTATCAAATCGAATAGGCTGAAGATGAAACATAATTAGTATGATTATCATTGATATGCTCACCCACACTGGCTGTTGATTCAATCAATAAACCAACATTATTACTGTATTATTCTACAATTATTTTTCAAATTTCACTTCAATTAGGAAAATGAAATATTGTTCCAATACCTCTCTTTGTATCTCTTTTGTTTAATTACTTTTCGTATGTAATCATAGTCGTTATTCAACGATTTGAAAAGGAAAGGGTATATATTTATTGGGAGATACGAGGTGAAAACAATGAATAATAAATTATTACTTTCATACTGTCTAGTAAAATGTTTTTAATGTATTTCTACATTATAAGAAATCTCAATCATGGAGATTAATCCTATATGAAAAGTAGGATAGCCAGAAACTCTCCATATCACTTGATAGGATGATTCATTCATCTGTATTCTGTGATCCACATAAAGTGCTCGCATCATCTCGAAGCGATTACAAGGGATTCGATGAAAGAGGCTCTCTGAGATGAATTCCAATTCCCGCAATATGTAGATCGATACTCTACATCACATACTGTGTGAGTACTGTATCGGCTAGAACTGGAATATCTCAGGCAAGCGAGCGAACATTCGTATGTGAAAACGCATGTTGAACAGAAATTGAAAATACGGTGTCATGATTCCCCATACAATGAAGAGGTACTTACCTCAACATTCACAAGAGCAAGATTCCACAGATATGATATTGAAAGTATGATTAGAGGTTTCCTTTTCAATCGCCTGCCACGTCTCGGGTATAGGGAATGGAAGTAATCTCTCGATACTCGGTAGATTGGGAAAATCATTCGTGAGTATTGCGGACTTGGCAACACCATTATGAGAGCAGCACTTGTTGAATTCTCGTGATACAGTGCTAGGTAGAGCGAAGTCTTCTTTAATGAAACGTCGATAAGCTGACAAGAGAGCTCAGCTCTTGTGCATTTGATCATAGCCCTCCTTTATTGAAAACATGATCTCAACGAGTTTCTCTTGTAATGTTTGATTATTGCTCCTGTATCATACCACCAATATCCATAGGCATCACAGTAACTACACTGAGGTCAATGTTAAGATTGAAGAGCATAAGAGAGACATTCTATTATAACTTTATAATGATGATACGTTGCTATCATGATTAGAGTAATGAACAAGTACGAGATACGGAGACGAAGAAGTACGTAGCAAGGTTTGTAGAGACCTACATACCTTGGAACTCTACATACCTTGGTACGTAGTACGTAGTACTTAGTAGTACGAACTACGCAGTAGAGATTTACAATTTTTCATTCTTTGTGTGGCATAAAAATAGGTCTAAGAATAATGTTACAAATTTTCGAAGATGATGAGTAGAAATTAGAATTCATACAAATCGAAGCAAGCTCTGAGGTATAGTCAAAGGGGAAGAATGACTACTAAGCATTCTTCCTCAACGCCCTTGAACTTTCACGTATCATGATTAGTTATACGCTTTTCACGTTCCCTCAATCAATTGCATCTATTATTGATCAATTATAGGTGGGTTTCAATAATAAATGGGGGAATATATAAAGCTAACATTTTCGTTTTGTGATGATATCATGAATAATGTAGATTCACCACTCTCCTATCCGCTGCACTCAAATATTATGCCACATATTATGTTCACTGTGAATTTATAACTGTATAATATGTATAACTTTTTATATATTCATAACTGTGAATTTGAATCAACTTCAGTGTAAGGAAATGAATAATTTATTCATTCACTGCCCATAATCGATATCATCTGGACACTGTCACAACAACAAAGAAAGTTATCAAGTTTGAAAGGATCTCATTTCGCTTTTCCTGGCCTAATTTTACTTACACTCGTTAACATCAAGGAAAATAGAATACTAATCACTTTGTTGACCATTATTCCGCTTGTTCGCTTGGTTTCATCTCACAATTTGATTTCTTATTTCCATTTCATCAGTCAATCCTATAGTGAACGATATCAAAATGAATGGTTTCCCAAGTTTGGTGGAAACAATGCAGCATCGTGTATCGTACTAGAAATAGACTTTCTTTTGTAATGAAATATGTGCTTTTCCCGATGAAGAGTTCAGACTTTAAATTGTGAAATATTGTTGGTGGCCTCCATTTCCTCCTCACCATTCATTCCCAGGGGCTTCCATGTATGGTATGCATCAATGGTAGGTTGCGCATTCATTAGATAGTGGGATCGCTGATAAAACACTGGGTTATTCAACCTTCACATGGGGATGGGAAACAGTGTGTGAGACTGAGTATTAAGGTGTTGGGGAAAACAAGAACAGCTCCTCTGGGACAATCTATCTCGATCAGCTACCCCCGACGCTCGTTAACAATCATCTAGTGGCGTATATATGGAAAAGAGGGGTGCTGTATAATCAGCACTCCCAATTCATTACACTGTCGCTTAGTGTTTTCACTAACTTATTCACACGATAGCAATCAGTCGCTTATGATTATAAAGGAGTCATATATGATTTCTAATCAACCACTGTGCAGATGGGTACGCTTTGTGGTTATGACAGCGAACGATTCGTGGGTTTTTGTACAAATGTACACACTACTAGACATTCCAATGGTGTTCTAAAGGAAGGTTGAGAAAATTCTATTGTGATATTGGAAAATATCTGATATCTCAACTGAACAGACATTCTCTCTGTATGAAGAGAGAGAAAACATTTCAGAATTCATCTGAAATCATCTCTAGAATTAATCTAAGATGGTTGTCTGAATATTCTCACTAAAAAAAATTTTATCACTGTTTTTGCTAGCGCATGACCTTCACCACCCAAAAACCTATTAAAAAAATATAAGACTTCACGCGCACCCTTAAAATCACACGTTATTTTTTAGAAAATGGTGCGCATTTTACGGAAGTAAACACGGAGAATGATTCTAGGTTTAATAGATTTAAAATTGGCCAATGTTAAGAATTGTTCAGTTTTTCATGAGAATTCATTCAAATCTATTCAAAGAATATACCTCAAGCTAGTTAGAAGTTGCGAATCTATTATTTGGATTATCTATAAGAAAACTATTCCAAACATGATTTGGAATCAGGTAAGTGAAAAAAATAGTAATTTACTATAAATAATTCTATTCCACATATAACACGGAAAAACGTTTTAGCACTTATATTCCTGAATTTAAATTTAGCACTTACAATTAGCTTACATGGACTCTTTAATAGGCTGATAATAAATGACGTTCGTGAATACAGTGCATTCCTCGTGATATTTTTTCTCCTCCACCTCCACAAACTGGTACAAAACCGAATTGATACTAGATTTTTCTAAGCACTGAGAGTTCTAAAGAAAGATTCAGAAAGTCTTTTTGTGATATTGAAGAATATCTGATATCTGAATTGAACAGAAATTCTCTCTGTATGATAAGAGAAGAAAGTGCTTCGGGTTACAAGTTGATCTTCATGCAAAGTACAAACATCAAAACAATGCATTTTTATTCCGCCGACGCCGATTTCAAAGAGAGAAAAATCTAGAATATCTCAATCCCACATTCGTTTACAAATCTCTTCATTGTTTCTACACCTGGAGCTTTGTGAAAAGTGTAGGCTGTTGTTCGTTCTCTCTTCCTATAGATAAAATATCTCTCAGATATTTCTGTGATTGTGTATGGAGTTTCTTGACACTGAATTCTCCTCGTCCCACTCTCAAGTACTGGCTGATGCTCAGCTCCGTGTCCCTGAAAGGTATGCAATACGTCATCGAAAACCGTTTTTGCAGTGCATGAGAGTGCTATCTTCGTCTCCCCGCTTCAGTCTTCAGGGACACAGAGGTTAGCATCGGGAAGTACCGTGGAGAGACCTCGAATAGAATAGAACTCTCAAAATTCTTCACAGCTTTGAAGTAATCTATTTAAGAAATTTATTCCATATAGTACAAGCTTTTTAACGAGTCATAAAAATCATATATCATTCATCTTTTGAATCATAGTCTTATAATAAATTTTTCTCTCCTTTCTTCTGAGGGTGATGCCCACATGAGCTCTAGGCTTGTGCGTGGGTAATGAGAGTGGTGTTGATGAGAGATTACGCCTTTTTTTAGACAGTCGGTACCGACTGCTTCTCGTCTCCTTCGAGGACGGGAGTGATCGTTTTTGACGAAATGCATTCCGCCAACTGTATTCGATCTTGGAACCTTTGGATTATCAGACCGGCGCTTATTGCCATCGGCTACGGACCACTCCAAATCATTTCAAAATCATATCAACGTATTGGATGATGCATTATTGCATGATCCAAGTTTTAGAATTAATTGATCAATAATATTCACCTTAAGCTCACCAAATTTTGTGATATATTATATTTTCTACAAAAATTCAATGATCATCAACAAGAGTTTTATCAACTTTGAAATAATTTCAAATAAACTAGCTTTTTTGGATCCTTCTAGTGATTATCTGATGGTCCAGCAAATTACATAGAACACAAATGCTCCCACTTCAAAGACGGATCTCAATCCATTAGTTGTAACCTTGGGACAAAGTATGTCTATATATCTATAATTCTCTATTTCTTTCCCACAACATGTCAAAGTACATATATACAACATAATGACATCACCATAACATCCAGAATTCGATATCACAACATACAAACTTATAATGCTTATCATGTAACATTAATCTATTTTTTATGATTTTCAATCCACATTTATAATGATACAATAGATATTATCTTGATTGATTGAACTTAAGAGTGAAATAATCTTTCCATCAGTATCTATGCATGTTGTTCTTGAATGAAAGAGTTTATTCCTGACTCACATAGAAAATTGAAGCATAAGTTGTTCAAAACCAAGAACAATGCAAACTAATGTGCACAATTTCAGAGCTGAAGGTGAGAGAAACTAAGTTCTGTGCGAATTCGTAAACTGAATTCAGAAGTAACAAACAAGCAATAAGCGATAACTTTCTTCTCCAGACTCTTACACAGAACCAATCCATCCAGCTTGTGGAAATCCAATTTCAAAGATGCGCCGAACTTTTCACGAGTTAGTTTCTAACAAGGGAGACTCAAATTAGGATGCAAATTATCCCTGTTCGAATCAATCAAATTCTACCAGAGGGAAAACCAATGACGACAACGGTATTAGTTGGAGAGCAATAATTTGAAAAGAACAGTTTAATTTCGATCGAGTAGCTATCATTGTTAGGTTCAAAAGCATGAATTCAAACACATTAAGCAAAACTAGATTATCGGAATATGAAGTCTCCATTTTCAGATGGTTATCATCGGATTTTGAATCAAGAATTTCTCATTAGTAACAAGTTCTGGATAAGATTTCCAACTTGGTAAATACTCTTATATGTGAGTTTTGGGACTTTGATCTATATAGACGTGATCAAGCCATTTGGACTAGTCAAATTATATTAATATGACTTTAACTTTCAAAATACAACTCAGAGACGGAGAATGATAATTTAATATGATCTGCTTGATCCATCTGCTTTAACTTCAAATTAATATCCAAGGACTTTGAAAATCACATAGCTGATGAATTGAGTTCGGCTGATAGTGGATCTCAAGAATGTTAAAAGTTTAAGGTATCCTGAAGAGTGATAATCAACCAGTTTAATTTGCAACTAGTAAACTAGTGGACTTTGATAGTTGGAGCATTCACTTTAGTGAATCATGTATCACTTTATACAAAAATATACAGTTTATAAATCCATGAACAACTCATTAAAAAAATAAAAATTATTGAAGTGATTGAAATGGAATCAAATGCTTCCTTGGTTTATCGCCTATTTTTCAATATAAAAATTGATTGCTTGAATTTGATTCCTCTCAATAGTATTTAACAGTGTAACCAGTGCTTGACACATGGTTGAGGCTACTCAACTTAACCCCTAACTTTGGGGTTGTTATATCAATTATAGATGACATTCTAGCTTTCACTCGAGTAGTCCTACAATTCATTTAGGATGAGACAGGGATATTGCATCTCATAAGATACTAATAAGTAATATCTGATAATAATTTGTTCTTACACAACACACTTCCACTTCCAAGATATTCTATTATTCTACGTAACTGAGTAATATCAGAATCGGCCAAATGTGTTATGTGTATGTGTGCGTGTGAGAGAGGAAAAATGAATATCATCGACTGTATTTCTCCATCAAAAATCGTGAAGTGATCACGAAAGTCATCAGCAATGTATTGATTTGATTTGGTCAGTCCAGTCATATTCTCTGATTCACCAGTCAACATGTTACGGAGAGAAAGGAAAGCCTGGACAACTTCGTATTTCGATCGAAGTTTGGCCCTGAGCGAGATAAATTGCTGCTGCAGTGAAGATTAAGCTTCTGGTGGAATTCGATTGTTCCGTGATCGGATTGTCTTATAATTACAGTCCGAGAGCTCACATATGAGTACCCCACAGGCTGTGTGTGTTCTCTATCGAATGCTGCATTACTCCTTTCAATGCGACCATATCAAGCCCTGTGATAAGCATGGATTCTGTAGTACTCAACTTCACAACATGTTGAATCTTTGATTGGTCCTATTCTTTAGTGAATATTGTCTTTCAATTGATTCTTCAATTGTTAAATTTGATCAATTTTTAGAGTCCTTTCAATTGATGTTGGGACATACTTCCTATTTGTGTTAAAGAATCGTTTAATGACGAAATATTCATAGATTGAGGTTTAATAGAGTGTGAAGCAGTTGAGAATCAGTCATCACGAACATAATAAAACAACATCTTAAATATGTACCAGGGAGGAGCCATTAATTGGATGAAGGCTAGTGTGAGTGAACGTCTCTGAAATAATCATCACTAAATAATATTATATAGTATTTACAAATGAAAAAAAATCTACACTAAATAGTAGAAAATAGTATAATTTCTAGAGAAAAAACTAGGAACGTTGTGAACAATGCACAGAATCCAATAAACAATATTTCTAACTTGTTTTCAAGTGTTATTTATGAGTTGTAATGTGATGCAGAGAATTAATGACTGATTCCTTCCAGGACTAGAGAATATTCCAGTATTTTGGATGAATCAATGTGTTGCTTGTTTCTCGACCACATTATTCTAAATTCCTCAATGATTAGCATCTCAAATTCACTGATAATAATTTTTGATGGAAGATATTTCCAATCAAGAAACAGGAAGAAGCGAAGCCAAGACAACAATGTGAATTAATTATTTTTGTGATGAAAGAGAGACAACCAAAAATGAATCAGATTGGTTGGAGAGAGATGAACGCCGAGCTTCGACAGTGAAAAAGCAGTTGGATTCATTGCTACACATTTCGGCTCCCGAATTAAATTCTGGAAATAAATAACTTTTGCAGCAACTCTGTCTGGAAGTTCAACGCTCGGACACACCACAGCCACAATTCAAGTTTGTGGTGTTTTCTTTCTCTGGGAACAATTCAAATCGGGCTCTCCACAAGAAATAGGCTACAAATTGTATAGATTCACAGGAATTATTTATCAAGTTTCCATTGAATTCCAGACCGATTGGAGCTCCACCCACCGGAAATTTATAGAGTCGGTTTCTTCTGAGTACAAAAAGAGGTGCATCCCGTTGGTATGGTTAACGGCGCAACTGTAACTTTACTAGAATAAATTTCAACTGGACGTGTGAATAGAATATACGAATGAATAATATTCTCCCTGTTCTCCTTTCCAAAGCAATAGCGCTGACGTCACGAAACCAGCTCATTCGCACCAGTGCTTCACTTTTTCTTCTCGGTGCGACATTTTTGTGGCGTACAAGAATGCAGCAGTTTTCAAGCTAACTTGCAATCAATCCCTACGCACGCATTGTGCTTCAATGAATATTAAATATTCTTTCCCAAATTTTGACTGGGGATAGTGTGAGTGCGAAATAGCAGTAAAGTCGCTTATACAAAAGATTGTCAGATTTAATCTCGATGGAGTCCCACAGGGTTCTGTTCTATCTCCAGTTCTGTTTAACATTTACACATCAGACATCCCAACTACCCAGGGCCGCAAGTTCATGTATGCAGACGACATTGCACTGGCAGCACAGGCAACCACCATTGAAGAAACAGGGAATGTCCTCCAAAGTGACATCAACACATTGACAAGCTACCTGCAGTACTGGGGCCTGAAACCAAACCCAAGCAAGACAAGCATAACTTCATTCCACCTGAACAATAAGCAGGCTAAAGCAGCTCCTACAGTGAACTTCTGTGGCACAGTAATCCAAGCTAACCCCCATCCAACCTATCTGGGAATCACCCTGGACAGAACTCTCACTTTTCGTGAGCACCTGTGCAAAGTGAGAATGAAAATATCATCCAGGGTGAACTTGCTGCAGAAGCTAGCTGGATCATCCTGGGGTAGTAGCGCTAGTACGCTCAGAACTGCTGCTTTGGCGCTTGTCTACAGTACTGCAGAGTATGGTGCCCCAGTCTGGATGAGAAGTTGCCATACACATCTGGTGGATACAGCATTAAATAGTGCAATGCGTGTGGTCACTGGATGTCTGATGCAGACCGAAACCAGTTGGCTACCAGTTCTCAGCAACATACCACCCCCACAGCTGAGGAGAGAGGAAATTGCTGGCAGAGAGATGAGGAAGATTGGTGAGATGCCAACACTTCCAATACACCTGGACCTACATCCAGTTTCTCCAGCTGCATTGCGCCTAAAATCCAGGAAGCCAATCTGGCTTTACCCCTATGAAGCAGGGTTTGCAGACTCCACAGCGCAGAAATGGGCTGGTATGTGGGAATCTCAGGAGGTAAAAAACAAAGAGCTAGTGCCTGATCCGGGCAGCAGAGTCCCTGGCTTTGAGCTGCCCCGAAAGCATTGGGTTCGCCTAAACAGGTTTAGAACTGGCCAAGGAAGATGCTATAAGAGCATGCATATTTGGGGATTTGCAGAGTCTCCGAATTGTGAATGTGGAGAGACTCAAACCATGGACCACATTGTCTCATCATGCCCACTGTATCATTTTCCTGGAGGGTTGCCCAGATTGCACCTGGCGGATGAGGAGGCTGTGCTCTGGCTGGAGGGCTTGAATGGCATTTGATGTCAATCCGGGACAGAACTGTGTTTGTTAGTTGTTGGTTTCATGTTCATTCGTTCTTTTTTTTCTTTTATATTATGACAAATCCACATTGGTAGGCTCTATTTTTGAGTGCAGGTGTGCACACATGTTTTTTTTTCATACATTTAACTTTGTCGCCCTAACCACTGCGACACCATACGCTTATATATATATATTTAATCTCGATCAAGTTTTTTTATCTATGTGGAAATAGAAGTGTATAAAAAGTCCTTCTTTAACATTAAAATACGTATAGGCCTTATTCTACTGGAATATTAGTCAATTACCTTTGCTCATAGCCCATCAACATGCGTATATGATTTAAAAACCTTTTCCATCGAGGAATCAACGAAAAACATTTTTCTTCTTTTCTGAATTGGAAAACTATTACATAGATTGATTATTGTTCTTTTTTGTCAAAATCAAAATTTGACTTGATCCTTCGAGAGTGTTGAGGTGATCCTTTCACCGAGTAATCTTGATATTTGAGGAATTGAACTAAACTCAACTTGTAAATGGAACTAACTGACCAATAGTTGATTTTAGAGTTGGATACACATGTAGCTGATTCTCAGACAGATACAATTACGTGTATTTTATAGATAATAGAATGAAGTGAATTTTTTCTATTCTTAGTGAATTAAAAAGGTGAGTCAAATGTATAGAGATAAATTTGAGATTAGGGAGATTATTCTTTATTGTAATGTTGAATTGTATGTTTAAATTGGATTGTTCCTTGATCACTGGATAAAAATATATGAAAACAACCTTATTTGGATTGTCAACTTAACTCGTTATAATTATCATTATTTCAAGTCGTAACCCCTATGGAGAAAATTTGAGAATATATAAGGAAGGATGTCTATTGTACTTGTGATGGGGATAAGAAACATGAGAGCAGTTTGAGCGAAGAGATCCCTTGACGTCCATACGAAAGTTTTATTACAAGGAATACATCAATAAATTTTACTGCTTTCCCCCTCCAGCATGAAATAGAGACTCGAAAAAGAGTCCCCAACAAAGAATAAAATGGAGTATTGCTATGAGACTGGATTACATACGTTACTCCAACTAACTCCAGTTGGCTCTCCACTCAAGTATCAGAAATGAGTCAGTCATCTTGTTGATAAATTGATATAAATCCAGTATTCAATTTATTTGTTCAGGAGTTATAAGAGATTTTGAAAGTTAATTGAAGCTTTCAACTATGATTAGAAGAAAACTTTTGTCATCCATTTTATTCTTCCTTCTATTCATAAGAAGAACGTTCACTTCTATTTTGTATCAGATCAGTTATCTTACCCTGGTATTTTATTATTTCATGCTGCGTAATGTATATTCCCCATATACTTGAAAGTTTCCTAAGTGTACCTAAAAGCTCTTCTCTCATTATTGGTTTTGGGAACAAATAACAATTCTTTGAAAGACTTCTATGTCAGCTGCAGTGAGGTTTTCCCGCCTCAATCAATATTCATTGCGGAGAAATTATTTTTTTATGAATTGCTTCAAGAAAATAACTCTTCCACCAATTCTTCTACATAGATCAACTTGGATGCGTAATAAAATAATATCAATGAATCAATATATGAATGAATGAATATTCTCAGTACTTTTTCCAAGAATAAAATCAGTGTCTGAAGGATCCTATACTAATCCTAACTAGATGTTCAAGAGTGATCTAGGACATCAGTGATCTCTTTAAAGCCTACCATGTTTCCATACTACGAACTACCGTACTCTGGATGTGAGATAGTGATTTGTAAGAAACGTCACTCTTCTGAATCACACCTAAATCCATGTCTATTATTTTTTCGCGAACGTTGGTCACGTACAGTTGTCACAAACTGAGCACGAAGATTTTCAGTTCCTGAACAGCTCAACACTCTGTCTCAAAAAACAGATGAGCTGTGTTCAGCAACTGAAAACTGAACTGTCTCGAAAAACAGATGATACACCCAAGTAGATCACGTAAACGCAAGTGTTGACGACAGATTGATGGGATGTTTCAGATGGATGTTTCTGATGCGCTCTTCTGATACTCCCTCCACACTCTATCCTTGAACTCACCTACACTCCGAAAAAGATTATCACTGTCTTGATAAAGTAGCGATCGTTTTTTCTCTCAATTTCCGTCCTAGAGCTAAACTTGGCGAGAAGTTTTCAATGGAAAATTGGGACGATAGCAAGTTTAAAAGGTCGCTCAGCATCAGGCAAGTGACATATCGATTTATAGACAGTTGCTAACCATCATTAAAGCCTTCGCTAAAGTCAGAACTTTCATAAATTCAAGCAATTTGTATTTCAACACCTTCCCTTTATGTCGCTATGCTTACAGTTGTTATATGCGTTGTTGATTTTTGCAAAAGAGTTATAAATTTTTATTTCAAATTTGTATGATGATACATTTAAACTCTGAATGTATGGATTGAATTGGCACAAACTAGCAGAGGGGTTAACGTTGTTCGCTTGTTCGAGAGATGACTTGTTCTTCGACATGGCACAGGAAATTAAAAAAGAACGATAGACTGATGTGAAAAGATTGCATTGATGAATCAATGTTATTCATCAATGTTGGTGATGAGAAGTTAGTACTTCTCTAGGAAGTACGTCTCTTGGAAGTTAGAAACTATGGAATTGAATTAGCCTATGTTTCAACTCGTAAATAAACCTTTTTCCTCATAAATGACTGTTCGAGTGTCGTTATCGAAGCTTCTTCAATAACTAATATTGTTCTGAGTATATTTTCAACTGACATTACTTCTATTATGATGAGTAGGTTGGAAATGATTTGTACGAGATTTTTTATATGAAATAGATTAGTGTAAAAAATTCAAAATTATTCGGTGAATTAGATCATTCTCCCTCTCTTACAATAATATTGATGAGATCTTCCTCATGAACCTTCAATCTTCAAAGATGAAGATGAAGCATGAAGCTCAACAGTGGGATTGTGAAGATATTCAAACGCTAAATGAAAAGGTATAAACAAGAGAAATATTAAACCTTTTATGATGTTCATCTTAGTTAACGTTCAGTTTGTTTTTTTTTTATCGTATGGCTTTTTATTGGTGGGGAGACCCTTACGGGTAGGTTCCACCTCGCCTTATTATTTTTTTTTGTATCGGTCACCCATCCGAGAGCAGTCTTGAATGTTTGTGACTTAACCAAATGATTACTTAGCAACCGCTCTCACCGAGTGACCACTGATATTAGTTTGTTGATGTTCACATACAGTCCATGTTCTAAGCCTGCTTTGAAGTCAGATAATTTTCCAGTCTTGAACATATTTGTACTCATGTTTCAAACGTATCGAAGCATTATACTATGCAGTATTTATGTCGAATGATCGAAAAAAACACAGTCGAAATTGAATAGTTGAGAATCTTTGTGTTCGGAGATTCCCCAAGTATAAGAAGCAGACATTTGTGTAATCTGTTCCGAACTTTTATCTCGTGTCACTGTCCCCTGTCTTCTGTACAGAATAGAATTTCCAAACTTGCTTCCGCAAGACTAACCCTCAACAATGCTTGGCTCGCTTAGCAAGTAGTCATACTCGAAGGCCGAGCTCTCTTCTCATCTCTGGAATGCAACAACCACTCTACACTAGAACAACCTTTGTTCATGGTTTCTCAACAATCTTTGTACAGGATCCCACGCATGTAACATATTCTCCCCCACATGATGCATCTAGAAAAGCTAAGACGGAGCCAAAACGAAGTTCATATGCCTTTGAGTGGTATTGAAAAGATATTTGGAGGCTCAAATTTACAAATTAATTCTACACATTGGAAAGAATGAATCAGATGAAATATAATAATTGATTGAACGAAATTCCTAAATAATAATGTCTTATAATATTCTGAAGACTTCCGCTAAGAACGATAATTTCGAAACTTTTTTTGTTTTGGTTTTAAACTATTTTAAACACGTCTCACAGATGAACTCTCTAGTTCCATTGTTGTGCGTTTCATAGCATTGTATTGCCAACTTAAAAAGGCATAATTAAAAACATCTTAGTAATACCAACATCACGGGCTAAAACTATTGTGCTATTACGTCTCGCTGTTATTTTTTTCTTCTTTTGAACAACTTCCCATTGATTCTTGCGCCATTCTGTATAATCCTGATTAATGGTGTAATTTAAAGATACTTTCACTAGTATCAATATATTCACTCTCGAATGAACCATGCTACATCGAAGTACTTCATTGGATAGATTGGTTTGTGGTTTAATTGGGTTTAAGAAAATTGATTGCAGAAAAATAAAACTAATATGCAGTTAAAAATCATTAATAAGGATGCAAAGTGGTTTCCAACCATGATCCAAGAGCTAACAACGAAAATTCAATTACTTTGGACTATAAGAGTTGAGAGCCTATTTTGCTTCAATGGTTTTTGGATGGAAATCTATTAGCAGTTCCCGTACGTGAATTTATTAAATTAGCGCTTTCCTAGAAAATCTCTACAAAATAGGTAGGGGATAAAGCTGTTCATAGAATTATCTCAAAGGCACTTTTGCATCGTTCCCAAGAATTATCGTGTCAAAGGGCAGCACTACTTGCTTTGACGGAGATACTAATTCGTACGCCTTGAACGATATCTCAAATATGGAACCTAATAGTAGTTTTTGCAATTGTTGTATTATGAGAGACTTTAAACCACGAGTGAGATTCAAGGATTCAACGAGCGAATAGAGTATATTGAGGTATTTCGATTTCAATTACTGTAATAATTGCGTTACAACATAGTCGTAGATAAAAAAAGTTTAAAATGCAGGTGAGGTGATCTTTATATTATTGAAAAAATCAAAAGTAAAATCTATTATTTCAATACTTTTTCATGGAAAAAGTCGCTTATTCCACTGCAAACACAACTATAACACTGTAAGTGTCATCCACTCACTTTTTGGGAGTTTTCTTGGATTGCATTCCTCTCCTGAGAAGAAGCTCCGGAAATCAACCGCAAGAATCACTTAGGGTTTGAACTCTATGGAGTTCAAATTTCTAGGAGTGAAAATGTTCTATACTATATGTTCTAATGTTCTTATTGTTCTATAATGTCCACATTCATTAGATTTTATCAATTTCGACAATTAACTTTTTCTCATATTTAGGAAATGACTTGTTTTTTCTGAAATTTCTAGAAGTTAGGCTAAATGGAAATTCTTCATAGTTCTATTAGAACGACGATCTTCTATTCATTTTCTATGAATTTCGACTATTAACGTTTCTCTCATGTCAATCAATGTCTCATGTCATCGATATGGACGAATTAATTTTAATTAGCCAGTGAATTTTATCAGAGAGATTCTGCTTGGAGGACAGAATAATGCTCTGGAAGTAATTTCCACCATAATGAAGGACTGATGAAAGTGCAGCACGGCTGGGCTAGAATCAGCGTTAGAAAAACAGGCAACATCAATCAATGTGTCATACACACTTCTCGCAACAACCGACTCTAATGTCACTTCATTCTCTCGACCTATACTAGATAAAAAACGTTATGGGTGCTCCACCTAGAATAATAATTCGGATCGTTAGCGTTGAAGTCGAGGGGGAAAATATTTGGAGGTGAGCGAAATTCCCAGTGCATTCAACCATCAAATTATGTGTCTCACTCTATTGAGTACTTTGAGCAATAAACTGTTAATGAGAGTGCTCATTAGGCTTGAACATGCCAGAGAAAATATGACACGTTTCAATTCCAGATTCGTCGGGAACATTCACAAGTTAAATCGTTGATCAATGATTTATTCAAGTTCAATGAATCAAAAATAATTTAAATTATGTCTATAATTATAAGTCATACTTATACTCTACGTAATCATTATTTTATTAAATTATGAGTGAATTCAGTGATAATCTTGTGCTCTTAGGCTCCAACTGTGGACTCTGTCTACGAACTCTGAAGATTTGGATCGGTGAAAGATGAGGATGTATTTGTTGCACAATTACAGTGAATTCAAACAACAACGATTACTTCAATGATTGTCAGATTACTTTAACGATAACGATTAATTATTATGGAAAAGCTTATCAGAATCCTGTCGCATATGAACAGGCAAATGATAAAAAAGTTATTGCACATTCAATAAACAATATGTATCAATATTTTACACAATATCAACTTAATCTAATAATATATTTCCCACATTGAGCAGGAGTAGAATTGAGGATTAAAGAGTTTGAAAAATGATGATTCAGAGGAGATAATGTAAATAGTTATCCATTATATATGCCTCAACACTATTCAATTCGAGAATATCCTATTCTCATTATGCCTACTGGGGATATTGATAACTTCTGATTTGATATCTTTCAAGAATCCAAAATCCAAGATGAAAAAGCTTGTCTTTACAAGGAAGCGTTTCAGATTTATAAGACTTCTACGAGGGCTTTCTGTGCCGATAAATATTTATAGATTGGCAGAGGCCAGAGACAATCGCATTCACGATCAGTAGAGTCCTCAAGAGAACAAAACAGTGGTTTTTGTTGAGAAGGAGAGAGAAAAACCTCGAGAGTGAGCCTGAGCAGAATGTGAGAAGCACTAGATGGAATGAAAGAAAGCAATAACGGACAGCGAAAGATGGTGCGAAAATGAAAGAGATTGATGAAGTAAGGCTACATTGATGGGGAGGGTGTGGTTTATTAGGGAACCTTTGCACTCATGTGATGGATTATGTCCATTAGAGCAGGAATCAGTCGTGTTTATAATGTGCGGTAAAAACTGTGTTTTCTTGGGTGGCAAACTTTTCAAAAGTGAGATTTACAACCTCAATAACTTTTTCAATCAATAACAATGTCTAGGAGTTTGATAAATTATTATAAGAATTGAAAGATTCAACTGCATTAGTAGAACTATCAAGATTTCCCTCAAATATTTCTAATAAACACCCTTTTCGAAGATCGGATTTCTATTTCTTATCATTTAATGATAATATTTACAGTGATACTGATGTGCTATAAGTTATTGTCAGGTTTTATTTTGTAAATTTGTAAGAAGAAAGAAAAATATTTATCTTAAACCTCCATCAATATTGTATTTGCTTACAGTACATACATGACAGATGAGTCATACACGATGTATACAAACTATTATCATCAAAATGGTATCTTCACACCTAGAAAACGGTGATTTAATTTAATTAGTACTAAAAAAATGAAATTTCAAGGTCAGAAAACTGTGAATATCGAGATAGATTTATGGTAAAATTGAAGGAGTTTTTGATAGTCGATGAACTCAGATTTGAATCGCTTGTGACAAACCATCTTGAGACCATAGGACGTCAGAGCCTACGATCAAATCGAATAATTTCAATTCCTAGAAGAAATTACATTCATCGGTTTTCAATTATTGTGGTTTGAATTAATATTACCTGGTTCCAAATATTACACAGCGATTCAACTAATTAGTTTATCTGGTCGGATAAGCTTCTAACTACTGTTGAAAATCTTATCTTAGCCGTTTATTGTTTGAGAAAGACTGATAGAAGCCACAATCTCTCCACTTCAGCTAACTATCTCAACGAAATCAGAGTAGTTGACTACTTTGCCATTGTAGGAATCGTACGTAAGAAGTCAGGCCAAACTTAATGGATTACCTTGTCTCTGTTTCACAGTTGGATTCCATTCGAAGTTGTAACCCTCGACGAGTTCTCTCCCTTGTCTGTGGAGCCAAGTCACTCCCACAATCCAAGTTCAGTAATCAATCCAAACTTAGGTTGTTAGACGTATTTGTAACTGCCGCAATCACTTCCTCGGTAATTCCATAACAGTAGAGTTATGAGCTAGTTGATTTACTCAATTATAATGAAATATATAATATAGAATATTATTTGTTAATTTTTTCTATTCATCGAGCTCAACACATGCCGAGTTTAAGATTTTATTAGAGTTTTTTAGAATTGCCATTACTCCCATATTCATTACAATACAAAATCTTTCGAATACGGTTTAAAATGTATCATGGAAAACTTGAAATGACGATGATGGAAATTATTGAGTAACTGTCATGAAAAGTGTAATGACAGTCTATTTATCGGTATATGATGTGTTAAGTGAAGGAGAATGAGAAGTTTAAAAAAAGGAGTAACAACTTAGATACAGTATTATAAAGAGAGTTCGAATGAGAAAACTTTCATATCATGGAAAATTTTAGCTTCATCAGTGTTTGGAAGTCAATGTACATTACTCTTCAGTGAAATTATCATAAGGAATTCAAGGAATTCACTGTCGTAAACGATGAATAATTCACTTATTCGAGGCTAATGACTCCACTTGGGATTTATGTTTTACATTGGCTTGAAACAAATTGACATAACAGAACAGGTTTTAGGCTGACTCTTGTTTCATCTTTCCTTGATATTGTATTATTGATGTGATGATATTGCCAGCTGCTACCGTTGCTATAGATACTCTGTTATTAGTAAATACGTTATTTGTAGAGTTGAGATTGTGATACAAAGATATGGTGTGGAAGTAAAGCTCTAGATAACGAATCACTTGATGAAATAGATAACTAATTCTTATGGATTTGAAACAACCCTTCTAATTTGGAAAGGTAATTTTTATTTTAATTTCGATTTTGGGTTGAATGCTAGAAAAGAAAGTGAGCGCAGTTTTCATGTCTGACTCTGTATAAGCTTATCTAGTGGATTGAGGTGAAGTCAATAATACGACTAGATATAGTAAGACTCGGTGCTATAATATATCGATTTTAAAATTAAATTCACACAATACAAATATCTCAGAAACTAGGAACTAACATCCTAAATCTGTGCTTTAAAGATCTTAATAAAATTGCATAATTCAATTTGATCTCAGAAGGAGAAAATTTTATGATTAAATTTGGAGGTTACTTAAAATCTTGAAATTGATTGAAAATTTGAAGTTGATTAAATATTGTTACCAGGCCTGGACTCTTTAAAAAAAAACAAATATACTAATTTTACTCGCTAGGCTACATTTACATCTTAAACTAATCGCAGACGCTGATATGTGCGTAGATAGGTTACGACGGTCCCAATTACGAATTTAAGTAGAACTTGAAAAAGTCTGTCACTCATAACACGCACTAGATCATCGGCCGAATATAAAATTGAATTTTGGTACTTAGCGGATCCTTGACGGCGACGTTACCAACTTGTGACTTCTTCCCGAGGGTGGTCACTTATCCGGACGCACTCCCACAGTGCGCGCAGTCGGTGACCACTTCTAGGACGTTGTCGCTCAAGCCAGGGACACTCCAAGTGTAGAGGAACAGATTCATGGCCGAGTCACGGTTCAGACCCGCAATTGTCGAAGTTCAAGACATCAGAGTCGATCACGAAGACTTCCGGGTAAATCAAGGACCGCTGTAATTTTCAAATTACAGAATAATAATAATACATTCTATTACAGACTGAATACATACAATCAATTTACTGTTCACAAAATTCATGGGCAGAAGGCCTGAATAAATAATTTGAGACGTATACTGATATATATTCCACAAGAGCAATAGATCAATCTGCTAGGAACCTAGACTGGTGATTAAATTAATAACATGTTACCCAACAATATGGTAGTACAACTTTATCAACTAAATCGAACACAGAAATACTCTACTTAGCCATAATAAGTACTTTAAGAACAAAATTTAAAAACAATCATCAAAATATACTTTGCCAGTGTGTAGTCTAATTCGATTACACTGACATTGTGGTTAGAAATTTTGAATTTATTTGTTTCCTACTAGAGGTTGGGTTAGGCCCAAAAAACATACTAACATCTCAGGTGGAGGTTACACTATGAACTATTGCACATAACCTTAATTTGAACAATTTATCAGACTAAATTTTGGAACACAAGAAGTTTTGATTTAACGCCTGTTTTTTCTTTCCTATAATATTGTATTGCTTGATCCAATAAATGATTGTGATTATAAATGAATAAAACTTAAAACACCAATCTTAATACTAATTTCACGTACCTTACATTAGCGGAGAGGTTGACTTATATCCAATTTAAACGAAATATATAGCACGAGCTCACTACATGACAAAAAAGGGAAACTGAGGCGTGAGGCGCCTACAGCAATATTAGTTAGATATAGAAGACATGGTTATTATATAACCAGAGCAATAAAAGACAATTTAGTTAACTTCAACCGCCACAGATGAAATTTGCCATCTTGGTCTAAAGCAAAATGCAAAGTGACGTGACACTTTCGTCTCTTGTTCATAATTCTACCATCACCAGTTGCCTCCTGGGTACTCTCGCGGCTCGCCAGTAACCAGCCTCTTCATTGGCTCTTTCAAAACGCACGTTAGGGACGGCGGAAGGCGACCGACCAATCCTAGCCTTTCTTACTAACTTCGGTCAGAGTCAAATTTTTATAAACCATTTTCCGATGGTGTGAAACAAGAAATTACAAAGTCTGCGTTCTCACGCTTAAGAAATAAAAATCGACCAGCGCCGGCTAGTCGAAGCTGACACGATGCAATATACACGCTTTGAGTCGCGACAATTCTTGATAAATTGAGAGAGAGAGAGAACTAGGTTCATGGTTAAAAGCGGCGGTCACTTGCCGGTTCTCACGCTACAAACACAAAAGGAAATATTAATTGTACTGGTACAATACACCCACACTCCCTGTGTGAAACACCGAAAAAGAATAGAAGTCTAAAAAAAAAAAATAAGGTAAATAGCAGAGCAGCTGATAATACAGAACTCCAAAGTGAAATAAACTTGAGTAAGTTTATTGACGTCGATCCAAGAAGTGGCCATTCTTCCGAGATAAAGGTAACAAACTTCCCAACAAAACCATGAAGGACAAAATTTAGAAAGGCTTAGCTTGGCGTGCGTCCACACCAAACGTCACCACAAAATGCCAACAAAAGGTAAAAAAAAACAAGAGAACTCTGCTGATTAGGACAAGTGACAAAGCCTAACTTCAACTCCAAATACAAAAAATATTATACAATAGCATTCCGTACGCGGATATTATCCCTAACACTACTTACGAAATTATCGTTACTACTACTAATGATATTACTTTTAATGCTACTAAAGATATTACTATAACACTACGAAAGATATTATAATTACCGGTACCGGGTTTGAAATTTAAAAAAAAGAATGATGACAAAAAGGGCTCCTCTCAACTGGAGGGGTAAAAACAAAGAGATATCCATCAAAAAATGTCAACAGAGTCTATACAACATCGTTAATGATAATTCCTAATTATAATGATTATTATTTCTCAAGGTTCTTGAAAATTTTATCAGTAATCTGATTCTAAAATTTAATTCCTAATTATATGACTTATTGTTTCTATTACTATTACTGATTATATGACTTAAGTTATCAATAAGTGACGAAATCACTACCTTATCAACTATTTGAATATCTACATTATCAAAATAATATTTTCAGAATATCTTTAATATTTTCTACACAGCTATAGTTTGCTCTACAGGGACTATGCTAAATTCTCCACAAACTTTACTACTTGTGAGTGCAGGCGACATGACTATGCGGTAGCGCGCATTACCGACAATAATCAGTACAAATACCAACTCAAAATCTTCCGAATCGGAAACTGACTTGAAGTCAAACATTCTGACACAAATTCAGGAATGAAGGGAAACAACACCAACACGATAAGTTGAGACGAATCAACCGTTATACAACTTTAGTTGAGAAACATGGCCTCTCTGTATGAAACGATCAGTAACCGGATCATGTAAAGCGGCAGTGACCGGAGTCAACCAAGACTTGATCACATAAGGACCTTTCCAACGAAAACTGAGTTTACTAGACACCTTATTAACAGCACTGCTTTGGACATGTGCTCGCAAATATACTAAATCACCAATCTTGAATGGGACATCCACTCTATGTCGGTCATATTTTCTTTTCACTTGAGCATGTGCTCGCATCAAATTATTTCGGGCTTTTCTCCACATTTGCACAGTGCCCTGATTCACTCGATCGGGTAGTACATCTTCAATATTCCAAACATTGAGGAGGGGATGATTTGGACTATACCTGAACATTAAAGAGAACGGAGTACAACCAGTACTTTCATGAGAAGCTAAGTTGAAAGCTAAAGGGAGCCAAGTCAAACTTTCATTCCATTTAGTTTGACTGTCAGCATGGAATGCAATTAATGCACTCTTCAAATTGCGATTTACGCGTTCGGCCACATTAGGACAAGGATAATAGGGCGTGGTCCGGATATGGGTAATGCCCAACTGAAAACAGAAGTTTGTGAACATGCTCGATGTAAAAATTGTTGCATTATCAGTGACAATCCTCTTAGGCACAGAAAAATTGACAAAGATAGACTTGAGCGCATTGATGACAGCTACAGTGTTTCCTTTCCGCAACGGTACTAACCAACAGAATTTAGTGAACGCATCCACACAAGATAGAATTTGAGTGTGACCTTGAGTGGTTTTTACAAGTGGGCCTACTAAATCACAATAAAAACGCCCTAAAGGCTCTTTTTCAACCTGAGAAGCAAGAAAACCGAAATTCTGTCTCTGAGCTGGTTTACTTTTACCACACAAATCACATGATTTGACTAAACAAACAACATCTTTCCTAATACCAGGCCAATAAAAATTTTCTAAAATCTTATATTGGGTCTTAGCAATACCAAGATGCCCGCCTAGGGTAGACTGGTGATAATATTTGAAGACCAGGGGGACAAGAATTTTGGGAACCACAACCTTAAGATGATCAGAACCTCTCAATTTTATGACAAGTACGCCCTTACTGAGACTATAGGGAAAATGATCGATATTATTTTCAATTTTACCCAGTATTTCTTTGCAAAAGGGGTCAGTCTCCTGGTGAGATCTTATGTCTGTGAACACCAGCGGAAAATCTGTCAACTTTAAAGTGTTAAACAATGAAAACAATGGTTCAATTTCAAAATCTGTAGTTTCGACAATATCACTGGTATCTCCTTCGTCTTGATACATCCTAGACAAACAGTCGGCGACAACATTCAAACGACCAGGTACATGGCAAACCTCAAATTGAAAAGACAGAAGTCTTAAAATCCAACGACTTAGACAACCAGTTTGTTTTGGGTTATTTAAAATCCAAGTGACAGCAGAATTGTCAGTGAGAAGCTTAAATTTGGCATGTTGTAAATAAAGTCTGAATTTTTCCATACCAAAGATGGCGGCTAAACACTCGAGTTCATAAGTTGAGTATTTAAGTTCTTGTTGAGTCAACTTTTTGGACGCAAAGGCAATGGGTTGTAAGATTCCATCTGACTCTTGTGACAACCCTTATGAAAAAGTCCCAGATCTGGCCAGATTAGTTAGATCTGGCCTGATCAGTTTTTGGACACAAAAAACCAGATCTGGCCAGATCTGAGTTCCTGATCTGGCCATATCTGCCCTAGATCTTGAACTCAGATATGGCCAGATCTGGAACTCAGATCTGGCTAAATCGGGTTTTTATGTGTCCAAAACCAGATCAGGCCAGATCTGGCTTTTTTCTGGCCAGACCTGGAACTTTTTCTTAAATTCAGATCTGGCCAGATATGGGTACCTAATTCTAAATAACCTACATTTTTTGCTATAGTAGAAGAATATTTAAGGTTGTATGTAAATTCATAATAAAATAAAGGAATCAACTTTTCATTCAGTATAAATATATAATGAAATAATTTGAGAAAAAAAAATTTAAGTTACAAGGCTAATTTAAAAAAAATATATTAATTTTGATTGCGCTTAGCTGCTGCAGCCCTGGTCTCACTGAGCTTTGTGCCCATAGCAGCCACCAATTCTTTCTCGGTTGCATTCTTCCATCACTCTTGTTCTGCCAACTCCTGACTGAAACCTGGAAAAATCCCTATTTTTAATGTTAGACAAATATGAAATTGCTAAAGAACTCCTTTACAAAAACTAATATTCTCAGACCATTATAATTCAATTATAATTACAATCTGGGTTTATTTTTAACTGGAATGAATCACCTATTCCACAATACATTAATTTATACAATACCATCTACACCAGGCAATTACTGGTGTAAGGTCTGGTTCAGGTCTGGAGATAGCAGTCGAACGTCTTTCTTATCTGATTACAGTATATGAATGAAGTAGTTAAAACCAGATAGGAGTAAATAACTGTGCTGCATAACATACAAAAAGTTACTCAAATTTAAAAAATTATTTACTCAAAATAAGATTTAAAAAATCGTACATTCCTAGAGGCACACATAGTATTTAGAAAACCCCAAATATTAATTTTAATTATTAATTGAGTACACACGTCAGGTATATTGGATTTATTTATGGTAACAGCACTTACTCATAAGGGCCTTGACTCCCTCCGGACAGAGGGCTTTTCTTCTTTCTTCAGGCTTTCTGATAGGGCCTTTTGCCACTCCGCCTTTCAGAAAACATTCCGCAAGACATAAATTAATGTTGAAGCGTTCTGCAAGCCTGAAACAAAAACGTTTCAAATTGAAACAACCGGGAATAACAGGGTTATCTTGTAATCCGCTAGTAAAAAAATCACAAATAAATGGAATTAAAATTAAATCACAATGTTATCCTAAAACTGCAAAATTAAATTCGGTAAAAAATACGGTATACTGTATTATATTTACATAGCATACGGTATGCTTTTACTTCATGAAAATTGAACAGGCCAGGATAGCCTACTAGGCTATACCGAAATTAAAAATGTTTTGGTGGAAAGAATATAGGCCTACTATTCTTTAGAAAATATACCGGTAACCGTAATAAATTCACAATCCACTTGAAAAAATTTTGAAATTCACATAAGTTAATTATGATTTCAAGATTGTAGGTACACGGAAGGCCTATATTATCATGATTAAAAACATAACGACTCTAAGAAAAACAATTACTGAGGTGAGCAAAGTAATTTTAAAAATCCAAAAGAAATGAGCCCAAATAAAACTACAACTTATTACTTCAATTAAATCATCAGAACAATAGCAAAACCGCGATGTGGGCGTTATAGGCTAAAAGTCTATTCTAAAAGTTGACTCCTATTGAATAAACAATCTTATATGCTCGGCTACCATAGCTAAATTAAGACTATAAATTAAATCAACACTAAATTAACAGCGGTATCGAATAAAAAAGCACAATTTCACTAAGATACTATGTTTAAATAGACAGAAAATAGGGAAGAGGTAGGCTAGTAATTGTAAAATGAAGTAGCCTACTAACTGTAAACTGAAGTATGTACTGTATCAGTTTAAAAAACCTAATAACTAACCTTACTAGCATTAAACAAATCAAGGCTAATTAATTTACATAATCAACTAAGTTAGCTAGAATTATGAGTACGGTATTATTTATATTGTAGGTGTATCATCCTTCTATATGCCAGAAAGAAGAGCCCAAGTTTTAATATGGTTAATGTAGGTAATGAATCTATAGAGATTACAGCTTTGAGATTAAAGCTTAAAGCTTAATGATTGATCACAGTTTTATTAAATTAACTCTTATTACTTACTAACCCATCAATTAACTGTAGGCTACTATACCAAAATAAGTTTGATGTGATGCCCAGCACATTGTTATTGAGATTTCAGGTTAGGATGAGATATAGCTTCAAGAAGTTGATATTATTAATTTGTGTAGAATGAGTAACTTACCAAAGATTTTAGAAGATAATGCGGAGATAAGAGCTCAGCAGTTTGAAGTGAAGTACAATCAATAAACAATTTTAAACCAAAATTAGTAAACTTTATGAAAACGAAAATTCTTCCTTGCTGCTGCAAGGAAAACAAAGTACAAAACTTTATGTTGACCGTTGACCGTTAGTGCTTGGCATTCCCGCGCTGACTCCCGTGTGCCGGTAGATTTAAATCCTTCCAAAATGCTCATATGATTTTTTGGCTTTGGATATGAAAAGAAGGGATTTAAAACTTATTTAAAAAATGAGGAATGTTTCTCTTCAAGCTAGAAACGTTCCCCTAAATTTTCAAATCAATCTGTCCAGAATTATCAAAGTTATTAGCATTTCTTTAATTTGGTGGCAGTACAGCCGTCAATGTGAATGAATTCCGTATCACCCATCTATGTATCCAGCAATATTTTTACTATTCATTTCATTTCCATTTTAAGCTAATATCTCATAAACGTTACGTCTGACAGCAATATCTTACTGAGCAAAAAGTGCTTAAAATTCAATTTTGCAAATTTTGATTTCAAACTCTTAAAATTATTTCAACTGAAATAATATGGCAAATAATGCAATAAAAAATTGATTAAAAATAGGATGTGAAAATCATGTTATGTATTTCATCACTTTTCACTTTTACATTTTGACATGAATTTCACTGAAAAATAAGTTTTTTAGTTCTAATATTTGAATTTTTTCATAGCATTGTTTTTCAATTTAATTTTTTTCTCATTCCAGACCTGGAATGAATACAGATCTGGGATGCTAGATCTGGCCAGATCTGGAATGAATACAGATCTGGGATGCTAGATCTGGCCAGATCTGGAAGGAATCCAGATCTAGCATCCCAGATCTGGAATGAGTTCAGATCTAGCAACCCAGATCTGGTCAGATCTGCCAGCCAGATCTGGAATGAATCCAGATCTGGCATCCCAGATCTGAAATGAATCCAGATCTGGCATCCCAGATCTGACCAGATCAACCCGTTTATAACCAGATCTGGCCAGATCTAAGTCCAGATCTGGCCAGATCTGGAACTGGCTCATTTTTCCATAAGGGAACACAGCGGCGATCGCGGTGGAACTCGCATCAGTCTGCAATACAAACTGTTTATTAAAATCAGCTGTTCTCAAAATCGGAGGATTAGTGATAGCCTTTTTCAATTTTTGGAAAGCCTCTTCATGCTCTCCCTTCCAAATGAACTTAACATTTTTCTTTCTAAGAGAATTTAAGGGACAAGCGATCTCGGCGAAATTTGGAATAAATTTGTGAAAGTATCCTAACATACCAATGAAACGAGCTATCCCCTTCTGGGACTTAGGGGTGGGAAACTCCCGTATACTTTTTGTTCGATTGGGATCGATAGATATACCATTTTCGTCAACCAAGTGACCTAAAAATGAGATTTGTTTCTTAGCAAATACGGCCTTCTCGGGATTCACTGTGAAACCGGCTTCTTTCAATTTAGACAAGACCACCTTAATGTGGGACAAATGAGAATCGAAATCTTTTGAATAAATGACAATATCATCCAAATAATGAAATACAAACTTGTATTTGACCTCTTCAAAAAGAGTGTCAAGTACAGATGACAACACTTGAGCTCCGGTGGCCAAACCGAACGGTATTCTTTTAAATTGAAAAGTTTGTTGCATAGTGCAAAACGTAGTAAGGTGACGGCTTTCCTTGGCTAGAGGAATTTGATAATATGCCTGATTTAAATCAAGTACAGAAAAATATTTCGCGCCGTTGAAAAAGTGAAAGCAGTTCTCAATGTTTGGCAAGGGGACTGAATCTAGACATACTTTCTTATTCAAATAGCGGTAGTCCACAACTAGACGCCAAGATTCACTATCGGGATCATCCTTATTACCTTTAGGCACCAAGAAGCAAGGACTAGAGTAATTGGAAATAGCTTTACAATCACTCCATCTTTCAACATTTTCTTAACCTTAGTATTGACAATCGCCATCTTCATGGGATTCAACTGATAGGGAGGACGTCGAACCGGTTCTGTAGAAGTTAATCGAATTTGATATTCAATAAGGTTGGTCTTACCTAAACGTTTGGATAATACTTCATCAAACTCGGATAATACAGCATTCAAACGAGACTGCTCCTCAGACTTCAGACTGACTTCACCTTCAGATGCGGTAATAGTGTTGGCCAGATTAGAGAATAAAGCCTTCCAGTTATTCACAAATTCAAATTTAAATTTAGGTCTGAAACCGAAATAATATTGTTTATTGAAAAGATCAAGTATTAATTTAGAATAATTTATGAAATCACATCCTAAGATCACCGGGAAAGACAAATTGTCAGCTACAAAAAATTTGAAACACCAACTAAAATTTTCAATTTTAATTTTAAGAACTATGGATTCAGAAAGAATCAATTGGCTTTGGTTGGCGGTAGTACAACTGAGATGTTCTTTCAATATGCTCAAATTAGGGTTTTTCAAAAGTAACTCTTCTAAAATTGGTTTAGAAATAATTGATCTGACAGCGCCGGAGTCGATTAATGCAGGAGCACTTAGCGTCTGTATGCCTAATTTGCATACTATAATAGGAACAATATTGGTTGGCAAAGCTTTAATTTTACTGTTAGCCGGATGTCTCCTATCCAATTTTTTACGACGGTATGATCTTCTTTGAGTTTTGGAATTAGAATTGTGAGAAATCTCATTATTTTTGGGAACTACCTTGTAAGATAGAGTATTACAACCGTTTTTAAATTTTGAAAAGGATTTATTATTGTTTTTGGCCATTGCCCTAGTAGTATTAAATGCCTTCTTATTTATTCCGTTTTCTAGTCCACTCTTTTTGTTCCTACAATCTCTCGAAAAATGCCCAAATTTTTGACAGGTATAGCACTTAACATTTTGATCTCTTTTAGGCTGATTATTTGAAAAGGCAGGTTTAGAATTTTGATTATTAGGGAATTTTCGGTAGTCGGCACTAGATGGATTAGACCTACAATTTCTAGCTATGTGTCCTTCCTTTTTACAATGAAAACAGATTTGCCTACTATTGGAATTGTTCACTTTCTGATTAGAATTATTACTATTCCGCGAACTCTCTACACGATTTCTTTCATTATCAGCAAAGCTGATGTTTTGAGCTTGTACACTTAATTCATTAAGTTCTTGGAATGTATGGGGCCTATTCTGAAAGACTAAGCGGCAGCGTTCCGCAGGATTTAAGCGGAACAAATGTTGTTTACTATTTCACTTTCACTTAATTTCAGCCTCAGCAATTTAGCTGCTTCTTTAATTGAAACTATATAAGCTGACAACGGTTCACCGGACCTTTGTAGACGGTAAAACTCTTCTCGTTCAATCACGGACAGAAGTCTTTTTGGGATAAAAAAATCTAATGCTTCACGGTGAAGGTCATCAAATGAAAAATTAGAATTTATAGCAAAACTAATTCGATCACCAAGAGGTCCAAAGCAAAAGGGTTGAAGAATATGAAATAGCTGAGTAGCAGCTAAGTCAAATTGTGATTGAATTTTCAAGGCTATGGATAAAAATTTCAATAAATCTTCAATAACCAAACCATCAGTGTGGGGTAAGTCCCTCAACAAATTTTCAATAGGATTCGGGAGACGATTATATATGTTGCTGAACATAGGTTCAGACGTCGATCTACCCAACGAATTATGCAAATTTCTACTTGGCTGGACCACAGGCACAAAACAACTAGTACTTGTCGACGCAATAGGTGGTCTGTCATCAACAGGAATAAGATTATGAGTCGCCAAGTTAGGAAGGGTAACAGTCAAGCGTGGCCCTCCAGTTCGACTGGGGATCGCACAAATTACATCACTGACCTTGGATGTTCCTGTTTTAACAACGGTATCAACCTTGGATGACTCGTCTTCACCTTCTCCCAATCCTTCTGTTTGTTCCACGACAACAGGACTCAATGCAGGAGTCGCATAGATACCAGCAACAGGCGACGTGGCACGACTCTTGACAACAGATTGCACTCCAACCAGGATATCAAAGACAGCCTTCAGCGTTTCAATATTACTCTGTAATTGTTCAATAAGATTATCATCAGGTTTTCCTTTAGCATAAATCAACAAGTGTACAATACGATTTAATATATGCAAAAATTGAGTAACACTCCTTTGGAAATGATTTTTCCTTTCTGTCTCAGTCAATACTGAAATGATCTAGGTAATTATCAAAGGTACTGATAGCAGATGAAATCGTCTTTAATTCTGCTTCAGCGCTAGTTTCATCATAGACCGCTCTATAAACTTTAGCATTAGGTACGGATCTTAATTCGCGGTACTTGGTTCTTAAAGCTTTGACATCCAGCTCTTGGACTGAGCTACTTGGCAAGCCTAAGGCTTCCAGTTCAAAAAGAAGTGTTCCCCGAACTAAATGATTAGGGTTAATATTCTGAGAAAATAACAAGGATAAGTCGAAATGTTTTTCAACTTCGGCTTTGACATCCCAGTAATTAATATTTGGACCAGGGCCGGTTGCAGGCGAGCGCACGGGTGAACCCATCATGGCAGATATTACAATACACACAATATTTTCTTAATTTACCTTGAGTTTGTCAATTACTCACTACAATCTCGTCCTAACATAGTGTACACCTCAATCCAAGCATAAACAATGGCCAGTCATGAAAAAAAATTTAAGAAAATTATTTTTTTTTTTTTTTATTTAATTTTATATTTCAAGGAGGATGAACCAACCCTGAAAAGCAGAGTGGCGCAGTTGAAACAACCCTTCTAATTTGGAAAGGTAATTTTGATTTTAATTTCGATTTTGGGTTGAATGCTAGAAAAGAAAGTGAGCGCAGTTTTCATGTCTGACCCTGTATAAGCTTATCTAGTGGATTGAGGTGAAGTCAATAATACGACTAGATATAGTAAGACTCGGTGCTATAATATATCGATTTTAAAATTAAATTCACACAATACAAATATCTCAGAAACTAGGAACTAACATCCTAAATCTGTGCTTTAAAGATCTTAATAAAATTGCATAATTCAATTTGATCTCAGAAGGAGAAAATTTTATGATTAAATTTGGAGGTTTCTTAAAATTTTGAAATTGATCGAAAATTTGAAGTTGATTAAATATTGTTACCAGGCCTGGATTCTTTAAAAAAAACAAATATACTAATTTTACTCGCTAGGCTACATTTACATCTTAAACTAATCGCAGACGCTGATATGTGCGTAGATAGGTTACGACGGTCCCAATTACGAATTTAAGTAGAACTTGAAAAAGTCTGTCACTCATAACACGCACTAGATCATCGGCCGAATATAAAATTGAATTTTGGTACTTAGCGGATCCTTGACGGCGACGTTACCAACTTGTGACTTCTTCCCGAGGGTGGTCACTTATCCGGACGCACTCCCACAGTGCGCGCAGTCGGTGACCACTTCTAGGACGTTGTCGCTCAAGCCAGGGACACTCCAAGTGTAGAGGAACAGATTCATGGCCGAGTCACGGTTCAGACCCGCAATTGTCGAAGTTCAAGACATCAGAGTCGATCACGAAGACTTCCGGGTAAATCAAGGACCGCTGTAATTTTCAAATTACAGAATAATAATACATTCTACTACAGACTGAATACATACAATCAATTTACTGTTCACAAAATTCATGGGCAGAAGGCCTGAATAAATAATTTGAGACGTATACTGATATATATTCCACAAGAGCAATAGATCAATCTGCTAGGAACCTAGACTGGTGATTAAATTAATAACATGTTACCCAACAATATGGTAGTACAACTTTATCAACTAAATCGAACACAGAAATACTCTACTTAGCCATAATAAGTACTTTAAGAACAAAATTTAAAAACAATCATCAAAATATACTTTGCCAGTGTGTAGTCTAATTCGATTACACTGACATTGTGGTTAGAAATTTTGAATTTATTCGTTTCCTACTAGAGGTTGGGTTAGGCCCAAAAACATACTAACATCTCAGGTGGAGGTTACACTATGAACTATTGCACATAACCTTAATTTGAACAATTTATCAGACTAAATTTTGGAACACAAGAAGTTTTGATTTAACGCCTGTTTTTTCTTTCCTATAATATTGTATTGCTTGATCCAATAAATGATTGTGATTATAAATGAATAAAACTTAAAACACCAATCTTAATACTAATTTCACGTACCTTACATTAGCGGAGAGGTTGACTTATATCCAATTTAAACGAAATATATAGCACGAGCTCACTACATGACAAAAAAGGGAAACTGAGGCGTGAGGCGCCTACAGCAATATTAGTTAGATATAGAAGACATGGTTATTATATAACCAGAGCAATAAAAGACAAGTTAGTTAACTTCAACCGCCACAGATGAAATTTGCCATCTTGGTCTAAAGCAAAATGCAAAGTGACGTGACACTTTCGTCTCTTGTTCATAATTCTACCATCACCAGTTGCCTCCTGGGTACTCTCGCGGCTCGCCAGTAACCAGCCTCTTCATTGGCTCTTTCAAAACGCACGTTAGGGACGGCGGAAGGCGACCGACCAATCCTAGCCTTTCTTACTAACTTCGGTCAGAGTCAAATTTTTATAAACCATTTTCCGATGGTGTGAAACAAGAAATTACAAAGTCTGCGTTCTCACGCTTAAGAAATAAAAATCGACCAGCGCCGGCTAGTCGAAGCTGACACGATGCAATATACACGCTTTGAGTCGCGACAATTCTTGATAAATTGAGAGAGAGAGAGAGAGAGAGCTAGGTTCATGGTTAAAAGCGGCGGTCACTTGCCGGTTCTCACGCTACAAACACAAAAGGAAATATTAATTGTACTGGTACAGATTCACGATTGAAAATCATGATTATTTGAGAAGCAGACCCAAAATTATGAGAGTACATCATCAAGATGTGTTTACACCGAAGTCAGTGAGAAAAAAGTCGAAGACTTTACAAAATCTGCGAAATTTGTCAGCTACTGAAATACTGTGTCTGTGACAAAATTTCACATGAAATACAATATGTCACTGACAAAAACAAAAGTACAACATTATCCTGTCAACTACTTTGTTAGTGACATGTAGTTTGTGACAAAAGTCATTAAAAACTTAGTTACTGACTTTGGTGTAAGCGCAGCTTCATTTAGGAAACCTCCACGGAATGGTAGATTCCAGTATCTCTCTTGAATAAGAAATCTCTCTCCTTGAAAATGTACAGTATTAAATTTACATTCTCTTCTGATTCTAAGAAGTCTCTTCAAAAAATGAATTTATATTTTCTTCTGATTCTAAGAAATCTCTTTCTTCGAAAATGTATTTATATTTTCTTCTGATTCCACCTTTAGTTTTCAGTGGAAACAGTGCTCCTTAACTTTAATTGTATGCAAACACACATTCCCCAAGGAATACGGTATGTGAGAAATTGAGAAAAGTAGATCCAGAGCTTCTTCATTTCACAGCTGTTGTCAATGGAGGTTTTCAACCTGAACTCTTCCAGATTGAGCTTTTCCAAAACTATCTCACCGTGTCTAATATCCAGAGCCGAGCATCGTAAACATCTAGGCTACTGCAAAGTCACAGAATCTCTCAAAGCTTTAGAATTTAGTTCGTATTAAGAAAGCATCGAGAGACGGAAATGAGGCAGACTGCAGGTGGCGGGGATGGGGAGGGGTAGACAACGACCTAATTCATTATTGCTTTCATATCCTGCTCTACACCCCTACTCCATCATGACTACTTAGCTTAGCTGCTTTTCTTCGACAGGTAAACAGATGCCCCTTTCTTTTGTTCCCTCTCTGAGGCGGCCCACGCTATAATTCATTCCAACCAGGATTTGATTCCGATGTCGATTCAAGCTGGCCAACAGGCGACTTCATCCAAGCATTCAAGTATGGTAAAGCTGTAGAGCTTACTTCAAGCGATGCTCCTGGAAAAACTGCTGATCATCGAATAAAAATCTTCGTTCAAATGCATATGTTCATCTTTTTATGTTATGATGATTTTTGAAGCTGATTATTCCATATTTTAGTTCAATATTATATAGCTGGTATTATAGCTACATTAATTTTCAATATTTAACCGCATTTTAGACACGATCCTCGCGCAAACAGAGGCATAGTCTGAACAAAGTAACTTTTATCGACTTTTGATACACATTGATTTAGTTTGCGAAATCTGACTATACCAAATTTGAAATTATACCAAATCATATAAAATTAGATTTATAATTATACCAAATTTAATCTGAGATAAAAACATTAAAATCGATTTCTCTATTAATTTTTTTCATTTATTAGTTCAATTAATAGAGAAATTAACGTTTATCTAGGATAAAGAATTCATAAATAAGGAGATACTTATTCATTGCCAAAACATAATAGCTTTATAAAATATTGAACAGAGTGATGGAGCAGAGAACTGACTTGAGATGTTATTGAAAAATTACATCAAAAATAGAAGGCTGAGATGAATGAATGATGAATAGAGAGTTAGTAGAGAATCAATTATTAGTCAAATATGATTGATTCTCATTGATATTATGTTGTTTTTTGGTTTGATATTCTTTTTTAATATTTTTTTCATAATTATAATAGTTGGAAGTGCAAAAGTAAATATTACCTTGATTGCAGATTGCAGATTATACGGCAAGGTGGAACAACCAATATTAGTCTCTCCTTAAAATTATCATACCGTTTTTTGTTTTTTTTTTAATACCGTACGATAATACTTAAAATAATCATTATTTTCAACATTTAACAATGTTTGTCCGAACAATGTTTATAGAAATCATCAATGTTTGCTCTGCTAACATTTTTTTCTCCCAAGATTTTCAAACTTCATCGATCAACCCCCAACCACCACACGCCCACCCTTATTTTTGGAAGCTTTCTCCTTGAGTATCCCAATCCCAAATGTGGCTGAACTAAAGAGCGAAAGTGCTCCATCGAGAGAAGTGGGGAAAGTTGCCAAGCGAAAGATTCGAACTGATAAACACGAATTTAGCACCCCTTACCCCCCTTCCCCTACCACAAGTCTGTGAGCTTGTCTTTGCAGGATGTCTCAGTAATAAAGATAAGTCTTGGAACTGTGAAATGATGAGCTTATATTTATAACTTCATAAATTCTGATTTATAGCGTCATATAATCAGCTGCATTGGAATCCGGAAATGTTCTGGATAAAACTTTGATGAAGTCTTTTATGAAAATTCATGTTGTAAAGTGGATTTATCGAGCATTATTATTGAAAGTTCAAATACATTATTCTTATTTTGTTCAAGCTTAAGTATCCCGCATCACTGTAAAATAGATTTATTGAGTATTTAAAGTAGCAATACAGTATTCTTGACTGTTTTGTGGAGTGGATTTATCAAGGATTATCAAAATTTATGATACTATGAGCTTGAGTGTCTCAAATCATTGTGAAATGGGATTATCAAGAGTTGAAATTTTCAATACAGTATTTTGAATCTGTTTAGCTTTAGTATCACGCTTCATATTGGTCGGAGTTGTCTCTTTGTTCTGCGCTATTGATCGAGCATTAAGTGAGCGAGAAGAAAAAATACGAAAGCCATCACTCAACAGATCTCTGCGTCACTCGCTCTACGACATCATTTTTCCCCGAGAGACAACATCATCACCTAGATGGATGCCTGTTGATTGCCTCTCTATGAACCGCCATACATCATAAGGACTCTGGGACCTCCTGTTCTCGACTATACTAGAAATTCATCTCCAGCAAACGAAGTCAACTATGTGCAATCATTCAAACAACGCAATCGTTCAGTTTTCACCGTCAACAATTTTTCAGCAGTTTGATCAACAGTGTTAACAGTTGATGGAATACATCAAGATAATTCTCTTCGAAAAAAAGACAAAATTTCATTTTACCCCATCAACGACACACTATTTCCGAAAAATCACCCTCGATATGGAAATACATTCCGAGGGCATCACCTTCAGCAAAATAAAATACTAGTTATTAAATTATTGTTCAAGAGAATGTCTGAGAACTAGGAGTATTAAAATTCTCAGTATTGAAATATATGACTACCGGTGAACTAAAAAATTCCCAGAATATTGGAAAATTTTTGAAAAAGGAAGCAAAAATCTACAGTATCGTTCTTCATTATCGTTCGGTGCTTGCCCGCTTTGACAAGCCCACTTCACGCTGGATTGGCGTAGCTGGCCCAGAACAAACACAGCTCTGAACAAGTCGATCAATCAACTGCTTCTCGACCAGCAGAACGTTGTCTCATGATTGCTGAATACTCTCCAAAGAAATCCAATCCGCTGATGATGTGGATTTAATCAGGGCTCTTTATCTCGGGGAACGTATGCGTTGTAAAATGAAACGGGTAGTCTATTGAAATTGATTCGCTTCATAGTAGATGAAGCTGAACTTAATTTGGGCATTAGTTACTGATCGACCTACTGAATATCATTGGAACAAATGAAAAACATATCACTCAGATGAGAGACACCGTAGAAGAAAGAGTGGTCAAAGAGTGAGCGATATTTGAAGAGAAAATGTAAATGTAATTTTGTTGATACAGTAGTTTCTACACTGAATGTTACTTCATTTTGCCAATCTTTGTTATGAATGTATGATTTGATATTATTACATTGCGATATTGTTTGATAAAGTATGCATGTGACATTGTATTGTTAATGTAATATTATGATACTGGACAAGATTTGTGTAAATCTTTTTCTGTCAATAAACTGTGGATGCAGTTAGATATTGAAATATTGTATTGAACAATTCAAATTAAATTGAATGGGGTTTTCCCCTTATCTTTCAGTAACCTTCCATTATTTTCTTGCAAACCTTTAATTTTCTGGAATTATCTTGGATATTTTCTGTTCTACATGATCTCTGAAATGCATAAGCTAAAAACAGTATAAAAGCTCAAAGTTTGGAATATATGAAATAAGGTTATCAGATCAAGTTCAGTTGAACAAAGTGAAGTGAATTTTAGAACTCAATTTTCGTAATTATTACATTAATCTATAGTAGTAATGATCTCTAGAACGATTCAAGAATGTAACTGAATGGAACTTATTCTCTAATGTTTCAGGTGAAGTGGCTTCTGGATAAGTGCTAGCATGCAACATCTCAAGGAGACGAAAAGAATCAGCTGCAACGATATCATTGAGCACAATTCAGTGTGAACTCACCTCCTTAACTGAACGGTTTCAAACAGATTTTTCCATTATCAAACCCCCACAAACTCAAGGGATGATTTATATGAAACAGCTTTGATTTTCTCAACAACTGAGAGAAAAATCTATTGAACAAAACAATATTTGAAGCTTTTCTCTCTTCAAATCAAAATCAAGTCTTTGTCTCTCAAAGAAAAATAAAAAAATAACTATTCTAGCATTCTTCCCAATTTTCAAAATCATTCGCAGTCTATAGAACAAAACGATATTCAAAGCTTTTCTCACTACGAGAAAATATAATAACTCTTCTTAGCATCCATTCCAATTCTCCAAATTTGTAAAAAATCAATGGCTACCCAGATCCATGACCCTATGTCAGGACTCAGAACAAAGATGATATTTTTCTAACCGGTTAGAATCCGTTGATTTGTCGTTAGCGACTAATTTTCTCCTAGAAATTTTCTCGTGCCCTGCACATGATAAGCGAGACAGAGAATAACTGGGGCTCGATGATGCGTACGATGGGAAGCAAAAGCACACTGCTAGTGGCGCCATCTTTGCAGAATGTCAGCTGTTCGCATCCCCGATACGGCTCTGTGGGTCCTCCGATCAGCTTTGGCGGCCTCGCTCAAGCCATCTTCATCCTAGCACTGTCAATCGGCATCTTGGCGGCTAACCTACTTCTCATCGTAGTTATCAATACAAGACGCTACTCCAAGTACATACATTCGCAGGTGAGTTCTTATCACTTCATTCTTGTACATTTAGGGCCGGTTCATGAGCTCGGGATTTAGCCAACTCCTAGACTAAAACGGGTGGCTATCGTAGCATCGACAAACGTTTGTCTCGACAGGTAAGTGGGATAGCAGCATAGAGAGCCCTCAGTACATAGTTTCGATATAACTATTAACTAAAAATATTAACTATTAACTATTAATTAAAATATAACTTAATTATTATTAATTATTAAAATATAACTATTTTTTCCTACAGTTACCTATAAAATTGGCTGTTCCTGCACTGATTTCAGTGCTTAAAATGCTACTTTTTCGCTCTAGTGGTACGATATTTGTCTGATTCTTGATCAATTTCGCCTGCGGCTCGTGAAAAAAACTGTTTCTCTCGGTGCAGCAATCTTCCACTTCACGCTCTAGTTAACAAATAACTATTCTATCTTATAATGTCTATAGAATTTTTTCTGAAGAATAAAGATAGTTGAATATCTTTCAATGTTTTTCTTTGACTTGTTATCTCTAAATGAGTTACATTTATGAGGTATGGAAGGATAATCGAAAGAATTCTGAAGAGATTGATAACTTAGCAGAATCATTGAGGAGGGTGAAATTATGGAGTGATTCAGAAGTATATTCTACACATATACGCTCGTAGTATAATAACAAAATATTTTGTATTAGTAGAATATTTTGATAATGAATAATATTTTATTATAATAATATTATTGTGATAACTAGTTTCAATAGTTGTTGGAGTTGAAATTGGTTATTGAAACATTCAAAGAACAATCAGTTATTTTCAGAGGAAAGTGCTATCAGAGTAAAGTTAGTAATTAATATGGGAATTAAAACGTCAAAAAACTAAACGCTTGAGACATTTTCCTAAATTTCTCCAAGATTTGCTCCAGTAGACTATTCGATTAACATAATATTCATTGATTATGAAAATTATTTTAGTTCATATTTGAACTTTCAGCATAGTCGTTTTGGAGTACGACTACAGCATTATTCGTTCAAGTTGAACTTACTGACCATAATAATTCATGTTGGAGAGAAAAGTATTGTGAATTTCAAAAGCTTGATTTGGAGTGTAGTTGACTCTGAATAAAAAATCTTTTCTCACATTCAACACCGTTGCGGGAAAAACGTGATATTCACAGGGACCCATCAGCGGCAGATTATAGTTTGCATGTAGCAGCAGATTACCTCTCATAAAAATAATTAACTTGTCTCTTCACAAACAATCTGTCCCTTGTGTTGACGATGTGGGGGGGAGAGAAGGTAGCAGTGGGGGGGGGGGGGAAGGTAGCAGCGGGTGGACGCTTGAAACAAAACTTGCACACCTGCTAACGAACCATGCGCTACACGCTTTTGTGAATCACGAGAATAATGGACTGATTTAATTACTTTGGATTATGGGAGTTCGTGCCAGCAATGGTAGACCGCACTTTCAGGAGGCTGTCTCGCAATGCTATCTTACATGATTTAATCTAGACCTGCACCAGTGTAGCCTACGTGCCATCTTTATGCAATGAGCTCAACAGTTACAAGCTCGCCGACCAAATCAATAAAGCCTAGATGAAACTATGTGCAGACTACATCTCAAGCGGATACCCCATAAACTGACTTCAAAGGTTAACATTGAATGAGCCCCATACATGAAACTAGTAGTACTTTTCAAGTGAATCTCACCGATACTTCAAAGGTTTTCATTCAACGAGACATTTGGTCCAGTGGTTAGATAGTAATTAGGATAATGTTGAGTTGATTAGACTGGAATTCGTGTACATGTAGGGGACGTAGACGTAACATATTCTCTGATTACATGACGTGTGAGATTTAATTTGACTCTCAGAGAATGAAACATTTGAATGAGTTCTATGAACTATTGAGGAAAATAAATTAAATTTGTCATGTTAAGTCTCAATTACAGATTAGTTTCGACTTAAATAGTGATTAGTCCATTTAGCTGTTGTTTGGACTGAATTCGAGTACATAATTATGAATATCTTGACATTTTATTCGACTCTTGGAGCGTGAAAAATTTGAATGATGAATAATCCATCTATTAGAAAGAATTAAAATTCTTAATGTTGTCAATTTTCCCAGTCACAATCTCGATACTATAGGATACAAAGATACGAATAGAACTAGGATATTTTTAAAAGTGGAAAGATTGGGGAATATCCAATAACCAAAGTTGTGACAAATTGGAAAAAGTGATTCTTCAAAGCTCAGTGTGAACGAACTGGCCTTTTCTTTGTGAGAGATATTTCGGATAATCACATTTTATCTATCTTAAACTATACTGAGCTTTATGAGCTCGACTATTCTGACTTTCAAATTAAATATATTTAGAAATCTGTTATGTAATGTAGGAATGGCTCTCATGCAAATATTTGTGAGAATGGAGAATCAATCAATCAATACCGAATAAATAATCATTAAGAAAATCAAGTATTCCCTATAAGGGCCCTAGTAAGATCCTATCAATCCTCCACTGTCTATCCTATTACATATTGATCACTTAAATTGATTTCATGGGAGGGAAGTTGAACAGTCTCTCCAACTTTGAGAATCAACACTGATTCCTCAATCATGTTAGCGAATGCACTTTGACTTTGACAGCTGATATTTTGAGAGGGATTGAATCTACTCACTTGATATCAGGGAAACGTGACTTGACAGATAATTAAGAGCCGCTGTAGAGGCATTAAAGTATCCGTGTTATAGAGCACTAAATCTCGTCATTCGGCCGCCTTCAGTGATGTCAATGTGAATATTCCTCGCTGCGACAACCAATTTCAACATCAATAACAACTATTTCAGGATATGCCTCAGGAGTTCAATGCTATTGAATCATTATATTGGAAGCATGATGAGTAGAGCACATGTAGGAGAGAAACTGATGTACTGAATGGATCAATTTAATGACTAAAATGATACTAAAATTATGGAATTCAAAGAAACTCCCATTGGAATTCAAAATTTGAATATTGTAAAATATACCGTTTTTTTCCTTGGAATTATAAGAAATAATATTTGGAAAACATTCCAAAAAGCTTAGAAACTTATCAAAAACTAATCTTTCGCGGAACTTGACATGTAATATTGTGCGGGAATAATTATATTAATATTTAATATAAAATATAATATAAATATTGAACATTCAAATTAGAGAATATAATAAAGAGAAGATACTCTATAGAGGAAATCTAATGAGGAAATACTGGGTAAGAAAATACTTTCCTATTCTGAAAACATTGTTTGACATTGATTTTGAGCACTATCAGACTTTTCCATATCATTCAAGCGATAAATATCAAGGTTTGTTGATTGGCATCTGACTTTAAAAGCTGTAAAGCTGACTGGATCCCAAAGGAGCTTATGAAATTCATTCAAGAAACGTTTAATATTTCTGAACGGTTCTCTCAAAAACTCCGCTTTTCAAGGGAAAATTGTGTACAGATTGCCGATCAATTCTAAAAGATGAAGAGTTTTCCGCGAAGAGATAATAAAGAGAAGGAAGTCAATGGTTGCCACGGAAATTCGGGGATGGAAATAAACAAAAGGTCTTAACAAATACAGAAATCTTACACATCAAGAGGTTTTTCAATCTAATGAAGGGAAAGTAGTGAATAGGGAAAACGAAAGAAGGGGGAAATTTCAAAATATTATCCTGACTTTTTAATAATTCATTCCCTTTCATCCTTGTTCAGGTTTACAGAGTATACTTATAGCTTTTAAATCCTATGTGTGTAAAAAAGAGACTACAGGAAGGTTTAAAAAAGTGCGCATTCAACTTTTTGTTGTAAAAGCTTATTAAACTTCTTCATCATACGCCTGACACGTCGTGATTGTTGTAGCTGCTAGCTCCGAAATTTACTTCGCTTTCAAGAGAGAAGTTATAGCTCGTAATTTCTGTACGTAACACCTTAGCATTTTTTTTTTATCTAAAAAACGGCTCTCGGAGGTGTACACAGCATATAATCAGGTTCCTTCAAATAAATTAAAATCTTGATTATTAATACCATTAATGAATCAAGAAACTTGGAAGTTTTTTCTACTGAAATTAGTTCTATATTAGTAGGCCTATTTTAGTAGCCTACGTTTCTTATTTTCACACCATTATTACACGGTACGCTCCCGTGAATTGATCATACATAACATGCATAATGCAAAGCATAATATGCGATAATATGTGATATTATAGGTTTTACGATATGTATGATATGATATGCGGTAGACGTGATTTTAAACTTCACTTTCTAAATATAGAGTGGCGGAGACCAAATGCCCTCCTCATGTGCAACAGCCGTTCAATTTCTAAGTGGGTTTTACATTTTCGTTTCAACATAATAATATTGTTCCAAAAAACACTTCAATAAGTGTTCCAACCATGAGAATGTGGATCGTCACCAACTGCACGTGGAAGCAAATACTATATACCATTAGACAATACTGCACTAGAGTAGGCCTATAGTTACTTCTTTAGTAGAAGGAACGAAGGAAGCCTTACTCCTGATAAAAATAAAGGAATGATAAATAAAATTATGCCTTTTATAAAGGAATGTGTACCCGTGAAAGGACAGCGTTCATTCGAAATAGTATAATTCGCAGCTAGGGCGGAAAATCTGTGTTTGCCTGGTGGAAACGCGGGTTTGAAGTGTTTGAAAGCCGGCAAAACATTTTTGCCCGCGTTGCGAACGCTATTTTTCGCCACACCAAAAAAAAAACAACAAAACGAATACAAAACAAATGAAAATATAAACTTAGTGGCTAACAAAACTTTAAGGTTAGGATACTAGCAAGAGCTCATACAATGTTGTTTAGAAACATTTGCATTTTAAAACTATGTATTAGATAGTTGCGTTTCGTTCACGAATCGCATATAATTTGTTAACTACAAATCTGAGATATCTGAAAGTGGGGTTCAAAATTCTGATCTCCTCAAGGTGAGTCACCCTACACTTGCAGATTTTCTGTAGCTAAATGGATATTTTAGAAAAATATGAATATACAAATGAATTTTCGTTCTTCATATTCTATAGATTGTGATTACTTTCATAATATGGATACCTCTAGAATTAGAAGTTAGACGTTTATTTCAAATGTAATGACTTGTTATCTCCGTCTCCCTACACTATACTCATTCAATTATTCAACAATATTATTTTGTGTATCATTGATAATTAATACTCCACCACCCTATACTATTCTCAATCAATCATTTAACAACATGATACGTATTTGTCTATCATTAATGAATACATTAATATTAGGAGCACATACAATGAAACTCTACAGAGAACGCAATCTGAACCCAGCGACCGCAATGGTAGCGTACCGTAGGCTATAAAATAGTGTGTTTATGGGAGCTGGTAGAGTGGTGAGCCAACACAATCTATTCACTCATAAATTTCGCATTCAATTAGCTGGAATATTGGCTATGAATTCTAGTGGCCCATTTCTGAATGGTGAGGGACATTAAATAGGTTCGGTACAATGACAGTTCTATAAGAGAGTAGTGTATGATGATTGATATTTCAGTGGGCTGGAACGAACAATATTGTATCCAAAAAGAAACAATAATTGAGATTGTACAAGTACTATCCAGTAGAGAAATAGGTCCCAGATATATACGTATTACAATACCGTGTTGAAATCATGGTAGATGGTCTGATTTTGATGTTTGACAATACCAATTGTAGAGAATTTTAAACATGTAAATCATTAACATTACTGTTTTGAATGTACAACAAACTTTTAATAGTTTTTTGTAGAATGAATAGATTCTTAAGAAAAAAGATTCATTGCTTTTGAGCAGCATGGATGCAAAAGAATATGTGTAAAGTCAAAGTGGATTTTAGAAGAAGGTAGACTTTTTAGAGATTCGAAATTTGCATTCATATCGACGCTCTATTCAAATTTCATGCGTGATACATAGGTGTTCAATGTCATTGGAATAAAAATTCAGGTTCATTAAATAGCGGAAGATAATATTATAGAAAATTAACTTATTTTTTGATGGCCAAACTTTCTCAACTGCTTATGAGATATCACATCTTAATAAACAGTGGAACATCTCGAATCAAATGAGGTGGTGGGAGAATAACAAATGGTTTTCTTTAAATTTCTGCTGGAAGTGGATAATTAACTGTATTTTGATTCAACTTACAAATATCTATCACTATCTTTAAACTTTACTTTCCTCATCTGAGTATACATCTCTAATATTAAATTGCTTTTCTTGTTCTGTCCATTTCCATTATGGATCACGAATCTCCTTATTCAACTTTTAAAGAAGTATTCTAAATAGTTTTAGAAGGCTCTTGAATCATTTCTGAAGTCGTCTGCTATCAAACTGTAGAAGTGTTGTCTTTTCTAAACCATTGATTCATATTTAATACACAATGGCAATCTTCTAATCATCGACAGATTCCGAGACATTGAACATGTTGACAACATGACGAAGTTTGTCAATAATTAGGTTGTTATATTAAATGAGTGATAATTGGATTGCGGTACAAGCAATACAAGTTGGCTTCATACAGTTACTATTAGAAACTTCCTGGATTTACTCGGAAGACTGTCTACATCACAAGAAACTAGATCAGAAACAGCACTTCAAAAGCATTAAAATACAATCGACATGGTAATGGTACCTCCGTGGAGTCCTGTCTGAGGTTCCGTGATTACCCTAGTTAATTTTGATGTTCTGCAGACTCTCTACTATTGCTTCCTGTTATCAGATGTTATCCTATATTTGCTGTTGTGACTTTCAAATGATTGGGTTTAAACAAATCAAATCACATCTTCATAAATGCAGTCGAACCTCATCAGTACGAAACTTGGTACAACAAACTTTACCGATAGAATTTTTTTTTAATCCACTTGAGCCTTTGTTATCAGGTAAAACGAGCCTCTTTATTATGAATACCCCGATAAAACGTGCTTTTCCCTAGACCTTGAAATTCGCCTTATCGAGTTTCGACTGAGTTAAACGAAACTATGAAACTGATAGAATAAAATACAAAATATAAAAGGAAAATTTGAAACAAAAGAAGGGGGAATTTCTAGGTGATTCATTATCGAGTAATATTAGCCTTTAAAAAAAAGAAAAGATACCCACCAAGGAAACGATTTGCAGACATTCTATAATCTATATTTTTAAAGAGCTCTATGATTGATTATTACTACTAGGCCAATAATAATAATTGACCATATAATATAAATCATGAGACCACATAAAGAATATGAGACCGATATTTCAAAAAGTTCACATGATTTATATCGATCATGGTGCTGTGATATCATGAAAGAAAGATAATACTGTATACTGGACGTATATTATTCATCAGAAGGACAGAATAAAATTCTATTGGCTTAACTTCATCTCTTCACCCCTCATAAATTCTTGCATCTCTCTTGATCATGTGCATTTTCTTTGTTTTTGCAGCCACGATATTTGCTCACTTCACTTGCCAGTAATGACCTCGCTATCGGCTTATTGGTGACACCATTTGGTGTTTTGCCAGCTATTTATCAGTGCTGGCCTTTCAGTGACATCGTCTGTCAAATACAGGTAAAATCAACAAAATATTAATACTTATTTCAAATTCCATTTAATTCTATCCATCTATTACATTATATTTGAATAATTTTTTAACAAGATAATTTTTTCCTCAGTTTCTAGATTAAAAATTGTTTATAGAATCTAATTTTCCTAGGTCCTTATTTAGTATCATAAAAATATCATTTGATCTGTATTCTTTCACAATTACAAAATTGATTCAAGGCTCAATAGATTATTTGAAAAAACTAAATCCAATACGATTAATAACAGAAATTTCCAAAAGAAAGTTGAATGAAATAAATATTGTCTATTCCACAATAACTTCATCCAAACAACAAACTTGAGCTTCGATATTCATGACATCATCTTGAACAGATGATGTCATCTTTACTGAAGATGTTGCCATGAACTTGGAAACTTTAGATTGCTTTTTTGAATGAAATCATTGTGAAAAAGACAATATTTGTCTCATTCATCCACCTCAGTAAGTAGAAGTTCCACAACATCTGTGAGTCAAGTGTAACTTTCTAGGATTCTCTGTGGCCTATATGTGAAATATAACTCAATATTTTGTGGTACTTAATACTGTACTATGATCAGGATAATGTATCATTCAATCTCAAATGACCGTCACTTAAACCAAAACCCAAGGTATTCGAGAATTAAGAGAATTCAACGAATCAGTCAGCAGCTGCTTTGTAAGTAGGTATTTGAAGTACCGTAATCAAATTCTTAAATCAATCGATACAACCCACTCTGCCTGCCCTACTTATTGCTGGAATCCGAGCCGTCATCAACAGTGTTCCAGAAAGGAAATCAATATTAGTTTGGAGTATTTTTCGAAATGAACTTTACCAGAAAAAACAAAAATAGCTCACAGCTTTGGATCTTTAAAACCCAATGAGAGTTCACATAAACGAGTTTTTATGAAACTGCGCAGTACATGAAATTAATCGGAAAATTCATCAAGAGAGGAAAGAGTATTGCAAAAAACTCTATTAGTGATTAGCAAGTTCTTTTATAAATTGAAAATGTATCCAATCACCAATTAAAATGAACGGACCATCACGTGTACAAAACTTTTAATTTGTGGTATATGAGTACCTAATATACCTTAAATTGAAAATTAAGCTCTCTTATGAGAATGATGTGGTTGAATGTAGAACTATATTAACGGTAATTGAGAATGAATTTTGAAGCTGATAATATAGTCCATAATGTAGATGTATTATCGACAATATTCACTGATTATGAAGGACTAATGAATGAGTTTTTTATAGAACGGAAATTGGATAGCTGATCGAACCTCATAGTAATAAACCGTATCCTCAAAGGTATTTCCATAGGAGTCTCATTTTGTATTTTTTAAAAGGTTCTCATTATGATATAGCTTAGGGCATCCATTATCATAACGACGTATTGAGAAATTACATGATAACTCATAAAATAACTACTGAAGAGAAGATTATTAGTTTATCGAACTCAAAGTCATTCGATATCAGTATTAAAAATAGCACTTAATTAAAAGGTAGAAGTTTTAAGGTAGTAGATTGAATTATTAGCTGATTAAGTATTTTAAAAATATTTATGTTTTTTTGACGTTGCCGATGACCGTAGAGTCCGATTGCAAAAAATTAACATCTCTCTACCTATCTAATAAATTTTTTTCGACATCTGCCAAATTGAATATCTAGGCCTATATCCTCAATAATTGCTCTTTTTAAGGAAGAGTAAGATAGTGATATCTCCAAAAATACAAACCAAATTCCAAATTATACATTCGTGATTGCACATCAAAAATCAAATCAAATAATTCTTTATTTTAGAAAAACAATATTACAAGTACATGAAATATACATTATAGACATACAAGTATTTTATAAAATAGCATTAATATACAGAATAATAAAGCGAAATAATGTACTGTCTTTTACAAAATAACTAATATTATCCAAAATAAAATACTGCTTGCTAAATTCAATTAGAATTTGTTTGCAAGCAGGAGCAAAGTATAATATTAAAAAAAATTTTTTTGAATGCTAACATTCACACACTCATTCACACACCTTTCGCACATTAAATCTATGCATATAATTTGTATTCATAACAATATTAAGACTTAGACTATAATATTGAAAAAATTTTCGATGGTCTCAGGCGTTAGGCTCAACAACCATTTGTATGTTTGTTTCTTGAAAGAATGTATATTATTTGAATGTCTAATATTAATAGGCACAAAATTGAAAAATTTAGGACTCAGAAAGATAAATGTTTTTTGGAAAAAAGTTGAGTAAGCTTTTGGGAGTCTTGAAATGTTGTTAGTTAAACTTCTTGTGCAATACACTTGATTCTCGTAATTTTGTCGACTATGGTCACCTGACATCAAATAGAAAACAGATAAAACTTTAAATACATAAATGTAGCGTAATGGCAAGCAGTTGAAACATTGGAAAATTGGAAAAGAGTGTTCATTCCTTCTTACACCTTTCATGACACGGACTATTGATTATTGCAATATTATTATTGGCTTCAAATGAGATTTGAAAGTAGAGCCCCAGCAACTTATTCCATAGTTAAGCTTAGAATCTACAAGTGCAAAATACAATTGTCTAAGAACAACTTGAGGAATTATCTTTTTAAGGAAATAAAATTTCCTAAGTAGAATCAGAAGATATTTCTTAATGTTTTTTATGTGATTGTACCAAGTGAGCTTTTCATCTAGCAATACGCCCAAGTACTTTATAGAGTCAGTCTGTACCACTTTTTCACAGTCACAAATGATTTGATTGCAAGCATAGTTATGAAATTTTAAAGGAACGTGTAAATTCAACTTGAGGATGCGTCTTTTCTGTTGATGTGTTTCGATTTCAAAGAGTTCGGAGACATGTAAATTTCATTCCATTTTGTCACATAAAAGAAATTTGTCCAATAAAGGTGAACTCGAACAAGTGAATTTGCTCATTTTGAGAAAAAAAAGTTCTGTATTTGGGATTTGGGTACTGTACTAAATATTGCAGTGCTATTCCAAGAAATTCTCGATATTTCGGAATAAATCGGAAATGTTTGCAGTTTTTCACCACGTGTGGAGTTTCCGAAATGTCAGAAAACTCGAACTCTCAGAAATTGGTGAGGGAACACTAACATTCTCAGCTTGCTAACTTTGTTTAGTTGACGACCATGTCTTTTCAGATCATTAGGTGATTTCCTGTCGATGTTTCTTCTTTTCAGTTGGATGGAGGCTTACAAAGTTTGATTTTTTTATAATACTGCTACAAATAATATGCTAGTGACTTTTAACTTGATTTCTCACACTCAAACTTTCAAAAATATATACTCTGGATTTCAATCACCTTGAACTTGTACAACACAATAATCAGGTTTGCCATTTTATCTCTAGTTTCATCTCTTTTTATACATAGTACTCATTCAAGAGAGAATTGTTTCTAATATAAAAGAAATATTAACAGAACATAATAGGACAATACTCTCACTTTTAAGATCCATTTAATAAATTCTATTCAAATGTTACTAATGTCTCTCCACTCCTATTCCTTTCTCTATCTCCTTTCACTCCCTCTCTCACTATTCAAGTATTCCTCTCTCTTTTTCTCATTCCAGTAAATAATTCTTATTTCATTCTTAATAATTATTGTCTTTCAAATCTCAAACGATACTCGTATGAGTCGATGATTCATGGAGTTGAATTGAAAATAATAAAAAATAAATTCTCTTAGAAATTGATACAAGAATGATTTATACCTCTAGCTATTTGATTTATTCGCTGTTAATTTGATGTATGTTGTGCAAATATCGAATCACCTGAGATGATATCTACCATGCATGGTGGGAGTGAGCTCATACAAAGAGCGCCGAATTTATTTCAGCCAACTTTCTCCCAAAACTCGATAAGAATACAAAGGCGTTGTGTGAGGAAGCCTTTATTGTTATGGGCAGAATGTCACTAGACGCGCAGCGCTACTAGGACGACCAGAAAAGAGATTGTAACCATTTGGAGAAAGGAAAGATAGGGAAGGCCACCTCACCAGCTTATGCAGAATATTTATGGGTCTCCTTGTAATGCGACTTTTTCCCTTGCCTTTTACGAGAAGACCATCCCAGATCTGACCTATCGTAGACCTGGTGAAATTTATTTACGTCTGACTTGACCAAGACTCTAGTTCACTTCTCACTTTTCTTACGCTCTATTATTTCACTCGATATTGGCTTCCCTCGAACGAAATTGAGAGAAGGAGCAGAAGACCATTAAGCCTCGATAGAAGAGCTAGAAGCAATAGAAACGAAGGAAGAAGCTAATAAGAGAAATAATGTGGTTCTGATTTAGCTTCCCTACTGCTGTAATGAATCTGGAACAATCTGAGGTGATTTCTCATTATTTTGTTTTACGTATATGTTCTAACCAGATCGCAATGTACAGCACACAGCACTGTATGCACAGCTATAATCAGATAGAGAGATATCATTTCTTAACTTCTATTATTTATGACTTTGCTGATGATCAAGAAATACCAAGAAGTGATGATCAAGAAGTGCGATGGCAAAGAAATCTCTCTCTATCTATCCATCAATCTAATGGCCAGCGTCAAATTAAATGGATCTGATTAAACTTTGAAGAGACTTTATCCCTTTACCCTTGCACAAAATTTGAAGGAGAAAAACAATCAGTAGCCCAAAACAACTTCAATTACTGGATTTTGTCACATAAACTAGTCCAAATATTGAGGCTATTGGGTCCTTGAAGCTATGAAGCTCTTGAGTCCAAATTTATGTTTTTATATGATCTTAACACTATGGATTAAGGTGATTCCTAGATAAGTTTATCCAAATCGCTCAAAACACTGACAATTTCAATACTATTCACGGCAGTCCCTATTTATGCATTTTGGTGAATCGATGAAGCTTCATGGATGCGCTTGGAAGATTCAGATATGAAGATAATTTTGTTGTGAAGATTGTTGAATAAACTAAATACCTGAAATCTAAAACGGTTCATCAATTTAAATATTTCTATTATTGAATTCATAGGCTATTATTCTTTTTACACGCTAGAAAATGCAAACTGCTTCATGAATGCGCTTGCTGCTGAATGCTGAATAACACACATTCTCTGCAGAGTTAACGCCGACGCTGCTCTTGCATTTTGGCGAATGATATTCGAAAAGAAGAAATCAGAAAGAAATGGAATGGAGAGTCATTAGTAGACTTCTGCACAAATAATAGAGTTTTGTATGGAAGAAATCGGTTAGAACGGATTGTCGTCAACCGAATGAACGCACGATAATAAAAAGCAGAGCGAAATGGAGCAGGAATGGTGATAGTGATTGAGGAGAATAATGGCATCATATTGCTGAGCAATAGAAACCTCTGTGGCCGGCGTTGAGTAATGGCTTCGCTGAATTTCAATGCAAAGAACTCAGATCACTGACAGAAAAAAGTGTGATCCAACAAGCATTGCATTAAAGCTTGGAGGATTATCACGGCTTGCTGCGATTTGGAGACTCCTTTCTCATAGCGATCACATCAATTACAATACAGTTTAGTAATTGAGATGCTCTAAATATTTTTAATTGTGTTCACTACGAATGAATTATTCAAATATTCCACACTAAAGATGGAGGAATTTCCAGTGAAGAGTGTGATTTGCAAATGAACTACTGTTTGACGTGCCCCTCATCCCTGTGATGTTAGTTGGTGAATTAAAATCTAATGAAATGATGAAGGGATAATAGGGTTCATTGTAGCATCAGCATCAACAGGCTTGATGTCTGAAAATGTAGATTAAAAATTTGCACGAAATTGTGTGTGAAGGAGGAAATGAATAGGATAATCAAACAAAAACCAACACCTTCTCATATCCAAGAACTGGAACACATCTATTTGCTCACATTGCAAAAAATGTTGTTGACTCATTAATTGAAATATTTAACACTTCTAACTTTTTAAATTTCCATTTTTGCAAAAGTAAATAAACAGAAGAATCATTCGTTTTTGAAGATTATCTCATGATAAGAGAATAATAATAATTCATCTTGACATTTAAGAGACCAAAAAATATTCATCGTTCTCAGAAGGTATAGCTTGATTATTTTTAAGAAGTATAATAATTTACCTTGATATTAAGAGTGACGAAGAAGAAATATTTACAAGGAAAGAAAATATTCAACCAAGTTATCAATAAATTCAAAGTTAATGAGGGATCAAAGATATTTCGAATAAAAGTGGAGTTATACTTGGTTGATCTATCTCTGTACACACTACAAGAGTTCAACAATTTTTTCAACATTCGCTTTTGCTTCAATATTGTAATTTCTGTATCAAACATTTTTTAGTATTCTATTGAAAAATTCAAATGTATTTCTACATGTGAAAAGAGAATCCATCGTTCTCTAAAGATATAACTTGATTATTGTAAAATGGAATAATTTACCTTGGTCAGTTAGTGAGTCAAATGGATGTTATTTAGATTGAGATTTAAATAACGTTGGGAGTAATTCATGGCTGGAAGCGACAGGCAATCTTATCCAGTGAGTCTCGAGGCAGCGCAAGCCAGAGCCATTGGCGAGTGACCCAGTTTTTAGTCAAGACTAGATGGAAACAAAACAGGATAGACGACCAGGAAGAGGAAATGGGGTGAATGACTGAAGCGTTGACGGCTAGTGATTTCAAAGAGGGAGAGGGATGATCACAGACTGAAAGCGTAAATGAGAGAACAAAGAACAGTTGAGATAAAAGTTGGAAAGGGGTGATATGCTGATGATGCTGGGTTTGATAGGAAATGCAGAAGAAAGAAAGGGGCTTAAGAGAATGTATAAGGCGAGAGTTTTGTCGACTCAGAGTGCGAAAATGGATGAGAAGAGGGTGGCCCTTCCTTGTAGTTAGATTAGATTACCATCTTTCTCTACAGTGCTAGCCGAGCTCTTCGTTTCCTTCAAGAGTCTTGGCCACGGTGTTTTCAAACAAAATGTTGGAAGACTTCAACCACAACAGAAAGATTCCAATTCCAAATCAGAATCTGTTGTGATGTAATAAATAAATTTTGTGAATCCCCCATCCCATTTGTTATGTCAATGCTCATTCTGAGAATGTTCAATACACAGAATTCTTTCAATCCATCCCCATAGAATAAAAGGAATAAATATCAATTTCTCAATCAATATATCTATTTTAATCTTCAATAAATCATTGGCAAGCAGTGGTTAATGTGATTAGTATTAAACTAATTTTCTAAATTTATTTCGTGGGACTCAGAAAATGGCTGAGACTGTTGTTAGAAGATGCTTTACAAGAAATCTGGATCAGAAAGTGTTCCAAGATGTTTCTTATCTGCAATTTAAATCACAGTCTCTCTAGATGAGATTTATGAGAATATTTATTATGAAATTGATTGAGAATGTGAACAAAAATAATATGAGTTATTCTGTTTACTCAAATGTTTGTTTTATTTCAAATTTTCCTCTTGCAAAGAGAAAATGTTATCCTCTGTATTTAGAATCTTTTATCACAATTTTTATAGGATGAATTCTATTATCAAGCTTCCACTATTGAAGGCCTTAGTGTACTTCAAAAACAAGCCGTTAATATCATCGTACTGAATAAAAAGACTGGAAGTTGTCCGATGGATATTATCGTACTGACTGGAATTAATTCGTAACTATGGAATTCTGTACTTGTAATATTGAATTGAGCATTGTAAGGGAACTAACATGGAGGTTCGCAGTCTCCAGTGGATACAAGCACATTAATATTCATAGAAGGCCGCCAGACAAGATTATCAGTAGATTGTTACAAGTGCTGCCTAATCACTTATCCAACCCTCTCCCGCAATATGTATAAAGCATCACGATTCCAATGCAAAACCATTTAGCAGTTAGTTTCCAAGATCAAGCAATGGAGTTATTATTTACTTCAACTCTAACTCATGATGGGTAGAGAAACTGGATTCTAATAATACTACTCTGGGTACTGTTTTGCATGCGTTTTCGTAGGGAAGATAAAAAATGCACGTATTTAAATACATTGGAGCAAATGACCGCTTTTATACACGGTCTTGCGTCGTCTATAGAAGCACTTATTTTCTCCAAATTATTTGAACGTGCGTGTTTTATCGTCCGTACAAAAAGGCATGCATGAAAGAATTAACACTTGAGTCGGCCATTAACTGTCATGTACACCTGACAGGTACCACCTGATCAGTTCGGCCTGTTCAAGTGGATCTGATAGTGTGTGGCCGGAATAACTGCCTTCAGATCACCTTACAGGCTAGGTTTTCCAGCCATATACTCAGATCCACCTGAACAGCCATACAATGCATCACAGTCTGGGATTGGTCTGGAGTCATTGAAGTATGAGCGGAACAATTGGCGCCAGTCTGTAGTTGCTCCCTGTATGTTCGGAGCCTCGTTCTAAGATTTTCTTCCGAGTGTTTTGTTGCTTTTGTTCTATAAGATTGCAGCATTCAATAATATGCACTCTACAAAAAAATTGTTTTCAATTTTTTGGTATATTATCGGCTCTGTGAATATACTTGAATAGAATTTATTGATCTCTTAGTCATATTTAGAATTCATCATTTGTGCTAAATCCTATGTATCCTACGTATCCTAGAACGTTCAAAATGTTTTTGGTTTGATAAATTACTCATAGTTTAGATTGGAAAGCGTTTTTGAGCAATATGAGTATAACAAAACCCAGAATGCGTCATGGATAAAATAATAATATCAGAGATATTTTCTGATCATAATTGAGATTATTCTATAGATCATAATAGAAAATAATGTTTCATAAGAATGTTGGAATTTCCAAAACGTTACCATATAATTAAGAAAATATTGATAACCTACAATGTTCAATGGAGTTGAACGTTCAAATGTTTGGGATGAAGTTGTATTCAATATTGACTCTAATGAAATTCCATGAATCATCATGAGCAGGAAAAGTAGTTGCCTACAGTGTTACTCACACACGGTCGATCACTAAAATTAATTAGAATCTCTGGCTAGTCTCGACTCAATCTCGAACTTTTCCTGAATTTGATTGCATCCGGCCATTTCGGTTGCATTTAATAAGACTCCCATCACGAGTTAGTAATAATAGTAAAGTTAGCAAACGGACTGAGCATGTTTTCCCGTTTGTCATTTCAGCGTGACTATTCTTTGTTTCCTCATATTTGCTGATAGATAATCATAACCTTCTTTAACATATGCATTTTTTTGATTCTCACCATCGTATCCTACTTTTGCTTGCTTTTAACTTTTTTTATGCTGTTCAAGTTGAACATTGCATTTGTTTTTTAAAGTTTTTTTTTTCATTTTAACTGAAAATTCCCAAGAGTAACAGAATAATAATTTTCTGTAAATGAACTTTGTTGTGAAACGTGTGAACGCTCTAACAAGAGAAAATTCATCAGGAGTGAGCTCCATCGGTATCTGTAATACATAAGCGTAATGTATGAACGGATGAATCAGTATAAAAGCCAAGTAGTTATAATCCAAAAAAGAGAAACTAATAAAACTTCCAAATAGTCTATTATTATTATAACTAGCAGGTCACCCGTTCTTCGCTACGGGGTCTCAGAAATCCCGTTGAGATTAAGAGTATTTGTGTGAAACATCTAATCACTGCGTGCATGTTGTTAGAGGCAATTTTAAAGATATAAAACTCAAAACCTGCTATAGTCCGTGCAAACCTTAGTTTGCAGTGTTACGTTTATGGGGCGCAGTGTTGCCGGATTGCACAGTAGCCAGCAAAGCCAACTCAGAGGAGTAAGTATTCAAAACTTGACATTCTATGCAGTCGGCTCCAATGACTGGAGTACCAAATTTTGCTAGGTAGCGCTAGTCAAGTATGCACTGACATTCTGATAGGGATTTAAAAAACTAAGTCGTTCTGGACTAAACCATGATTATTATTTTTCGTTCTTTTAATTCATTGTTTGCTCCATAGCCTACGGTTTTTCAATCATACTGTAAAGCACAAATAAATTTATTGTTTAACTAAAACTACCTTCGGCTCTTGATATACGACCGGAATAAATTTTTCTGCGCATGCGTCAATAACGTCGGACCAATCACAGAGCACTGTGATCATCTATGATTGGTCAAGTCTCATTCACGCATGCGCAGGAAAATTAATTCCGGTCGTATATCAAACTAAAATAGTTAAACTGTTTTAAACTGTGATTGATAATACGGCCCTAAAAGAACTGAATGTTGAAAAATGCTTTCTCAATTAATTATGTCTCTGGGTGTGCTAATGTTTTCTCATTTATGTAGTTTTGATAGAATAAGAAATGTAAACAAAACAAGAGAAAGAGCGGAAAAGAGAGCGAACAGCTGTGAGTGAGGAGTAAACGAATAAGCAAAACATGGCAACAGCGCTTCCATATCCCCATAAGAAATAGCATTGCCATTTAAACGCTTACTGCATTCTAAGGTTTGCACAGACTATAGGTATACTTATTTTGCATGTTAACTTTGACATAGAACCCGAATCAAATCAAATCGAAACTTTTTTATTTCCATTAACAAATACATGTATCGACAAAGTCGGGTCAAAGTCACATTTTGAATTAATCAGTTAAAAAATTACACATATTATAAAATATTTGTGTATATGATACATTAATTTACAAATTGAGCAAAATGATTAGGCCTATTCTACAGATGGATATTTTCATGATCTTACTGAAAGAAAATTTGGGATACATTTTTGATTGATCTGTGCGTCTCTATGTTTCTATCATCCCAGATCATACTTTCAACATAAAATATGGCTTTAATTGACCGAACGAAGAGAGATGACTGAGCGAAGCTCAGTCATCTACGAAGTGAAGTCTAGTTTCAAGTCGATCGGCTTTCGTCTGTTTGTTTCTTTGTTTGTTTGTAATGCATTTACGGCTAAACGCATTGACAGATTTCAATAAGATTTGGCAGGAATGTTCATTTTGAGACTGCGCAACGATGTATATGTAAGTTTTTTTTTAATTTTGCATTTTGAGGACGAAATAGAAGGGAAAGAGAATGGCTGTATGGAATATACAATAGCTATATAGAACACGTGATAGGATTTATTTTGAATTGAATAAATGACTATAAGTTGAAAGTGGAAGTTGAAAGTTGCACGAGCATGGAGGACCACAAAGGATCCCATGTAATCTTATTATCCTCTCCAAAAAATTCTCCAAAAAAGAATTCGTCACCCGTCCCCTACCCCCGAACCTATTGAAAACGCTGGTGTGGAAACTAAAATTTGTGTACCGATGAAAAAATCCAAAAAAAAATTTATAAGCTTTCAGTAAGAAAATTTTTTGATATAGCCTAAATAAGAAACCCGTCTCCCTCTGCAATATGCATTTATACATACAATATAATAATTATGTGTAGCCAACCCAAACAAAAATGAAAACTCTGTTCTGGAAGCCATTGACATTGAAGAAAAAATTTGGAAGAAATTTTGGGGGAGGGCGAGGGCGCTCAATCTCACCCACTTAAAATCACGAATTAGAAATATGCTAAACTTTCAGGAATCTTACTCTCAGTGTTTGAGCTAACAAGTTTTTATGAATTTTCTAAAATATTTATACACTAATAAAAATAAAGGAAGCAAAATAATATAGTGTCTCTATCGGCATTCTGTCTATGGCATTTTTATAGCCGTTAATGTAACCGTTATATGATATTGCTCTCGAAGATGAAACGTCGACTTTCCATTGTGGTGTCTGGCATGGCAGAACACGTCACTGAAATCGATTCAGATGGTCAAGGGACGGAGTGTCAGACGTTGGTGTTTGGTGGCATTTTTGAATGGCGTTCACGTCCGTATGCCAATCATTGGGTCGCGGCTTATATTGGCTTTTCATGGGCCTTTCAATGGCGGATGTCTACCCTAGTCAGACAAAAGCAATGTTCCTGGTCCCAATTCTGCAATGGGGAGCACAGTACTGCTAAGATCCAACTCGAGCTCTTGATAAAATTGAAAAAAAATTTTTTGTAGTTTCTTAGCTATCAATCTCTTACAAGAACGATCAATAATTTCGATTTATTAGTAGTTGCCGTTTCAAATACTTACGATCTTCAAACTGCCATTTTCTTTCAATTTCCAGATCATTCTCCACCTTACTCTGACTATGGTTGTGTTTTTATATCTGTATTCCATTACAATTAATTTTTTAAAAATTCTGATGTCTGTTTTCTAAGTGAAAACAAACTTTCACCATGTTCCCTATCAAGGGATAATTGGTTATGTTGGTTAAGTGGAACAGTCCTACTCGGGTCTCCCCACTATTAAAAACCATACGCAAAATTAATAAATAAATTACAATTAACTCAATTTACCATGGAATCATACCATACTAAAGAATATTCTTCATGTTATGAATTTTCCTTCATACAATGTAGAAATTGGTAAACGGTTTATTTGAGTAATTTTCATCATTTGGAACCGAGGCTTCAGCAACTTGTGAACGAGGAAGCAATTCAGCTGCTCAATGTTCATAAGAAGACTCCAACAAAAAAAGCCGCATGAATTAGTTTAGTGCCAGAGTGTGGGAATGAAAGTGCAAAAGCAGAGTTTTTATCAAGTGAATATGTGAAACATAGCCTTCAGATGGTTCTTATTCAATATAGAGGGATAAACCAATGTGTCACAATTTCCCCCTATAAGGATAACATCACGAACATCACATTAATGTTTGGGAATGAATTCCACATCAGGGATGGAAGCATTATTCCGTTTATTCGTTTTCAGAATAGTACGAGCTTAAGTTGTCGATCTGCGTAATTTTATGGCCAACAGGTGATAAGAAAGAAAGAATAAATGCTCAGTAATGAAGATAAGAGAGGAAGGAATCGATTTGGAGTGAAGGGAATGGATGAAAAAAGTTGGAAAGCTCCATGAGGAAAGGGAGGATGGAGTGTGAGAGTGAGTGAGAGGGGGTGAGGTGGTGAGTTAGCGAGTGGGAGTGAGACATTTAGCAACGTTGTTGAACAGCAATCATCAATTATTAGTCTGTATTCCCATTTGCGAATTCGACGCCGCTCCTGTTACCGTAACCTAACTGCTATCGACGGATGTTATCTGAAAACAATATTCCTTTCCAACCGATTGTGTATTGTTCGAGATCTCTCAGTCGTTCCATATCGAAATTGTAATCTTCGTCTACGTCAAATGAACGTCTGCAATATGTCCCAGAGCTTTCAATGTCATCTCGTACGGAATCAATTGAAAATTAAACATTTTATAGAACATTTCGTTCCATATCGGAATGGTAATCTTTGTCTGCGTCAAACGAACGTCTGCAATATGTCTCAGAGCTTTCAATTGTGCAACATTATCTTGCACAGTATCCATTGAAAATTAGGAAATATTTTCACCTTTTTGAATATTAATCTACATTGTACAATATTATCATCACCTTGACCCATACGTTTGTAATTGTACATATGTTATTAGTAAGAGGGTGCTATTGTCATGGGCAAGTTCTGGCTCATAACAAGTTCAGCTCAAATAAACTGAAATATGAAAATGTAGGGTGTATAGAAGTATCCAAGAGTCAATATTATTGATATTCGCAAAAAAATATCAGTGAGATTCCAGATTTTAACAGAAACTCAATATCGGAGACGAAAATCATTGTTTGTGAGGATATAATAATCATTTTGAACTCTTGTTATTTATCTATTTGTATTCGATAAATATACTTGATTTTCCTGATTTGTTATTTCATGAATATTCTCGAGTATGGCTGTATTTTAGAATAATATGATATTTGATAAATCGATATCAGATCTGATATAAGATTGAATTAGACAAGATTTATCTGTTCCTAGCAATAATCTTAGATCAAACTGTAATAAATTAAGAAGTAAGCAGTTTGGTCTCATTGACTGCCCCCTTTAGCGTACTATTATTTTATACATCATATCCTTTTCCCTTTCAGCCTTCATTATCTTCTTTATTATTGCCTGATATCTTATTTCGATTTATTCTTTGATAATAGTAATTTCTACGGCTACGCATTCGGTTGACTCAAATATTGCTAAATTCTATTCAACTAGAAAATCAGCATTAATATCATATTAAATTATTGAATCTAAGTGAACTGTGTCATTGAATAGTCCCACAATCGACAATCCCTGAAAAATACGTGTTTAATCTCAAAAGTCTCATTGCACTTCTGCAAACAAATTCAGACAAGAATATAATATTTCAAAACAAGAGAGACTGTTGACCTACTTCTTGTTTGGAGTGAGATTTTGGCAGTATTCAACATTCTTGGCTACTACATAAATATAGTTAGGCCGTATTCAGAGACACTGACTCATAGTAGCATACAGAGACAGATTTATAACTAGCAGGGTTACAGGATTTATTCGTCATACAATTGGCCAGCCTCTATCGTTACTTACCCGAGCCTTTCTTCAGAGAACAACCCATGTCGGTTCAAAACTCTACAATTCTTTGCTCTTTTTTCGTCCGACGGGTACACTCCTCTTCCCAGGCAGTACAGAAGGTCGCGTTCCCTGGGTGATAAAGTAGGGTTACTTTTTCACGCTCCACCAAGAACTCGACTGTAATACCCCTCACAAATAGAAAAGGTCTACTACACACGACACAACACTGCACAAACGTGGCCGTTCCTTCCCCTGTTTCAGTATACGTGATTAACTTCAAGTATACCTCTGAAATCCCTGAAAGTATTTGGGAATAATTAATTAAATTCTTGAAATTAAACTGAATAATAGAACTTATCATGTGAGTTTAATTCTCTGATTCTCAACATGACTCTCACAATGCTTACAGCAAAACTAAAACTTTGTCAAGACCCCACTTCAGTTAAAATTGGAAGAAATTTTCTCTGACTGTTTATTGTGGTCCTTTTTTCAAACATTACCTTCTTGATCGTAGCCTACTTCTATGATAATACTTCTCCTCTACAATGAATAATATCATCGATCTGAAAAGGTTTTCTCATTCATAATATTGCTCAGCTTTTATCAAAAATATGAACACAATAATGATTAAACAAATACCTTTTATGTCATTCTTGAACATAGGGCAATGTTCCCTCTTTACTGTTAATATCATTCTCAAAAACCTTAAGTTTTAAATTTCAAAAAAACAAAAAAACAATAAGAGTTTGAACTGCTTCTCAGTTCTATTCTCTATTGAGTTAATTGTGCTCATCTGATAATTAAATCTCCGATTTCTCCCTGCTATCACAGTTCGGCATAATTCTCCAATATCGAATTTAATAATACTGTTCAATGAGGTTGATTAATTAGTAGAAGTTTTTGGGAGTTATTGGAAGACGTAAATTGGTAGAAGTTTATACATTGAAAATGAAATGTGTAACAATTTCCAAGAAGTGTTGTAATGACATTTATCCCAGTGGTTTCCTTATAAGCAATACTCACAGTTGTTCAAAAGAAACAACTTTTTCACAAGGGACATTCCAATATTGTACTAAGTCTATTCTTGTTTTGATCCAAGTCACAGAGTTTATGTTTGAATTATGGCTGAGAAAAAATTTACATTACGACAAGAAAATATTAGAGCACTCCAAATCATGAATACAATACAAATAATAGTGTTCATCATCATCATCATCATCATCATCATCATCATCATCAACATCATCATCCAATCTGTGTCATCCTAAACTTGAAATACTTGCGTAAAGTGAGTTGTTTAGAAATTGAAAAATGAACATGATTAATGAAGGAGTTTGTGACTTCACATGCACAAATATTACCAGAAAATCTGTAGAATTTTGTACAGAGATTTTAAAATACTGTATTGTAATATTCAGTCGTGAACTGTTGAACTCTGTTTAAAATATCATAATTCGATAAAAGTGATTTTAATACACCTGCACGGCTTAACATTATCATGTCATCATTTATGATATAATGCATTCTCTCCTCCAGAAAAACGTACAAAAAAACAATAATATTATATTTCCAAATCCTTCGACATTTTCCTGAAACGTTAAAACACCCTAGAGCTTTTTCAGACGACATCACCCATGTTTTTCATCATGTTTTCATGTACAGACGATGGAAGCACATTGGAGTCTATCTGAGATCTGTGATGGAGCTAGGTCTGATATTCAAGAAGATTAGCGTTCCCCACAAATCGCTCCTTGACGGATGCTGAATACCGAGAAAAGTTGAATGGAGCATGTGATTTTAAGCGCACTACCACTGCCATCTACCGTATGATTCTGATTTCCCACTAAATCCAAAGAAGCCCTTTTTCATTCGAGTGAAATAGCGACTCCTTATTGGGTCCGTAAACTTACTGAAGATCCTATATAACAGCTATTACCAATCACTCGGAATCATCAGTTTGAATCCTTTCGAATTCATAAGGTTATCCTGTTGGAATTATCCGTCACCAATATCCTTTAGAGTGATTGTAATTTATTTTTCAATGGAGCTTTAAGAAGAGTAGTATCTATAAGAATAGAAGCTATTGTCCATATAAATGCATCTATCTAATATTGAAGGTTGATTAGAAAAGTTTCAAAATCTTGTATTACTAAATTGCGAGTTGAATCCTGGAATTCAACTGGAATTCAACGTCGCTATTAATTTGTTTCACGGGACTTTATCCCATTTTAGCGGGAACTTTAAAAAACAGCTTACCTTATTCCATGATATAATGCATAATATAACCTGAAGTTCACTTCTAATATTATTCATATTAATCATGTTCTGAATAAGACTGATCAAGCTTCATTACTTTCTGTAGGCTATTCCAGACATCATCATTCTACCAAAGACTAAAAAAATATCAGTATAAGACTTAGAATATGTGTCAATCTGTGGTTATAATTAATTATATTAATTACAAAAGCTTATTCAAACTATACTATACAATCTATACTCTTTAATGATTCATTATAGATATTCATATTTTCATTAAAACAGGAATTAGGTTGTAACAATGCTGTTGACTACCAACCTCTCACAAGATAGGTTATTTTGCGCAGCTCCCTCTAATTTTGATTCCGTTTCTGACCTCAGCTACTTCCCACGTCGCTATTAATTCGTTTCACGGAACTTTATACGGCCTATTCACAGTTGAAGCCACGTATCAAATGAAGGAGGCTTAGGCCCGACCCATTTCATTGGCCCATTAAACCTCCCTTATGACTAACCAGGGTACTAAACGTTTAATTACTTCTTCACCTAGTGTAATACACTAGTTTCATTAAAGAAGCACCACTGATCATCATTTTGGATCGTAACTCCTACTTAGCAGTGTTGTGTGAAATGATAATTAAAATTGATTGTAATAATATACTCTCATGCGTTCTGCACTAATAAGACATAGATAAAAATATAGAATTAGCATATTGAATTGACCAATCAACTGTAGTGTTTACGATGATCAAGTAATTATCACGAGTTCAAATAACAATGAGAGAAGCAAAGAAAAAGTTGACACTAAGAGCTTGATGAATGATATCAAGATATTGAAGCATAGCTTCACTATTCCAAATGAGGTTCTCTTTCTATCACAAAACTGAAAAAATAAGGAATTTCTATCACAAATATTGAATGGATAAAGACACCCTCCTCAAACACATCGTATAGCATCGAGTGTTTTTAGCTTCTTTGTTTTATTTCTATTGACTAACATTGAAGCAGTTAAGCCTGATTCACACATATAGTGCCGTGCTGCGATGGGGTTGCGATGGTGCTGTCGCCGCCAGGAGCCGCTATCATTCACACATGTAGTGCCGTGCTCGGTTGGTGCCGTCGTCTTGTGCGACAAAGAAACATGATGAAGAACGAAGAGAGGTGTACACGAAGGATTCCGAAGCTGAACGGAAACAGCCGAAGCTAAAACGTCTTAGGCGGCATGATGCCGTGGCCTTTGGAAGTTCGCTTTCGAAACTGCTCTTGAGGGCACCAACGCAACCTCATCGCGGCACGGCACTACATGTGTGAATCACTTGCGGCCGTTTCCATGCATTTCAAATGGAGGAGCCGTTTTAGCGAATCCATCTGAAATCGAACGGCACCAAACGCAACGCAACCCCATCGCGGCACGGCACTATATGTGTGAATCGAGCTATATGTGATTATGAGTGTGATATGTGATGTGAGAGGAATAATAACAGAAAAAGAGAGTTGAGAGTAAAAATTATAAGCCTCAAATTTCAATGGTTCATGATCTCACTCCGTTCATAACGCAAAGCTCAATTTGTTGCTGGACGTGTGGAACAAGAGATAGAAATGAGCATTGTTATTTCTGACAAATCGATAGACTCGAAATGGGACTAAAGCAAATTAGCTTGATTTCTGTCACTGTGACCGAAGTGGTGAGATACGTACGATCAAAAATGATGCGAAATTCAATTTCAGAGATGAAAAAGATAAAAATGTAATTCTGTTATTAAATTTCTCTTCCTCTCCTCGTATTTCGTAATTTGAATGGGAATTCACAACTATTATTAATATATTAATATTAATCCATCATTACTATAATTAAGTAATAATATAACATCCATAATTATAAATAATAATATCTCATCTATAATTAAGTACTTAAGTACAAGAATTACTCAACATAATGTTCGTACGTAGTGATGGGATACAGATATCGCAGGTTCAAGATACTTTGAATTGTTATGACTTTTAATTTGTTGGGGAGTCCGATCCCACAAGACGTCAAGTCGGCGAACAAGTAGAAAACAATCAGAAAACTCCACCCTCTTCATATTTGAATACAAGTAATCCAGTATATATATATATATATAGAGTTTCGAATTGAATAAATAATATTCATCAGCTTCAAAGTGAAAAAGTACAGATAGGGTGGATTGAGAGGAGATGTAAAGAAAGACAAATACATGTATGGTTTCCATATTATAGCCTATTGATTCGTTCATCGTATCTGGAGCATCCAACATCATAATCGATAATAGCAGGAAAGTACCATTGTAGAAGAAGAGAAGTACAGATGGAAAGAATTTAAAAAAGATGCTCCTCAGCATAAAAATATTGATTCCTTCAACGTATCTGGAGCATCGAACATGATAATCGATAAATAGGAGGAGAAAACTATTGTAGATGTATGCAAATACCAAGGATAGAAGGAATAACATATAGCTGCTCGAATAGATTCTTGGCCAACATACAAATTACAGATGAAGGAAAAGAGATCGTATCTCTCCATTTAATAGACGTCCAGGATTTGTGGAGGATGCAGTGCTGCTTTGCTACACATCTTCTGGCTACATTCTCCCTTCTAGCATGGCCCAGAATGTTGCATAACACAAACCAGATCACTCCCTCCTTTCCTTTGCAAAAATCCTCATTTTTCATCCGTTTTTTGCGCTCCGCACAAAGACGTGCGAGTAGAAAAACTGGAATAAAGTAGATAAAATATGCGTGCAAGAGTTTGTACGTTCCTGTAAATGGAAAAGAGTTTCATTCCAAGAAATATGTAAGACTCTACTCTTTGATCAACCACAGGCGAGGTTCATTCATTTGTGGGAATTAACAAATTGTTATAATATTGCTCGCCACATCATTTCAAGAGGCTTCGTTTTATTTTTAATTTCGATACAATCCAATACTATCAGTGATGTTTATGACATCACAGTTATCCGAATTGTTATTTTCGAACTGTATAAATGGGGAAACTTGCCGAGAATAATAACAGCCAATTGCAAAAAATAACTTGAAGTAGAATTGAAATCTACTCTTGGAATTAAAATGGAAACACTCCACTGAGGAATCAATCGATTGAAATAATAAAGTTTTTATGTAATGAAATTCAATTTTTTCATGGCTCAACTGAACTTTATAACATTTTTTTTTCATAAAACGGATCTGAAACAAAACTGGGCTATATACGATATTTTGAAATTTCATAACAAATTCGAGTTCCAGTTAATAAAATATGAAGTGCAGTGTAAATGACACGTGAATATCGAGAATGTCCAAAACGTCGATAATTTTCAAAATTGAGGAGTATAGAATTATTACAAATCGGCGTAATAGTATATTATGTTTGTATGGTCAGGGATTTCATGAGAAAGAAATACCAAAATACCGCTTGAATTGCATTTACACAGTATTTCTAGTTTGAATGTAGAGTTCATATGTGTATTTATTTTACTGTAATCCACAAATCAAACATCATAAATGAAACAGACATGACACAAAGGGCTTGAAACTGCAAAGATCTTTTAAATCTCTTTAAAAGACCTTTTTAGAGACAGAGAATCAATAAAAGACCTTTTCAAGACAATATTATAACAGGCTAGAGGCATATAAATATCGAGATTTGATTTCTGTCTATCATAATCCCAATAGAAACAGCTGATTCATGCCAACTGTGATGAAAGGATATCTTTCAATTTTTATGAATCCATGAAGGCCTTTAAAAAAAAGCTTACTTACTTCAAATTACATTTTTGAATATTTAACGTTTTTTGTTCAGATGACAGTTTTCATTTTCAAATTGTTGCTTAGAGTGATGTCACAGTGGAATTTATTCCCCTTAAACGATCTCTCAAACTATAACACTCATATAATATAATCAAAGAAAAAGAGAAAAAATCGCAAGCGACATCCTGAATACAAGTTAAAGTGCTGTGCGAGAAGTCTCATGGGAAAAATTCACCGACTATGAGGGTTTATTAAGGGAAACGGAAGTTGAAAGCATTTCCCATTAAATACACAGAAATTGCAGTACTCGGCTACCACTAAATGGAAATGGAACCTTGAACATGCTTCCATTACAAATGTTATCGACCAATAAGGGTTGTTGTGGGTATAATGGATGCTAGAATGCAGAGGTATTCATTCCCTTGTGATATGTTTCTCTTGCGTGATGGATCTGGAAAAATTCTTGGCTCTAGTGAAAAGGTTTTTCCATATATCCAGAACTGCATAATGAGAGTACTGTACTTATAATATCTTAAATAGGATGGAAATTACAGCCACGCTACAAAACCAATACTTTGCATCAAAACCTGGTTGAGAACTCATCGGCTAACTGCACGAAAGCGTATTAATTTTTAATCACCGTGAAATGACGTAACTTAATGCAGATTAATTCAAGTAGGTTGAATTGGTTCCGTCGAATTGACTTATCTTTAAAGGAGATTAGAATATAATCAGCCTGCCGCTTATCTTTTATAATAGTTGATTTTCATATTTTTCGAACCATTTTTTGATTAGACTCCATGAAACTCCACTTTAAAACCACTTTTCTCCACATTTTAAAGCCTCGGAATGGTGTTACCTCGCAGCGAAGTAAGATGTAGTCTATTCTGCAGGTACTTTTGAAAACACTCTGCAATAAATAAAAACAGAAACACCACCTAGCTCTCTAGATTCAGAGAAATATGTCTCTTGAAAAGAATTGCTACTTCTGCAATTAGGAAGTCATCAGATTAATACATTAGCACAGGCCTACAAAAAATAGCTATTATTTATGACCGTTTGGCAAAGAATAAAGTAATATTAGGCCAACATCAGTTGAGAGAATATGAGATCAGAATAATTGAATTCAGGATGATGCAACCGCATACACCGTAACAAAGAATAATTTCATACTATGTGGTCGTTGAGTACAACTTACTATGTAAATGAATTACAATCATGTTTAATGTAAATAATCAACTCATGGTAGTTTCATGAATTCAATCTAATTTCAGAGCAAGTTAAAATCTTCCTCTTGGAAGTTTGATGAACTTGATAATAGTGATTTGAAATTACTACAATCTGAAAATGTTTATTATAATGATGAAATTGTTTTTGAGGAATAAACGTGACTTTAAATTATTGATTTTAATGGTTTTTAATTTTTTCTTGTTCCAGGCTTTACTCAGAGGGGCTTTGACGCAACAGAGTGCTGTGATACTTGTATGCATGGCTGTTGATCGATACACATGTATGCTTCATCCTGTCCAATATCACAAACACTCCACTAAAAAGGTCAGTTATCTATAATTCTTCCTCCAGTCATATCAAATGAACATTTGAAACTCTTCATTACGTCGCTAGTGGCAATTGATTATTTTTCTCTACGCAAGTGATAAGCTGATATCATCAACTACCATTCCGTGAATAAATAATCGCAGTTTTTGTAAATGCCTGTTGTTACTTCATTGTGATCATCTTGAATGTTTAAATTTCAACTTTTTCTACTGTATTTTGTTATTTTCGTCGTCTACGTAATTTTGAATGATAACGGTGTTATCTCATCCAACATGTAGGCATCCAAATATAAAAATATAATATCCAAATAAGGTACGCATAAACTTCGTATCATAAGCGATTAATCAGGTAGGCTTTTGATAATAGAAAGTTGAAAATTAAAAATTGAAATACATACGAGTCAAATTGAGAGTACATCTTCAATATTATATTCAAAGAATGATAATTGAATAAAATTAGTAGTAGTATAGTGCTACTTTTATGTAAATCTTGTGAAAAAATCTAAATTGATCATAAGTATGAAACAATCCTTATTCTCCTTCTCCTTCCACTCTTCCTGCTTCTCCTTCTGCTCCCCATCTTCCTCCTCTTTCTCATCCTTCTTCTTCTTTTCCTTCCACTCTTCCTTCTTCCCCTCTTCGAGATTAACAAACGTATAACTAAAAAGGCTTCTGATAATAGAAAATTTGAAAAATATACGGTATGAGTCTAATTACATCTGTAATTATATTCAGAGAGTGAGAAGTGAATAAAACCTGTCAAGACGTTTAAGGATACATGATACATGATAAAGATCATGTGTGTATAAGGATGAGATATAATACATGTCGGTGATAGATACAGTAATTATTGGTAGATCAGTTTTGATCCACGACTAGGTCAAAATACAGTGAGACGTCCAGAGGGATTGGGGGGTCTGTGAAGCAATGAATTAGTCACGTTTGCTAAGCACAGGGCTCAATATTAACATGTGAGATGGCCTGATCACCAATTCAGGTGATGTGAACAATGGGCTTCACCTTCCAATGGATATCAATTAATCGAGAGGATTGGACATGCTCATTGCCTGCCGGGGCGTCTGATTCAGCTGCATATGGAAATTGAGTGGAGCATCCTATAACATTGTTTCTACTTATTTCGCAGGTTTGACGTCACACATGAAATATGAAATTGGATGTTGAAAAAGTGTTCTCACAATGCCTGAAATGTTTACATCCTATGTACAACCAATAATCAATGAATCAGAAACAAATTTAACATAGGCTAATAATCAGCCTGCTATATAATTATTATTTTATTATAATTATAAACAGTGATTAAAACATGGCCTTTATTCATCCTTGAATATATAGTTTTGGTAAAACAAACTAGAATCTTTGGAAATTAGAATTAATAATAATAAATTAAATGAGCTGAATTATTAATTAATTTAATTAATTATTAATACAGTAAATTGATAAACAATAATAAATCAGAATCAATCATAATTGAAATAATAATAATAATATTATTCCAATTAGTTTAAAAATAATTTTCAATCAAATTAACTACGTTTAAATCATGGTTAATCAATTATCATAATTGAATGCCTCATGATTGAGATTTCATTGTATTTGAAATAGAACTAGATGAAGAAAGCTTTTTTGATTTGATACAAAAATACAATATTATTTATAAAGAAGATAGCTTCAATATTCTAGCCTACATAATTTTATTATAAGTTTTTGTAAACAGAATAATTACTATGTAGCCAATAAAAGCAAGACCCAAAATGAATTAGATTATCAAATCCACCTCAAACTATCTCTTTACTGTAACATTAATATACATATTTATACATCATCGTAAAAAAAATCCATCCCTGGTGGGGATCGAACCCACGACCTTTGGATTAGAAGTCCAACGCGCTATCCACTGCGCTACAGGGACCTTGATATTGACACGAATTATCTTTATGCAATCAACATTATCATTTTTGAAAATTTTACACAATATCAAAGTTGACCGTGACCTTGTTGATTATCATTGACAGTGTGCCAATAAACACAAGCTTATCAGGATTGTATTTGACCTGTTACTGGGCTATTTACAAGACAGCACTATTTCCAATAGTTATTTAATAAAGAATAGATATACGTATAGCAGGATCCTTTTAACTTTTCAGAAAACATATGTTTCGACGAGCAATATCACAATACTTAACCTACAAATGCTGAATCTCGCAGATTATTGAAAAAGTATTTTAAAAAGTTATTCTTTGAAAGGTCTTCTTTAAAAACGTCTTTAAGACTTCTGTTTTGATTATTGTGACGAAATCACTGTTTAATTAGTACCGAACAGCTGATTTCTGAAAAGTTAAAAGGATATTGCTATACTTTAAACGTTATAATATTTGTTGTAAAAATGATTTATTGTTTTAATAACTAGTCGTTCTCTGAACAGTAGACCTCGCGAAAAAGCCATGCTAGTCTAGCGCATCCCAAAAGTTCCTAATACACTACCGGTACTTAGTGATGAAGAACTTTTCTCAAATAGATAAAAACAGATGACTTTATTTATTTTATTTTTTAGTTATTTATTTTTTAAACAATATCGGGGCACCGAGCTCTGCTCGGGAGTACAAAGGCACAGGAATGGAAATTATAAAAAAAGCATGAAATTAAACCATTTTTTAAAGTACAGCCATCAGTCATATGCATTAAATAATCATTGCACTATAAAAAAAATTATTCCAGCTTTTGAAATATTATGAATAATCGAGTTTGAATGCATATTATTTTAAAAATAGTTTTTGTTGTAAAAATTTTGTTTCATAGAAATAAGAAATAATATCAGTTGATAACTCAGCTGTCTTGATGAAATCTTGACGACTTCTCTCAAATAAATAGAAACAGATGACATGGCTAATTTCATGTCTCAAATTTAAAAATAACAATACAATATGGAATATTTTCAATATTTTGAATTCTTTAAATTTTCTATAGATAAATTAAAATCAGAAATAAAAGGTTTCGATATTTTCTCAACTCTACTAATGGAACCGCTGTTTTTACCAAAAAGATTAGTGTGGTATATTTCATGGTGATCATGTGATTGAAATTACTGTCTCAGCAGCTGAAATAATCTTGTCTCACTCCCACACCTCACTCTCTCAGTCTAGCGCCGCGTACTTTATGGCGATATTGGATCCCTGGGTCGCTTGTGGGAACTCGCTTATTAAACCACTTATCGAAGTTTAAAGGAGAATATTGAACAAAAATATGAGGAATCAGATGCTCTTCCCTCTCTCATGAATTTTGCGTTTGAAATTTCAATATTTTTTGGCCGTATGGGGGATATAACGGTCGTCAAGAGAGAAATTTATGGGGATATGAGAGAAGGAATTATGAGGATATAAGAGAATGGATTTATGGGGATATGAGAGAAGGAATTATGGAGATATGAGAGAGGAATTATGGGATATGAGAGAGAAGGGTGTGGGGATATGAGAGAAAGGAATTATGGGGATATGAGAGAAGGAATTATGGGGATATGAGAGAAGGGAATTATGGGGATGTTAGAGAAGGAATTATGAGGCTATGAAAGAAGGAATTATGAGGATATTAGAGGGTAAGGGGATATGAGAGATGAATTATGGGGATATGAGAGAAGGATATTTTACCCTAACATATTTGAATTTTGTTACTTTTCCAGTGTCTGTAGCAACTGGAGAGGAGTTTCAGAGAATTGAAGCTCATAAAAACCTATTTGAGGAATGCTATGCAACAGAAAATACTCACAAAACTGATTATCATCTCAATTGAACACGAAAGGGTTTCAATGATTTCTTTGATAGCATAATTCAGAAATTTGCGGCAAAAAGGCAAGAAAGTTTAGATTAGATTATTCTTTGTTTGTAAATAATATCCTTGAAATCAACACTAACTAATCATATATATGGTGAACCACAAACGTAAAAATATAAGAAAGTTGAGACCTAGAATGAGGTGTAAAAATATTAGAGGATAGTGATTATGATTTATTAAAAATTGACGAAATTATAATTTATAATTATAATTATTGATTAACCATTATTAGACTGTGGATGAATTATTAAAATGACAAAAATTATGTTTACAATTGACAGGATTAATTTACAGTGGTAAAGGTTACGAATTTTATTGGGAGGAATTATTAGATGTGGCAGTCCAACTGATATGAATGCATGAATTATTGCATAGAATCGTATATTCCATAGCTTTTTGGATTTTTGTTTCTCTAATAATAATATTATGATGTTTATTACTAAGATTTTATTTTATTCAAGCTATTTGTTTTATGATCAATGAAACAGGACAAGGGATATTTTGAAATCAGATAATTTTTCACTCTATCTTACCTAATTTTCAATATTTATTTTAGTATTTATTTTGTATGTAAATATTTAATTTTGTAAAATGTTCTTTTTTGGCAAATATTAATATTGATGTACAGTTTATAGGGAATTATAGCTGTTTATAATTTATAGTTTATATAATATATGTACTGGGAAGTATGCTCATAGGATACGTAAATCTACGAAGTCAACCTACCTGAGATTAATAATGATAGATATCGTTTGGAATTGGGCTCTCCTTCTGCTAGGAAACTGGCTTCTTTTGTAGGCTTCTATGATCTGGCTCTCTGTAACTCAGTTCTTAATTGTAATGATCGTATTCTGGGCCTAGTATTTTCTAATGTTGATATCAGGGTTGAGCAAAGTGATTGTTCCCTGGTTCCTGAGGACGCTCATTATCCTTCTCTTGTTGTCACAGTACAGGTATGGTCCACTGATAATTCTCAGTTGAATTGCATTGAACTGTTTGACTTTAGGAGGGCTGACTATCTCCTGCTTTATTATCAGTTGAGAGCCTATCGCTGGGGGCTTATGGATAATTTAAGTAAAGTAGATGAGGCTGTGGATTTATTTTATACCTTCATTTATGAGTGCTTTGACAATTGTATTCCAAAGAGGATGGTCAGGCCTGGGGTACTAAGTATCAACCTTGGTTCAATGCTGAAATAATTCGGCTGTTGAAGAGGATGGACAGATGCGCTATGAAGCAGCACTTCTCTCTATATCACAATGAGCAATTCAAAAGATTGTGAAGTCAGGTTAAGCAATTTATTGCTCATGAATATCATAATTATTTAGATAGGGTTGAGACTAATATTAAGAGCGATGCTAAGAGCTTCTGGGGATTGTCAATGCAAGAAGAGCTAACAGTTCTACACAGGAGGGTATGCATTGGGGTGATCAGATCTTTGGACTTCATGATTTGCCTAATGGTTTTGCTCAGTATTTTCTTCAGTATTTTCTGATGAGTCGCAGTTGGATGTTGACAATGAGGTGAACCTAGACAGTAGACTGAATGCACCTTCTCTCTCAATCAGTTTAGTTGATTTGAGAGCCATAATTGCAGCAATAGGTGATTTGAGACTTTGTACTGGTTGTGGACCAGATAATATTTCTTCATGTAAGGGTTGTGCTAAAATTTTGGGTCTCTCCGCGAAGATCATTTTGATCTGTCCTTGAGATCCTCGGTATTCCCCTCAGATGGAAAATTGGCAGGGTTGCTCCTATATTCAAATCTGGTAGGAGAAATGACATATCCAGCCTCCGCCCAATATGGGACTAACTCAATTGTCACCTTTTAGTAGTAGTAATATTCGACACTTGTATCATAATTATATTAGAATTGTGTTATCCTCCTTCAGTTAACTCCTAGCCTTCCACCTCCGGGATAGGGTTATCACACGTCAGGATTCTGATGCTACGTTAGATAAATATTTCAACAACTATATTTGAAAAAACTATGATCGATACAACCAAAAATACTCCATGCAGATTTTTCAAACAAGTGTAAAATCTATTGAAATCTTGTGGAATCTTTAATGAGACTTAATAAGTCTTCAAAAGTATTTTCAAATTACTTTGAATTCTTCAAAATTAGAGATAAAAGATAAGTAATGTTTTTAAATATTGTACAAGATTTGAGGCTTATAAAAATAAAACTTACCTGTTTTCTTACCATCAGTTTCAATTCAACTAGATAGCTGTAGGCTACCATATTTGTTTTAAAATACAAATTGTTTACTTGATTACACCCTCCGCACCCCGTTGGGTCCGTACAATGGTTAGAAAATGGTAAATTTGAAAATGTTGCATAAGCCTATGAGTTAGTGCTGTTTGTGCTGTAGTGCTGTTTAAAATAATTGGAATAGCTGTTGAGCTTTGCTCCTACAGGCTTAACAACAGGTATCACATGGAAGACTTGGAAGCTGTGATTATTGTTTGAAAATTTTCAATTTGTCTATAAATTATTTAAATTCGACAAATGCAGAAAATTTAATGAGATATGTGGCATAATGAGAATAATGAGAATGATTTGTGGCATTTGTTTGTATTCAAAATCGGATGAACCTACTATCAAGTTGGATAGTTGAGAGTACAGCAATGGCTAGCATTATTAGGGCCGGTTTCTCCAACGTCGATTGAACCAATTTTTAGTTTGAACTTGGGGTTTTACCACTCACTAAAACGTTTTTGTCAGAAAGTTCGATGTCCGAACAGCTGACCATTTGAGGCTAACATTAATCATAGGATAGTTGTATGGTGTATGATTATATATTCTTTTAGATAAATAATTATTTATTTTCCAATAAAACCTATAACTATTACAACTATATTTGGTGTATCCAACATTAAAAAGTGTGACGCTTGCTTTACCAGGGGCTGCGCCCCCTGGGTTCCAACTAGTGAGTCACAAGTGACCCACAGGCTGCTTCGCTCGCCCATTTAAGATTTTACCATGTTTTACAGGCTTTTGATCATTGAATTTTCCTAATTTCAAGCCTTTTTGAACATTGTTTCCCCTCTACTGACTTAGCGCTCCTATCTAATATACCGTACCCAGAAAACAGTTCTTGGCTTTCTTTTGCATCTTCATAACGAGTAAATCACTGCTCACCTCATCCCTTCAGAAAAAGTCGAAATTTGCATCAAACAATAAAGTTTATTTTACACTGTGCCCTAGACTTTCATGAAAAATAGATTTTTCAACCTAACTCTTTTCGCGTGATTTTAAAGAATTAAATCAAACAGTGTTCAACACAGTTTTGGAGCCGTATCCGATGCAAAAATTCATTATTCAAAAATATCAATATTTTGATTTACCAACCTATCAAACCCCCCTCTAGATACCACCAACTTGAACAGAGCAACCTGATTTTTCCATAATCTAATTCAAATGTAGTTAAATTTCACCTAAAAGTGATAAAGTACAAAAAAAACTTTCAAAAAAAATTTTTAATCAATAATTTATATAGAAGAGGCCTTTTTCCAATATGGCGGCTCAAATTTTCATCCGAAAAACGTTTCCCACATACCATCTCAATCAGCTTTCGAAGCTCTATACAATGGAAAAAAGAATTTTCCAAAAATTCGAATATTTAAAAGTCGAAATTTTCACCCCTAGACGCACTTACCTAATCACCCGAAAAGTTCAAGTTTCAAAAACGTCATCTACTCACTTTCTTTTACCATTTCCGGTCGAGAAAACCGAAATTTTCCGTTAGACTCAGATTCTCAATAATTGACCACTATTTCGCGCTTCACTCTGTATCTATTCAAAATAGAAGAGTTCAAAAACGAAAAAAATCTCCTTGAAAACTGAATCGATTGGCATTTGAAATTTTTCAAATATCGCAAAGAATAGAAAGTTCATTTTTTACCTTCCCCCCCTGTACCTGAAAATCGCCCAAAAATAAAAAAAACAACAATGCAAACCTGTAAAGAATCCCTTCCTCTTCAATTTTAAGCAATAAAATAAAATTTAATATTTCACAAAAAATAAGGGGGGTTTTTCGCGGTTTAAAAAAAAAGGGGAAGTCTTTTTCGAAACGTCAGATTTTTCCTGACGGTTTCAGCCAAAATCGAATCAATCCCACGAAACCCCATTATCAAAATCTTCAATATCGGTCTCTAGGTCTTCAAAGTTATAGCATATTAGACAGACACGGGCACTGGACCTGGACGCTAGGAGTTATGAGATTGTCAACTTGGCAACAGCGAGGCGCTGTTGCCAGTTCGCTGATCTCACAAGTGACCATTGACACACAATTATTCTCTCTGGAATTCAAATGAGCCAATCACAGCTCATCTCCCCATATGGACCATTTTCTTCTCTCTTTTGAAGAGATAAAACTGCTTTCAGCGCAGCCCTGGCGGCTTATACTCTAACTGGGCAAATCGTCTGAAAAACACTTATGAGGATATTTTTCGATTTCGATAAAAATGAGTTTATTATATTCCAGAAGCAAATATTAACGATTCCAGCTATAAAAACGGCTACGTCCATATGAGGACATCCCCATAGGGACATATAGCCCCACAAGTGCTTCTGAGGCGAGTGCATATCCCCATATGACACGGGGCGCTAGACCTCTCACTCTTTCTCATCATTTACAGCCGACGGAGATTTGTTTCTGTTGTCAGCTGATTCCTAAAGGATCGGTTTTTCCTTTTTAAGGTCCTTTAGCGAGTTATCCCAGGGATGAGACCCGGCGCAAACTAATTTTTGTATCACAAACCTCCTATATTCCAAATTTCGTCAAAATCGTTAGAGCCGTTTTCGAGATCCGTTGGACATACATATAAACAATATCGGGGTACCGAGCTCTGCTCGGGGATGGGCCTACAAAGGTACAGGAATGAAAGTTTAAAAGGAAAAAAGGAATGAAATGGAACAATTTTTTAAGTACAGCCATCAGTCTTATGCACTGAATCATCATTGCACTATAAAAAAATCAATCTCAGCTTTCGAAATATTATGAATAATCGAGTTTGATTGCATATCATTTGAAAAATCGTACTTATAAAATTTTGCTTCATAGAAATAATAATATGGGTTGATATATCATTATTTTTAACTTGTCAGAAAACAACTGATTCAACGTCAGTAAACGAGCGTACATCAATCAGCTGTTTTCTGACAATTTAAAATATTCTTGCTACAACAATTTTTAGCTCAGCTGTTTTGATGAACTCTTGACGATTTTTCTCAAATAAATAAAAACAGATCACATGGCTGACTTCATGCCTCAAATTTAAAAATAACAATACCGTACAATATGGAATGTTTTCAAAATTTCTAATTCTTTTTAATTTTCTATAGATAAATAAAAATCAGAAATAAAAAGGGGAATAGGAGCAGCTTATGTGTTTCGATATTTTTCTCAATTCTAGAAATCAAACCGCTGGTTTTACCAAAAAAGTTAGTGTAGTTGTGTATTTCATGAGTGATCATGTGATTGAAATGCATTGTCTCAGCAGCTGAAATAATCTTGTCTCACTCCCACAATCACCACTCTCACTCTTTCTTATCATTCACAGCCGACGGAAATTTGTTTCTGCTGTCAGCTGATTCCTAAAGGATCGGCTTTTCCTTTTTAAGGTCCTTCAGCGAGTTATCCCAGGGATGAGACCCGGCGCAAACTAATTTTTGTATCACAAACCTCCTATATTCCAAATTTCGTCAAAATCGTTAGAGCCGTTTTCGAGATCCGTTGGACATACAAACATATAAACATATAAACATATATACATATAAACATACAGAAATTGCTCGCTTAATATAATAGGATATAAACATAAAAACATATAAACATATAAACATACAGAAATTGCTCGCTTAATATAATAGGATACGCGACGTCCCACAAGCCGCCGCTTTCTGTGCATGCGTCAATGGCAATGGACCAATCACGACAAACTATGACGCTCTTTAATAATTGGTCCGTCGTCATTGACATAATAAATTGTAGGTCGCAATTCTTCCTGTAAAGTGTTAGCAGTCTGGAAAATATCTACAGTATTTATTAGACTGTGAAGATAGTATATTGAAACGCTCTATTCTCAAACTACTGTATCTCTTTTCTTCAACAATAAATTAATATACATCATCGTAAAAAATCATCACTGGTGGTAATCTCTCTGTGTCCAAAATTCAAACTTCAAACCTCATGGAACAACAATTATTGCTTCATTCTGCTTTTTCTAATTAATTTAATTGAAAAATACATCAAGAATTCCATTCATTGGAGGTGCATCCTCCATTGCAGGTGGATAATACAAAGATGAATAATTGCTATGATGTGGCCATGTGTCCATGATAGGTTTTGATAGTCTTTATTCATTTACTGCAGCTACAACTTTCCAGAGGATGAATGATTTATCTCGCACTTCCCGTTTCGAGAATTCATAATTCCTGGAATAACATTTTATTCCAGTGTCTGGAGCGAAATAACGCCAGAGGCAGTAATGAAGTAACACAGTAGCCGAGTCTGTCGAAGCAATAAAGTTTGCGTATCTTGTTATACACCGTGCAAAATTTTAACGTTATTATCTCACGTTGAAGCAAACAGCAGCCCCCTCAGAACGGGCTGAGGCCGAAGAAAAACTCATAAACCATGCTTCCAAATGGAAATTTGAATTGTAAATATGTAATGAGAATTAATGCTCTGAAGCTCCTTCAAAGTAATAGATGAACCGTTAAAGCCCAATAAAGTCGTGAAGAATAATAATAATTGAGTACCCTCGTTCTAGAAGTTCAATAAAATGCGGTTTGTTTAATTTTATATCGAGAGTTTGGAGTAGGAACTTGAAAAGGAACTTTTTGAGGTTAATTCCCGAAGACTCACAATGCTATCAGCATGTTGATGTAAATCTGAAGTATTTCAATAGTTCTAAATCCATTATAGAATTGAATTGAGGAATAATAACTTGATTTTCTGGTTATTGTTTGTTGAATAATGATAGCTCATTGATGATGATTAAAGAATAAAATTAGGGATCCATGAATTCAATCATTTGTGCCATAGCTGAACAAATGAGATACGTCATGCAAACACTAGACAACTCTCACAACTCAATATTTTTCAGACAAGCTCCAGTAGAATACAGAGTGGCTTTTTGCTTGGCACTGGATTAATTATTTTTTCTAGAAATGGTTCGGTGAAGATTTATTTATGACGATCCATGATAAAATAAAAGTAATTAATACATTTTTGTTGAGTGGGTTCTGTCACTATTGTGACATCTTTATCTAAATGAGTTATTGAATGGACTCAATATTTTCCACCTCTCTTCCTCCCCCAGTTTTTTCGCCTGTTCTTGACATTTTCCTTCCTAACTTTCGGTCACTACCTGCCTAAAACATGGAAAAACTATGGATTGCAATGTATTAATTCTTCCTCCTCTTCTTTTCTCTAGCACACTACACCATTTAGCAAGTTGTTTTTCTCATGTTGTTATGTATTTTCTATGTTATTTTGTATTTTATTTTGACCTCACTACCGGCGCACAAGATTATCTTTTGCCGGTAGTGCCATATTAATTGTTAACAATACTGTTGATGGTTTAAAATTTATTCTCAAGGTAATTATTATTATTATTTTTTTTTTGTATGTTATGCTAATGTTGTACCAATTTTACTTTGTATTGTTAACCAATATTATTGTTGTATAATTTACTTTTTGGCAATAAAAATATTGATTGATTGATTGATTTTTCTGTACAAATCAACACAATTTTGTATTAATAACTTAAGATGTTTGTAAATTTGTACTGTGTAGTATTTTTTTAGTAGCATTATCATTATTTATTTTGTTGTAGTATCAGTTTTGGAAAATGAATAATTTATCCATTTTATTTTTGTTTTTCCTTGTGTTGATTGTATTTTGTATTTGTGTGTATTTTTAAATAAGTTTGAGAAAATATATATTTGTATTGAATGTGGTTGTGATGTGGCAAATCATGCAGTAAATCCTGTACTGTGGCAGTGACTGTTGCAGGGCTGCATGGCGCTGCTGAGCTTGGCGCTGATTGGCTCGCTGACAGTGTTCTCGGCGATAGTGCTGCCGCGTGGCGGCTACTATTTCAACCTGAGCGGACTGGCCGCATGCGATCCGTTCTATCGCCGGCCGAGCTTCCGCATCCTGGCCGCATGCCTCTTCTACTTCCCCACCACCATGATGCTCATGTACTGCTACGGCAGCGCCTTCCACGTCAACAAGCTGCGTCTGAAGCGCACCGTCTGCTCGGTGATCACTGTGCCTGATGAAATTGCTGGCACCAACTTGGAAAAGGTCAGTCTCTTCAAAAAAAAAAAAAAATACTTGTATAATATCAGGCGGTTGAGTAGCAGTTGAGTTAGATAGCTGTTGAGTAGCAGTTGAGTAGCAGTTAAGTAACAGTTAAGTAGCAGTTAAGTTAAGTAGCATTTAGGTAGCAGTTAAGTAGCAGTTGAGGAGCAGTTAATTAGCAGTAAAGTAGCATTAAAGTAGCAGTTGAGTAGAAATTAAGTAGCAGTTAAGTAGCAGTTAAGTAGCAGCTAAGCAGCAGTTAAGTAACAGTTGAGAAGCAGTTAAGTAGCAATTGTTTTAGTTCAGTGAAATCTAAGGCTAGGCGTACACCGGTTAGTCAAGACAAGACAAGACGAGATAAGTCACCTTTAGACACGGTACTTCACATAGTTGCTTATGAAGCGGCACACACTGATTTTTTTTTTTTTTTTTTTTAATTGGGTTGGGCTTTGTAACCCTTAGCCACCGCGACCGCTATTCGATCTTTTGTGGCATCCCCTCTTTAGCTTATGCCATGTTCCATAATCCAAGGCCAGAGCAGAATTTACTCAGGGCCTTGAAGTCCAGTTCTCTTGCCTCCTCTGGTAGGAGGGTTGCCTTTCCAAAAAGTCTCATCCTCATTTGCAAGTGCTGGACATTCCAGCAGCAAATGTGCTGCTGATTTTCAGCTATGGACCCACCCTTCCGAAGCTGTTCAACTTCTATCAGGGATGGGTCTGCCTCCTCAGATTCCATTGCGGAATCTTAAGTTGTAGTGCCTTCCTCTGCATGTCCCGTTTCCGTTATTGCAGGTTTGAGTCAGCAATAACTCTGAAACCTGTTCCCACGAGTAGCTGGAGACTTATTCAGTCACCCTGGGCAGAGCTCCGCGTTCACCCAGGGAAGGCTTCTTGAAACTGGAGGTCGCCTGGTATCCAGAGTTCGCATACTCATGTCAGGCACTCCCCTGACCATGCAGCCGTCGGCGTATGCTGTTCTACCATATGTTGGCTTGGCTTGCGCAGTTGATGCTTCAGGTGTTCCTACTTGAACACCCTACTTAAGCTGGGACGCAACGGTGTTAGTTGCCAACCAGCCTACATCTACCACTTCAGGAACCCGGAGGATTGCCACACCCCGGACAGAATAAATTCTGCCCCCCTGCGGGGTCACACACACTGATTAGTCATTGCATGAGTGTGTGCTGCTTCATAAGCAACTATGCGAATTACTGTGACTAAACGTGACTAATCTCGTCTTGTCTTGTCTTGACTAACCGGTATACGCCTAGCCTTAAACCATGCCTTAAACACAGAGACCGCAACCTGCAAAAATGAAGTAGAACTTTTTTGCTGCTCATTTGAACCTATGTGATTCAGATCTGATTTGATTTGGAGCTTCACTGGCATGAGAAATAAATGTGTAGTACTTTTTACACTTCGCTTACATTTTGGGGGATCAGAATTCGCGATTTTCCCAGTATTCCATAATATCTTCTGAAAAGGCCTATAAACAAAAACTGTGTAGTCGAGAATATCGAAGGAATAACTCACTAACAAACAAAACATTCAGTAGTATAATAGGCTATTCAGACTAAAATAATTGCTTGATCAGTCTGACTAAGCACTGATAAGGTTAATTTCCAAAAAGTAAGGATTTTTCAAGCATGATGAAAATGAATGTAAAATAATCACAAGAGCAAGAGGGCACAAAATATGGGGAAATTAAAGGAGTTGGAACTTAAGTCTTATCCATGTTTTATCCAGAAAAGGTCTTCAAAGTAATTTTAAAGAAAAGTACTTTGATAAAGTGATTTGAAAAGTTGCGTCAAAAATCCGGGTGTGAAATTTTAAGATGTTCTTGACGGTACATCTGTCGGCTTCATACGGATAAACAGTAGCACAGAATAGAAGAGTACTCTTCTATTCTGTGACAGTGGGTACTAGCGAACACAGCTCAGATTATTGACTAGTGCTCACAGCGAGTACCAGTACTGTAAAAGCAAATGAAATACATTCTACTGAATATTATCAGTAGCCTACTTCGTATAGAATACTCTTGTTCATCATCCCTTCCATGATATATAAGTACATAGAAAAGGGAAATTGTGAGGAAATATTCAATGTTGTACTTATGAGGTTTTTGTACTTCTTATTATCCCAAAGATTCTTATGAAATATAGTTTCTTCTTATGAGAAGAATTGTTGAAAAACGGAATTAATGCATCTTGCTTCTATGACGATATTATCAATAACAGAGGAATAGAGACTGGAATTTGTAAATTGAGTTCCTTTTCCTTCCTTTTTAAATAATATTTATTATTCAAAGCTTAGACATTCCGTGGAACGTGATGAGAATGCACAATATCACAATGAGTAAATAAAACATTATTCTCATCTGTCACTTCCGAATATTGTATCTTCCTCTAAAAATTCTGTAGCTGGAAAACATTCGTCAACTAAATCATGAATAAACCAATAAATTATTCGTTCGAGGAAACTCCCTTCTCTACTGAGAACGTTGAATGCATTAATCACAGGTATTCCTTCACGACCCGATTTGATTCGATGTTTAAAATTGAATCATACATTTTTACAAATTACTCTTATCGTATTATATTGAAGGGGTTTGAGCTTCAATAGCTTGAGAAGACAGAAAACAGGTAAGGTTTTTGACGGAAATTCACTTTTACATTCTCACCTAAATGGGAAAATCATTTTCATCCATCTTCCCTGAACTGGAAGCTATTTATCACGCAGCTTTTACTCGTCTCATCCGAGTAGAAAATTGAAATATTCTTCATCTAGAGTAAGAGTTGTAGAATGTCTTTTTACAGATTCTTTCATGAGATTCTCGCTCCTTCAATTTTTGAGACCTGAGATTCTGGAATGATTATTTCATTCTTCATAAAAATTCTCGTAAATATTTGGACAACGTCTCTTCTATTTTATTCATCCTTCGAGCATCAAATATCCAGAGTTTGATTCCTAAATCTCTTTCTCCACTTTATAATACTACGTAAATCTTGATCTGCATAACAGTATTTCCATAAATGACAGTGTAGAAGTTATTTCACATATTTTGTCTATTCCAATGTAGCCTGTATTAGATAATGGATCTTACTTCTAGTTAATACTTCCACAAAGAACAGACTTAGTAATAGATTCACTCACTACTGTTTTAACACTAGAATTGACGACATGTAGTCAAATTTTACTGTAAATAACATAAATGTTACTCACTGGACTAAAGCGCTTTCAAGTTCCTTTGAACTCTTTTTCAACAGTGCGCTACAGATTACAGATTACAGAGTAATTAGTAAATCAGATTATAGAGTAATCAGTAAATCTGAAATTCAATCAGATTATAGATTTACTCAGTAATAGATTTACAGACTAATAGAGATATACTTACTAGAGATATTGCTAAGAGTATTGCTTCTCTATGATACCACAGAGAACAGACTTAGTAACAGACTAGTCTAGACAGTATTGCTTCTCTAAGATACTTTTATGCATCAGATGGAGTGCCGAGAAGTAGATTTAACGCTTATTCTCATAGCACAAACAATATTCAGCTAATGCACAGTACTTTTATAGTCAATAATTTTTTTCAAAGTCAATAATTGTATTACCTGTTCGAAAACTCATAATTAAGAAAATATATAATTAAATAAAATATAGAAGAAAATGGGATATCGCAACTATTCAATTTCTTATATTGTAGGATTATTAATTAGGAATTTCGTTCAATAGATTATTGTAATTAATGAGAACTTTTTCTGGTAACAACGTTTGCTCACATATTTGAGTAACAAATTTCCATGAAACAATTCAATCATGAGAGACTTGAAAGGCGTCATGTTTAACAAAAATTTTTAGTAATAACTCCATATGATAATGCCGTAGTTAGTTAACTTAGTATGTAACCATAGCCCCCCCCCCCCTAAACTACATCAAGCCCCCTCTAGTTTTGAGGGGGTCATGATGTAACTCATAAATGTAAAAGTGGGTTAAGTGTGAGGGTGCGCCTCAACTTCACCCTCCAGGAAAAATAAAGGGAGCAATTCAATTCAATTCAAATTATTGAATTGTTCTTGTCCCATGACTGTGGTCTGAATTCAAAGCATCCTCGCGAAAGACACAATCAAACTTCTCACACAGAGCAGAGCTTCCTAGCTTGCACTTTACCGTTTATATTCTAGTTTCTACTATATTCTCTCATACTATTGTTTCCTAGCTTCCAATTTGTATTTTACATTCTCTCATACAAGATTATTGTTTCTGCAACATAAATTAGCGTATTGTGGCTTATCTAGTAGCTAGAATAATTTCAGCTTAGGATGGACAACAAGGAAGGAGTGGACCGTTGAGAATTGGGTCACGCTAAACCAAGCGTGGCCTCTTCTCTGGAATTGTGAGAAGCTGCCACACATTGCTGGCTTCTATCCGCCACACATCTCTCTATCGCACAATCTCCGTTTAGCCAGCTCTTCGAAATTGTTTAGAAGTTGTGATGCGAGCTCCGAGCTAACAGTCCAGTATTTACTGAAGAGGATTAGGTTTGAAGTGTTGTGTTTATCCACCAACTCTAGCAGCCATTTTCGATACTTCATGTGGTAATGAATCAACTGCTTAATGGAAGTTTATCACACCTGGTTCATGAATCAGAAACAATTAAGATTCTTCTCAGAAGCATTGTAATTACTTTTTGATTCTAGACAATAAAGACTTTGTTTACCATTGACTAATTTTGATTCCTTTTGACTACTAACAATCATGGACTTTGAATATTGAAATGAAGTCCCAGCAACTTATTACTCCATATTGATATCTCAATAGGAGGGTTGAGTGTAAGAGGGGACCGACTGCGCTTCAACTTCACCTTCCAAGGAAAAATAAAGGCAGCAATTCAATTCAATTCAATTCAATTTCACTTCAAAAAAATATCCATTTCTCAATAATGAGTGACATTATAACAGCGCAAATATTAATGGAAATGCTAGACTAAAGCCCGCTCTAGACGCAACGATAAGTTTGTCAAACTTTTTGTTCAAACTTATCAGGATTATTTTAAATTGTCAGAAAACAGCTGATTGATGTAAGCTTGTTTACTGACGTTGAATCAGCTGTTTTATGACAATTTAAAATAATCCTGATAAGTTTGAACAAAAAGTTGACACGTCTAGACAATTTGATTATAAGACATGTTCAAACATTCATAAACTGAAACTATCTGAGAATTTAGAATTTTCATGTATAGCTGCGTCCATACTCAACAAATGTTTGACAAACATTTTTGAAAAACATGTTTGTTGAGGAGCTCAAGGAACAAACATTTTTAAAAGTTCGGACAAACATTGTTTGTCAAACAAAAATTAGCAGGATTCTTTTAAATTGTCAGAAACAGTTGATTGATTTACGCTCGTTTACTAACGTTAAACCAGCTGTTTTCTGACAAGTTAAAATTCTATACTGTTTTGCCAAACATTTTCGTTTGCTGTGTGTGATGATATCGAATCATCATATGTTCTTATGTTATCATATTTTCTTGTGTAGATTTTGTATTAATTTTAATTATTAATTAAATTAAAATTATTAATTATTTAATTATTAATTAATGTAGATTTTTAATTTTTCAAAGATTACGTGATGATTGTATTAAAATTATTTTAAGTCTATTTAATTTGTATTTATCTATAAATTTTTTCCTGGCTACGACCTTGTTATGGAAATTGAATACTGGTAACATCACTTGTTGCTATGGAAATTTCAAATAACAAGCTATTCATGAGGCGCCATGCTAAAAAAGTATACTCTACAAACAGTTTGCTAGTTTTCGCTACCAGAGCAAACATTTATAGTCCAAACAAAAATGGCGGCGCGACACAAAATCTGTTCTACCCAAGGAGGATAGAGAGTTTTCATAATGTTCACTCTGCGCAGATCAAGATGCGCCTAGAACTCAAAAACGCTCCATGGTTTTCTTCCTCCTTGACTTACACACACCTTCAAACATTTTGTTTGTATCAGCGTCCACACTGGCCACGGACAAACATTGTTTGTAAAACAAAATAAATTTGTCCAAACTGTTTCAACAAACATGTTTGTCAAAAGTTTGTTCAGTATGGACGCAGCTTAAGCGATACTCTCAAAATTGGATTCTCTGAATTTCTTTTTTCTCATCATACTTCATCATGTAGAAAAAGGATGATGCAGAAGTGGAATAAAATTCATTCCCTTTGACAAGTCTTAAGAATCAATTTTGATTCAAGGGAAGTTTCAATTTAACTTGATGATATCTAGTTTACGTTTGTCATGTTTTGATACCGAACTTGAAGTATGTTTGCTGCTAGTTTGCAGCACCTGCTTCTGAAGGTTTGTTCGTCTCAAGAATGTTCAATATTGCAAATCAGTACTCTCCAACATTACTAGATTCATACCAGACTACAACTTGATCACTCACCACGTTGATTATTCAATCTTTTATCAAGATATTTTTCTCCAATGTTATTCACTTCTTTATAATATAATAACAAGAAGTAATTCTTCATAATAATAAGAAGTCTTCCTTTAAATAACAAGAAGTCTTCTTTGAAATAACAAGAAGTATTTTTTATGAGAAATGTGAATGAATACTTACAAAATTTTCAAGCAGATCTTATATTTTTCTCATTAGATGGGGTGATTCTTCAACACCTGTTTAGTTACCTGTTTGGTATCCATTTTCAAATTTCAAACTCCATAATCCTAACAAAATCTGTGTAATTCTCATTAATGATATTCTATTCCTGCATGAGTGTTCACTGTTCATAGTGTATCCAGACAAGACAAAATATATGACTTCTTATTAGACCTTCTCGACTTTATCCACTTCATCGTCATACATCTTCAACAATGCCTGCCTTTTACTTCACTTCCAAGTCTACTAATAACTAATTAATCGCATGCAGATTGAATTTCCACTCAATAAATAATTGAAACAATGCTAAACAACTAAGTCCGGTTCCAAACAAATTTCTCTGCAAAAGTTATAAAAAGTACGAGTGCTAGTACTTCTTATAATTGACATTTAGATAATAAACTTTAATTTCTATGATTTTGTGAAATCACTCAGGAGTTTATTGGTTCAAAACATAATTGATAATGTATTTAATTATAATTGAAGATAGTAGTTTTTATTTTGTTATCTTCTACAGCCTTTACAGGCACGGTGGATGAATTGGATTATTGGATTTATTTACTACTCTACAATGATAGATATAACTATTCTCTGATCCTCTGATGATAGAAAATCAAAGATGAATTGAGATAACTGATAAAGAAAATTGGAAAACTATCATTATGAATTTATTCTATTCTATATCAGTCCATTGATCAATTAAGGAAATAAGAGAAAGAAAATTACTCCAGTCTATGTGCTCTAGGAAAAAATCGAGTAGAACTTTCCAGAGATGAAAGGGCTCTCAGTGACGTACTTGGCTAGTGAATAACAAAGGACAACAGGAGCGGGGTGAATATAAAATACAGGCTGACACAAGAAGGGATGGCTTTGTGGAGAAGAATCTGTTGTCATCAAGGATGAATGAAAGCACCAGAGGTTTTTCCAGCGATAGTACAGCTTCAAAATACTTCAGAGAACTTTCGAACTTTGATACTGAGGAAGCTCTTTGAAATAAAATAGTTAATTTTCGGCTTTTGAAGTGAATTAAGGAATTTTTGAAATATGATATAGTGTATGTATAAATATGATATCTTTGAAAAAATGTTTTCGCGCTCTTTGATTAGAATATTCAATTCAGTTTTTGTTGTGATAAGTCCCCGACCTTGATAGAAAAATTTAATGATAATGACATGATGATCCTTCATAGAAAATGGTAGAGACCAGCTTGTCCAGTTTTTTTAATAATTAATGATGAAAGCTATATGGAGAACAGTATTGCTCTTGGCTAGCTATGAAAATTCTCTTTCTTCCTCTGCTCGGGCTATCTATACACTATCAGGCGACAACAGTTACCCAAAGAGGAAAAAATTGCACTTTGACTCCTAAATACAAAAATAACTATTCAGAAGCTGAAAATACGACGAAACGTTTCCAAATGGCTCAAGGCCATTGAACTTGATATTGGACTTGAATTTGGTATATAATGGAATAGAATTATCGCAGAGATGTAGGACTCCCTCCACATAATAACATGTTGATAAGAAACATGTTATTTCATGCTTTTCCATGATAAAGATATTGTTTATTGATTTGAAGACCACAAGTCCAATATTTTTCTTATTTATTCATTAAATTTAATCCCCTTTTAATATCACTCGCAGAGTTGAAGTGTTCTTGGAGAGAGTATCTCTCTTGGAGTTCTGGAATCCTCGAATTTTCAGTAAATGTTTTCAAAACTTATCAAAAATTATTCAGTCGAATATTATACTCAATACAGTATTGAAAATAATAGTTTGATAGTTTGAAATAACAACTCTACCAATATCATTACGACCAGAGCTTCTATAGTTGTCAAGCTTTTTGACAACTCCCAGTTCTCTAAAGGAGAAGGGACGAGTAGAGCCAACCATTGCGAATATCACATCTGTACATAATAGCACTGAGATAATGGCGAAACGCTACAATGTTGGATGACAGTTGCGTGTGGCATACATGCGCTGTGAATTAAGTAAAATGGAAATGAAATTCCTGCTTGAACAGAAACTGACCCTCTACCGCAATAAGTCGGACTCATGCTCTAAATCTAGATTATACTCTTGTTTGATATGTCATGAATCGTGATAAGTTTGATATTCTATCTTTATGTAGTGAATTTTTACAATGATTGTGATCATGACGAAATAGATACTTCAATAGAGTGAAACGTTCAAATGAATCAAATTTCTGTGAATCAAACTTGTGAGTCACACTATAAAAAACCTCTAAAATCGATATTTTCACGCACTAAAAATTCATTCTCACTTACTACAGTTCTGTATTATATAAGGCCCGACTTATAGCTAAAATGAATGTTTGTACTGTTTAATTTTTTTGCAATGTTTGTATCTCATTCAACTTAAAGTATTTAGCCTGTTGAAGTTGACTTGAATTGATGTCCTTGAAATTTGAGTTTCTACTTTGTTTTGAACTGAATGTAACAAGTTTTTATCTTGGTTTGATCTGGAAATTCAATTCAATTTTGAGAAGTTTTTTACTATGATTAGATCGACTTTGAATAAGGAAGTATTAAGTACATTCATGTATCTATAATAATACCTTCACTTGTAGCTGTAGCTGTATGAATTTGACGTTGTCTTTGTTCTGTGAATTTTATGACAGTAAAATATTATTTATTCATTTACATTATACTTTAGAGAAAACATACGCCAAGTAGATGAATCGTCGGATAGGGACGGGTGTTTACTTACTGTATGGCGAAAATAGTTCGTGTCTGGCAAGTTCAGAGGTCTCGCCGATCGCCCACTTGATTAACACTGCAAGTTTTTGAAGTACTCTTGAGTCATCAGAGATATCGCCACCGTCACTTCGTTTTTCTGTCGTTCACCATTTAACATAGGAATAAATCATCTACTTGCTTATGCTTATGCTTTCTCTATGATTAGTGCACTATCACACTCATTTAATTTCAAATGTCTTCCCTCATAATTTTTATATTTCGATCAATTTTTTGTTTAAATTGTGCGTTTCTTATTGATTTAGACTTCTTACAATTTTTTTGGGAATTTCACTCATTAGAATTAAACCATGAGTTATAATCATAAATTGAATCTTCATGTGGATAAAAAATTTCATCGGTTGCATTTTTTTGTGTGTGTTTGAGTGACTAAACGTAATGTATGTTTGTTTGATTATTTCTCATTCAAACACAAAAATAACTCCCTACGTTCAGTAAATTCATCAAGTGCTATTGATCAGGAATCACTACTTGAAAGTGAAGAGGCTTCGAATTCGAACCGTAAATCTTTTGTAGTGGAAAATCACTTTGACTTTTCCTATGTTGAAGGACATCCGCGCACAACCAATGAGGTTGCAAGTCTGTTTGCTAGCCACAGACAAACACGCCCCCCTCCCCGTCCCCTTTCTTGTGCTTTTGCTGAGCGTTCGATTCTTCGGAGTAAACCGAAGAAAGGCGGCATCAACCGTGGACTGATAGAGACCAATTCAAAGAGATACTAAAACGGCGAAACAACAAAAGCTGTCTCTTGCCAGTAAATAGCCTTCGGCAGGCGAATAGCCTGGCTGGGTCAATTGTCCCCTGTTGGCAGTTTCAATACACACAGTCGGTCCCCAGTTTCCGGTTTCCAGCAGCAGACAACGCGTTGCGATGCATATAAACTGGAGATCTGTTGATACAGAAGAAAAGCTCCAACGACGAATTTCACTTCGGAAACTCAAATAGTTTATTGCAGCTCCTTGCTTCAAGCAATTCAGATGATGAAAATTTTCATCCCTCCTAAAGCAGCAATTTGTGTAACACAAAGATAAATCAAAAATAGACAATACTGAATTGAGCACAAGCGTTTATGAAATTACAATATAAGCGTTAAATCTTACTAAAAATTGCATGTTTCAGCAGTTCTACACGGAAGACAGCCTAAAATCAGCCATTAAATGCCATTATCTTCTAGATTTAAAAATATTCAAATTAAGTAATAAATCGAATAACTGTTGGATTTTTTTAACCCAAACAGTTCTATCTTTAGCTGGTATTGTGGTATAAGCAGATATGAGACATTTATCAAATATAGTTTTTTTTGTCTAAAGTCTATTTTTTTGCCTTTATTTAGTTTATGGCATGATCCATTGTTATTGTTAAAAGATTACTTCCTAGGCAGGGAAACAGTATCTTAATCAGTATCAATATCAAGATATTGTTTACAAATGATTACACCAGAAGATATTAATATTCTTTCATGATTACTTCACTCCAACTTTTGAGACCGATTAAAAGGTTATTAAGAGTGAAAAATGATAACGGTTTATAAGTTTTATTTCGGGAAAACTGACGATGAAACATTGTTATAAAAATGATACAAAATTAGCATGGTTTACATTTTTTGTTTTCCACTACTCAATTTTATGAGTATATAATTATGAGCATTATATTTTTATAATAAATGATATTCCAAATCATTCATAATCAATTTCACATACATTACATTCACCTTCATAAACAATCATTTCCAACTTTTGCTGGGGGAAAACTCTATAAAAAGTGGAATTCCATTCAAGAAACCTATTGGAGTTCTTTTATTCCTTACAGTTCTATCTCTAGCTGGTATTACTTTGTATTACCAGAGATAAGACATTTCTTAAAAATAGTTGTTTTTGGTAGTCTATGGATTCATTGTTAAAAATTACTTTCTAAACTGGGAAACAGTATCTTGATCAGTATTAATATCAAGATCTTGTTTACAAATGATAACACCAGAAGATATAAAATGATGACTTCACACTTTTTGTTATAGTTGATTGCCCATGAGAGGCGATTGAGCAGAAGCGCTAGTCGGACCATGGCGGCCATGTCTTTGGGATTCATTGTGATGGTGACACCATGGACTATTCAAGAAGTGGTTGTCGCTTGTACAGGCTCTAAGGTGAGTGTGATATCATTTTTACTGTTTGTAGTTCTCAATTCATCATTCATCATTAAAGTTAGCGTTCATTTCAAGGGGAATTTTAGGGAAGCGGTTGTCCCAGTGGTAGCAGGCGAGTCTAATCAGTGAGATTAGATAAGAGACAGCGCCTACCACTCCTGTCGTAACGGTGACCGGCTCCTCTAAGTACAATTTATGAACTTCAAAATCGCTTTCCGGTGGTTCGGAACCCACCTAAAGCTGAAGGTCCATTCATCTCCCATCATCATCCTTCCCATTATCCATGCACAAGCCTAGAGCTTATGTGGGTATCATCCCCAGCAAAAAATTGAAAAATAGATCCATGAGAAAAATTACTTGAAAGGTTTTTAAGGATGATACAAAATAATATAATGAGAAAGAATAAATTTAATATGCGAATTTTCAAATTTTCAATTAGTTTTACATTCGAAGAAAACTAAGAAAATAGTTGGCTCAGACCAATAGCGTTTTATACAAAACCTAAATGACATGATAAAAATTATCACATTCAAACCACATTTTTATTAGAAACGATTGGCAAGTACAATTATTGAGACATGTACAATACTCATAATAACACACATATTTCTTTTCTCTACCTACCTTGAAAAATGAAGAGTGAAAATAATTTCCGAAAATAATATGGAGTTCAAGTACTGCATGATGATATTGATTCAATAATTCTGAGGCTCACTACATAATTATGTTGTTAATAATTAAGTAACATACCACGTTCTCTATAGACTCAGTTGATTCTATTTCACATATTGAAATACACTGAAACACACAACATGAACAGATTGAATGCGAAACAATTATTGTTAATCAGTAATAACTCATGAATTATTTTGCTTTGCTACGCTTATTGGCCAAAATAGGCAGAATAGATTGATAGAATTTAATTTACCCTCAGTTAATTAACTGACATTGCTCTGTTACAATACGGAATTATGGATCTCATTTTCATTGTTACAAGTATTACTCATGACTTTATCCAATTTTGTAGAAGAGTTTTATTGGAAGAATTACAAAAACTTCGCTTGTTTGAAAATACAATATCACCCAAGTTCACCTGTATTGATATGGTACTCAAAATGTCTACATTTCTGAAGAATCAATTCAAATCCGCTAAGTATTGGAAGTCAACGAAAAAATATGGCAGAATTCGATCGTAAAGGCAGGATAATGGAGAAAGAAAAAAGCCAGCTAAGAGTGGACCAGATGAATGATGCTACAATTTGGATCCCAACCAAAGTGGAAGACATTATTCAGGACGGGAAACGGATCGTTGCATTCAACTGTGAAGGTGGATAGTTTGTTCACAGGGCACAAAAAACATTACCTCTCCGGTAACAAGAGAAAAGTCTCTCGTTAAACATCTAATCGCTTCAAAGAAGCCGGGAGCTATGCAGAGAATAATCATTCTGATTCTTTTGCGAAGAAATACAAACTTTCTTTCATTGAGAGTTGCACACTCGTTTGTATAATGTATTACAGATATTGTAAAGATTTTTCATTTTCATCAACAAGAATATAAAACATTGAATGTCATTCACTCATTTTTTCAACTTAATTATACTAGTAAGCACCGTGGGCTGGAGAACTCGCTTGCGAAATTCAAATTTGCAACGGTGCAGTTGCGGTGCCGCAGCGATGCCACCCAGTGCAGTCGGTTGCAGCTGATTTTTTTTCTAGTCTAGTTAGCCCTAGGAGTTCAACTTCAATAATATTTCCTAATACATACCTTATCCTTATGTTATTATTTCATCCTACCTGAAATTGTATTCGAGAAATGTGTTTGTGAACTTGTGATAATATAATACTGTAATTGTGTCATACTTTTGTAGAATTTTCCTTAGAATCTTTCATATTACAATAATATTTTTTATCTCATTTTTTCAGATGCCACCTGCTTTGGATTTCATCATCACTTGGCTTGCTTTAAGTAACAGTTTTTGGAATCCATTTCTGTACTGGCTACTTAACAATCACTTCAGAAGGATAAGCAGGGAGCTCTTCATGTCAAAAGTAAGTGAAGCTTTCATGATCTAAGCATCTCAATTTGTCATGTAGTTGAAGTACTGAACTCCGTTCATGGCTTAAATTAGATAGTAGTGAGTATTTTTATCATATTTTTTCTGTTCGTTGAAGTCTTTCCCTTCCACTTTCCCATTCCCTGTCCCTTCTCCTTTCTCTTCCACTCTCTCATTCTTTACCCTTTCTCTTTCCCTTTCCATTCCTTTCCCTTCTCCTTCCCCTTCACCTTTCCTTTCCCTTCTCCTTTCCCTTCTCCTTTCCCTTCCCCTTTACCTTTCCTTTTGAAAAGGTTAAATATTTCATATTACGATAATCTTTATTAAAGTTTGTAGGATGTTTTTTTAAATAATATCGAATCATCGCTTTTATTCATCATTCTCAATTAAACATTTTAATCACAAATCTTGAACTTGAAATCGTAATCTTTACATGTAACACAGTAAACCTGTCTGTGAAGTTTATTTCACTATACTTTCCTTATTTCACAGTAGCTGTTTTCCAACCCACTCATGGAGTTCATTTCATTAAACTAAACTGTTATCAATTTGGTCAATGATGTTACTATAAATCAATCACTTGATTACTCAAAAGATTAGACACTATATGCAAAAATAAAAATCATCGTGACAAAATAAAATCTCCCTCCCTACATGATCACATCCTAATCGTTCTTAAACGAATGTGAAAAAATATAAGCGTAACTTTTGAATTAGGAGTGTGACACAGACTAGCTAACGTATGTCTGTAGTAGTTTATCTCTAGTTTGTGACTATGACCATCTTCCAGAGTTTCTGCTTCGAATCATATTTTGACACAAATACTAAGATTAAATCCAAATCCACTTTTAATGGATGTACATCACCCATAGCACCAAATCTTCATGAATAAGGACCGTTATCTCCTTTCAGATTTTCTGCTGTCGACGAAAGAAGCCTTCGAACCCACCTTCGCACCACCAGCACTGCTGTCCTTCGGCAGGAAGCATCCCTATGACAGTGCCACCTCCGAGAGCCGACTTCGAGGGCATGAGTGAAAAGCACTGGGGAGAAATCCTAGAAAGAACCGTCTCTTCGAACAGCCTCCAAGCCATGCAGAGGGTCTACCCTCCCACACCCCACCCGCCCCCTCCACCAATGGCAGCCACTTTACCACGAAGAGTTATGCATTAACCTGATCATATTCAACAGTACTTTTAATGAATCGAAACTCCCAATAAACGTTCAACTAATACATGATTTTTCATTTGACCAAAATAAAATCACTCCCCACACGCAGACTTCTGTCTTTAAATGGATTATTCCCTGTGATCTGATAATGTTTTTTTGAACACATATTATGTACAATCATTAATTTTACGAATAAATTTCATTTGAATTTGAAAATAGCTATCTGCGGATTTGACTTTGGATCTCCACATTATTGGTATTATTTATTTAGACTCACGTTAAAGTTCGTGGTTCGTTGAGGCTTTAATCAGTTAAGTTTAGAAATACGTTCCAAGAACGTTTTCCATGTCAACACAAATATTTCAAATAAGTATGTCAATACCATTGATATCATTTAACCGAAATAGCTATCAGTAGATGTGACTTTCGGATCTCCCTATTATTGATTTGTTAGTTCTTTAGACTTAAGTTTAAGTTGATACTGTACTAGAAGCTCAAAACACTCAAGTTTGAAGTAATTTCCAATCATGTTCTAAGATACCCGTATAATTATTTCATGTGAACGCACAGTATTTCAAAGATTTTATGTCAATACAGTATTAGGCTATATGTCATTGTGTTCAATCAATTTCCACATTCTCCACCAATTTAACCCATCAATTATCTCAAATTCCACATTGATCAAAATGAAGTTTATCAGTTTATTTCAAGATAGTTTTAAATACCAGTATTTAAACAGCACCTTTTCATTGAGGATTACTCCAGATTTTTTAAATATTCACATTATTATTTTTGCGTCGCTCATATTACTGTTGCATCCCAACCTTGATTTGAAAGCCACCAAGGGTTGTAATTTCTCATCTTATAAAATTAAGCAAACACTTTTAAAAATCAAGCATTGGGAGAGAATACAAAATAGGGGAGCCAGATGGCAAATTATTACATGGAAGACCCTTTAGTTTGCTTCAACTTCATATTCTGATGTTTAATTAATCGAGTAATAATGAAAGTACAGACTGCTTCATTATCTTTGATATTGATGAGGTAGCCTTTTCAGGTTAATGAAGGCTTCGATTTCACAATTTCTCTTACATAAACGTCTAGCTCGATCTGAGCTACCTTTGTTTGAAATTTCAAAAATGTAATGAAGGATATTCCCAAAACTAAGGTGAATAAACAAACCAAATAATGAGCAGAGTTTTTGTACTTCTCAAAAAACATCCTCTACTACAATCATTGTGAGGAAAACTATTAGTTCCAACATACCTTTATCAGAAAACTATGATAAAAATATTATTCTTACAGAATTTTTGGAACATCTTATGATAGCAAAAAACTTCTATTTAACAATACTTTATATTATTTATAGTATTTTTTTCACTTGTGAGCACAGTCATGGTGAACTTATGGTCTATTTTAATCTAAAATTTTATTCAAGAATCGTTCAATACAATCTACAAAAAATCTATATTGGTTTTATTATAACAAGGTGATCAGTTTTCATATGAAAAATAAAATAATCTGAATGGGATGAGGGAAATATCCCTGAGACGTCCCACAAAGCTCAACATACGTTTTCCAGATCATCAAATCATTGTAAGAGATCCTCACGATAATGTATAATTTTAAAAATATTATTGTAATATTATCTTGTAAGAATAAATTTTACTGTAAATAAAAATTGTGATTGCGACTACAAGAATCGATTTTTCAAACAAATAAATTTATTGGAAAATAATGTCTTTTAATTTTTATATTCCTTCACCATAAATGTTCTCCTTGTATTTGATTTAATTATCAATCAAATATTATTAACGAAATTCGGGAAAGAAACAGCTTTGGGCTGAGCCTGTTGTTTTCTCTCAAATCATGTCATGATTTTTCTCTTTTCAATCAATTTTTTGGACTTACAAGAATTTTCGTCTGAAAATGACCCAGAAAGATTCTCGTTGAAAGAGGACTTTTTGTTGAAAAAGAATAATTTTCTTCATGATGAGACGTCATGGGGGTGTTGAAATCATGGATGACCCGTGAGGTGCGCTGAGATTAACATGTTTATCCTACTCAAGTGAATAACTGAATGGATTGTTAAAAGTAGAAGAATTTATACGTGTCAAAGTCATGTTATTCGATATTCTCCTCCTTTAAAAATTATGTTTTAACTTAAACAGAATGCATGCAACTTATTCGTAGAATTTCTATTGATGTGGTACTCTATACTCTATATGAGAAACGAAAAATCTATTTTCATGTTTTCAATTCCACTCCTTCATTACTATAAATAGCACTGAACTTTTAAAATACATATAGTTGAAAAGTTGATGGAACATTGGGAATAATCAAGTGACATTACATTACTCATAAAACTCAATTTTCTTGTACAGCAGTTAGGAAGTTCCCATAGATGAATGAATGAATTTTCGTGGTAAAGAGTTTGAGTGGCGGTCTTTGCATTATTAGATCTTTGCCAAGAATGGAAAGCGCTTCACGGTCCTACTAAGTAAACCAGCCAGCTTCTGCAATATGAAACTTCGCTCAAATTCGAAAAAAACCTGTCATGAAATGCATACAAGACTAGAAGCCAGTGATATATTTATAATGGAGTCATGCTTCCAGGATTTATGCTCTGTCTTATCCTCATTCTCCAAAACACTATCTTAACACTGCTCGAAGTGAAACTCTTCTTTTAGTTTTCCGTTTTTGGAGTCGAAATACAAGATATCGCTTGGTAAAATCTTAATTTATGAAGTGAGTTGATTTATATTTTACTCTATGACGATATCCTGCAGTAATTTCTGAGCTCAATTACTCGTATGAAAATGATTCAATAACGTCAATATAATTATCCAGCTAAGCTTCTCTGATAATCTTAATTACTCTGAATCGATATTGTTTCCAAACTATTCAGAATTTTGAATCTAGTGAACTTCAATCACAGTTTCTTTTTGGGTTTATAGAGGAAATGAATGAAATATTTTTCCTATATCTTCGGATCTTCGCACAACTCAGTATTGTTTATTCTAATTTCTGTCTTCTATTCATCGTGTCTTCATTTTTTGAAGGAATTTGTTGAATTGATTTTTGAAGATTGCTCACAACAATGGAGTATTCATTACGAAATTAAATTGAGTTTTTGGATCGAGTTCATTAGGCTTTGAGTTTTTTGATGAAGTGGATCATTATTATTATGAAATAATCATTTTAGTTTCCAAAACTTGAAGTTACCAGAATTCAAATATTACAGCCTCTAACACATTGTACACCAACATTTCGACCCTCGGTTGTACTGTTTGGTATTTCCGCATTTCCAATTAAAATAATTGATATTGTACATAAATGTGGTAATTCACAAATGAATGTAATTTATGATGAAAGGGCTCACATTCCTTGCCAGCAAATGAACCAGATAGATTTATAGGCAATATTCCACAAAACTAATATTCGCTTAGGCACAACGCCAAGATTCAAATGCAAAGCAAGTATGAGACTGGTTATTGTGTTTACCCAACCCTATTAATAATAACGCTACGATCAGACAGGGATTCATATCGGGGCGAATTGAGAAGGCTTACAACGTGAGAGTGTGTGTGTATATGGTATTGTAAGCGGAATCTCTTGCTTCGTAGTCTACCTTCTTCCCTCAGAAAGTGTGAAAACATAGCCGCGAGATAGTGACTGACGTGTATACGCCCTTTAGCAGACAACATTGTACGGAGCGAGCGAGAGGTTACAAAGGAGAAGCGGGCTGTTGTTACAGTAGGATAAAGAATGAGCGTATGTTTTCATCATTCAAATATTTCTTCTTTATTCAGTTGGAATGGGGAATGAGATTTCAAACTCTCAGTATAACATCTTTCATATCCATCTCTCGTAACTTACATGGTAAATCTATTTCAGCAATATAATATTATGTTTGAATCATTTTCATGCTAGAATCATATAATGCCAAATGCTAGGTGATAATCTGTTTTGAGTCACCTAAAGTAATAAGTATAGGAATATTGATGAGTATTTATTATGTACTATACGTGATAGATTGATATTCAAAATGCGTAGTTTTCAAATAATTACGTATTAGTCGAGATAATGAGAAATGTAACTATGATGGTAATGATTGGTAACTATGGAATCTATCATGCTGTCAATACATTAAATAAATTGATTGGTTTATCATAGTTATCGTGTGAATTGCCAGTTTTGAATAATAGTATTCAATATAGTTATAAAAATAATAATAAATAACATGCTATAGTTCAGTGGCATAGGGGGGAGGGGAAATGGTTACAACGGTCCAAACAAAATTATCACAAATGGTCCAAAAACAATATCGTAGCGGCTATCGCCAGTTTTTTTCATTTGTTGCTATACTTCAAGCAAGTTACATTATTAATTGAAGAGTTATTTTCCGCGGTTTCGCCAGTTTATCTTGTCAGCTTATTATCTATATAGCTAGGGAATAGAAGTACATCTCCACAAAATTCTTCACTATAAGCACATATTCACTATAAGTACATCTTCACTATAAGCCGACTTCTCGGAAAAAGCAATTTTTTCTCGCGATGTGATAAAAAAAACTGTGGAAAAAATGTGAAAAAACTTCCTCTTTGAACAATATAAGCTACAAAAAGGATTGATTAACAGAGAATTTGAATACCAATTGGAATATCAAGTTATTTCTACTTAAAAGTGTTTTTTTGAAATGGTGTTATTCACCAGTAGAAAAAAAGTATGGATACACTCAAAAATGCAGATCCTAATATTTTGGGGAATATCTAGCATGTGTTGAGACTTGTTCGACAATTACCATAGAACTTAGCCTATGATTATAACGTGGCTCTTCAGAAATGTGGTGGTAGAGTATTGAATCAATTCGACAATCACAATAGCTTTGGTTTACACTGCAGCCAGCGGAAGCGTTGTTTGAAAAGTCAATAATGAACGTTCACTTTGTATAGTGTTTGAGTGCACTGAGTTTGTAGAATCACAGTGAGCAATGCATTATCACTGAGCCGTATACTGAACAACTTACATTATGTAACAAAGCTGCGATTTCATGCATGTATTCCACTACACTGAACAACTATCGTCGATTAATCATCAGAGAAATATTGTCAAATGATCCTGAAACTAGATCTTGACCAGCGATCCCGAAATCAGTGAACACGTTTAATCATTCGATTTATCAATTGGTTGAATAATTGACTCGATATACAGTATGATGATTTATAATGTGGAGCTCGATAATAAAGGTAATATTTGTGAACAAAAGCTGTATTAATTTTAGTCATCATTTCCAAATTTTTCAATTACACCTGTAGTTCTTAAATTACGTGAGTAAATTATAAATTAATATTCAAAATTCATTTGTTTGGAATATTAATGAGTCTGGTACTAGTTATGAATGAATTTATATTAATCATTAACAGCATAAATATGTAATTTTAGTCATCATTTCCAAGTTTTTCTAGCATACCTGTAGTTCTTCAATCAAGTGAGTAAATAATTATCAATTGATATTCAAAATTTTATTGATTGGAATATTATTGTGTATGGAAATAGTAATGAATAAATTTATATTCATCATTTTAACAGCATAAATATGTGGGGTTAATAGATAATATCATCAAATTATCGCAAGGAAGCTCTCATGAGAGTTTTAACAACGCAGTACAGAACTTATAAATGTCAGACCGTTAATATAGTTCTTAAAAACGAGCTGTTCAGTATCATTAAGAGCGAATACTCCACCCTAAAAAATCTAATCAACATAGAATTACAGTAATGAGTTGTTTTAGTTTTCAGGTACTGTTCTAGCCATCAAATAGTGAAAGATGCATTAGTGTCCCTTTGATATGTTTCGAATGTGGAATAATACTGTATGTATACTGTAATCAACAGAGCAGCAATACAGTACAATAATTTCAGAAATGAGTAGCGTATTTCATCTACGAGATTGTAATGATGCATTCAACAGTGTGTTCGTCGCTTCTCGAAATATTTTCAGTAAAATTGAACATTTTCAACTTTACTCTCGTTTGTCACATATAATGGAGTGGGAGAGAAGAGAAGGGAGACAAGTTCATATGATAATAATGATGAGCAACCCTTATTCCTATACGCTGTCATCATTATCAAACAATATGAAAGAATAAATTCAATCTTCAATGTTCCCCTCTTTTGGATTTAATTACCAAAGAGATGGCGATAATGTCCATGTAGATAATTGAATGATTTACAATTAACACAATCAATGATCTCCTTTCAAACAAATTTCACCCAGTGATAATTATTCTCCAATTTCGTTAACATGTAACCCCCCAAGAATGTCACCCCCAATAGCAAGTGCATCCCCTTCATGAGATCACTTATCATAATGAATGATAAGTGATGTCACCTTGATGGTAACCCTTCATGTCACCCACCTCTTCCCCAAAGCTGTCTCCCATTTTAAAAAGTGGCATTTTTCTATTACGATTTTAAATTATAAAACAGTCAAGTAAAATACCTGTATCAAACTCACATTGTTGATGGATCTTTGAAAGAAATCATACGCCAGGATATACTAATTTTGTACATTAAAGCGAATGGATAATAAGTACAGTATTAATCAATGCTGTATATTTTCCATAATTTCACCCGTCTCGAATCGAGGTTTAGAATGTTGCGTGATTTTATATTACGTGCCCATTCATACACCGAACTGCGGTCGTCTTTGGGAGGACACAGTTTACATTGTAGCATGTTCAACTACATATCGATTTCATAGGAACATTATTGTCTGGAAACAAAATGGATGTCGTGAAAGACGATACTTTAAAAACATTAAAAGATGTGGTTTTATTAATTATAAAGAGATTTTTTATTTTACATCCATATTATGTTAAATGATTTTTAAAAAAAAACGAATAGCCTAATGAATCATCTAAAGTCCGAGTTATAAGCGAGCGTAACCCATCCACAGCAACACACTGATGTCAAACAAAGAATAAATGACAATCTTCATGGCGGTTTGTTTGGTCGTAGTTATTTTTAGACCATGAAAGAGATTTAACTGTTTGATAACTTCTTGTAGATAATTGAATGATTTACAAGTTTATATCTATATCTTCAATCAATGATGAGATTCAAACGATCAATAGAAGAGTGATAATTATTTGGAGTTTCGTAAACAACGAAAATTTCAAGAATCATTCTACTATCAGTGTGTTTTATGGAGATCACTTATTAATATCATAATGAATGATAAGGGTTTTTATTAGGCTATGTTCTGATTGAGCTTTATTTAACACATTTAAAGAATGTAACAATAAAATATTTCTATAATTGATCATTGTTTAAATTTTTTAAACAGTTAAGTTTTTCAAACTCACATTGTTCTTGATCTTTGAGCTGAAGCCCCAGAATATTTTTAGAACCTACTTTGTAAACTTGTACATTTACAGTATATAAAGTACAGGGTATAAAATCAAACATTTATACTCTTCCATAAATATATTCTCACGCTTTCTAGCATTACAGTAATGTTATGAGTTACAGTAACTTACTTTTGGAAGTTCTTTGTAAGAGGAGATTTCTGGAATAAATTATGATCCGAACTGATAATATAATTATTCTATTGTAATTCATAAGCAATATGAAAGAGAATGTAGTTTCTATGGCTTCAACAATGGTCAACTCGTACATCTTTTGTAAAACTCTTTTTCATCAGTTTATGAGTGTTTAGCAATTCAATCAGTGGAGATAGATAATTTGGGAAGCGGTTGTCTCAGTGGCAGAGGCGAGTCTAATCGGTGAGATTAGATAAGAGACAGCGCCTTCTACTCCCGTTGTAACGGTGACCAGCTCCTCATAATACAATAATACAATACCGGCTCCTAATGTTTTTTAATACAAAAAAGTATAAGCTTCAAAATTGCTTCCCGTTGGTTTGGAACCCACCTAAAGCTGTAGGTCCATTCATCTCTCATCATCATCATTCCCATTACCCATGCAGAAGCTTAGAGCTTATGTGGGCATCATCCCTAGCAAAAAAAAGATAAGGCTTCAGTTAATTAGAAACTCTTCTTACGTCATTACACTCTGATATTATATTGCATGTATTTATCTAAGTGTTTTTGACTTCGTCTCATGCTCTTGGTGAGCCATACGATAAATTAATAAATAAATTATATTGCATGGAAACTATGACACTGCATGATTATTTCAAACAGATCTCTTGTTTCGAAGAATAATCATGATTAGTAAATTAACATTTTTTGCTGGGGATGATGCCCACATAAGCTCTAGGCGTGTGCGTGGGTAATGGGAAGGATGATGATGAGAGATGAATGGACCTACAGCTTTAGGTGGGTTCCGAACGACCGGTTTTGAAGCTCAGAAATTGTATTTAGAGGAGCCTGTCACCATTACAACAGGAGTGATAGGCGCCGTCTCTTATCTAATCTCACCGATTAGACTCACCTGCTACCACTAGGACAACCGCTCCCAAAAAGTTAGCAATGACAGTGACTGTTACAGTCTCTATTCTGACACTCATCCTCAAAATACTTCTCTTGTTACACCATTAACTTTTCGAACTGTCTAGATTGAAGTCACCAACAACTGGTGCTGTGAAACGGGAAGCATCTGTTACAACTATTTGTGTCTCACACAAAGGACAGAAACGAAATATTGTGGAAATATCTCGCGGACGGGAATGCTATGTTGAAGGATGAGAGAAGTAAGTCTCAGATGAGAGGCTCTGGCACAACATGGAATCCAATTCAGTCTTCGAAAAATCACGCCTGTTTCTCTACAGAGAAACATATGTGATATCGGATCACTGTAGTGACTGAATTGGACTTGAAAATGATTTCGTTTCCAAACTCATATATTATTTGAGTTTTCAGATTCATTCTCCGACCCTGTATCATTTATTCATTCCTGTTTGGAAGAATATTCCAACTTCTGTTTCAAACATCTGTTTCATATCAGTAAACAACGCCAGAGCTCAAAAATATTCGAATGAAGTGAAACTGAAAAGATGATGAAAAACGTTTTTCCATTGTGGTGGCTTGGGACTTATTCAGAAATTGATCACAAACATCTAATAATTGCTTGGTAATATTTCAAACAATAACAATTTGATACATTCTTGTTATAACATTTGTAATAATGATTCGTTTGAATATTCCAAACAACTAAAATTCAATAATAATTCAACATGCCTTCCCATGAAATGAATTGGAGCTGCTCTATTGCTGAAGTTGATGAAATTGAGGGTTCTCGTATCTCTTGATAACGTGGAGTAGTGCTTGCCTTAATGGCACTGGAATGAATTTTTCATCGCAGCAGATCTCAAGGGATCAGCCATTGACAGTTTCCCCAAAGTGCTGATGCGCTGTTGTTTAAATTCTCAATTAAAACCGTCAAGGGAACTGTTGAAACAAGGAATAATAAACGTCCATTCCGCGGTATTCTCAAATAACATGGAATAATTGAATGTTGGATAACGATTGAATGAATCATCAGTGGGGATAACCAATAAATGGCCCATGAAATGAACCATTATAATTGCATTGTGGCGATTCCCATAAAACTCTAGCAGTTTGGTATTATTATCTAACGTATGTTCCATTTTTCTATTGACTTTTTGTAAGATAATTACTGGGAAAATAATCCAACCAAAACGAATAAAGCCATGAAACGAATAAAACAAATTTGATAAAGAACAAAAACTCTTGTCTCTCGCTTATAAGCTGATAAGCTATAGCTGTAGCTAATAAGTCGAAGTTTCTTATGATCCATAATACGTTGAAGAGGTAGACTGTGGCCAAAAAACTTTCTCAATTCCTCTCAAGCAACTAACTTAAAAATGTTTTATGAACATTTCTCTCGCCTTCTTTAAAGACTTATTTATTAGAGATTCCTCCAGCTTGACAATGATGTTTCAAGAGCTGTCTTGCCAACATTCCAAGCAATTCCAAGAGTCTGCATTATTAAAAAGCTTTGAGGAAAATACAAGATTATACAGTGAGAACGTGTAATTTGTCTTTTACTGTAAATTAAGAAATTTTTTAAACAATTCTGAAACAGCTCACAACATTGTAAGTTTGAGTGAGATATTTACGAGTCTCAATATCTAAAATTCACCTGAGAATCCAATTTGTTTATGAAAATTATGAGAATCGCTTGTCAAAACTCAATAGCCCAAAGAGAACAAATAAAGGCGTATTTGTCTATTCTAGTGAGTACTCACTATATTGCTACTTCTAAACAAAATCAAAAATTTTAAAACAACGTTTTCGTACTCTCAAATTCACAATCATAACATTCCTGTTTGAATTTCTCATTCACTCTATCCCTTCCACGCTGACCACTCATACTTTATACTCTTTTATTCCTTTGCTTCATTTGGACTATAATTCCATAGAATTTCAAAACTTTTCTGACAAGAGCAACTCAAGAAAAATGAACACAGAAAATTACAAACATTACTAATGTAGATTATTCTCATTACTTTAGAATTGGCCTTGTGGTTCAACAGACACCGGGATCAGTTTTCAAGTTTCCAATTCGATTGCGAAGGAATTTTTTTTTTTTTTTTTTTCAAAGATAGATTGCTATCTAGTCTTGAGACTAATGAGCAACTTTTTTCTAACCTAAACTACTAAGCACTTTTTACAAGAGTAATCCTCCTTAGGCTCTCTTATTCAAATTAATTAAATTAAATCTAAGTACACTACTGATGACTGTACTACATAGCTAGGTTTCATTCATTCACACCACTGCTCTGCTTTTTCACTGGACACAAGACACTTGAATCAAGCACTACACTAGTTCAAATGGCTTCTTCCTCTTGAGCCTCCTCACCAATCCTTCATGGTCTAGCAGCTGGATTGCTTCGACGTTGTGGTGTTGGTGGAGTCGGGCCTCGTGTTTCTCTGCATGCCTCTGGATTTCGGTGGATACCAGGTCAACTTGCAGGTCTCTATGCAGATCGCTGTTCCTCACGTACCAAGGAGCATCAACAATGTTTCTCAGCACCTTGTTTTGGAAACGTTGTATGACTTTGATGTTACTCTCTTTGGTACACCCCCAGAGTTGTATACCATATGTCCATACAGGCTTAAGTATCTGTTTGTACAGCAGTACTTTGTTTGGAATTGAAAGGGTGGAGTTTCTTCCAATCAGCCAGTAAAGCTTCTTGTATCTTATACCAAGCTCCTCTCTTTTCTTCTTGACATGAACCTTCCAGCGAAGCTTTGCATCCAAGGTCATACCCAAGTACTTGGCATCATTAGCATATGGTACAACCTGATTATTGATGGTAATTGGTATTGGTCCAGCCCTCTTATTCGTAAAATTGATGTGAACAGATTTTTCTTCATTCAATTTGATCTTCCACTTTACCGTCCAATCTTGAATTTTTCTGAGAGATCTTTGAAGTTTTGCTGTTGCACTATCGATGTTGCTATCTACAGCTAATATTGCTGTGTCATCCGCAAATGTTGCTATTGTATTATTTTCTAGACAAGGGAGATCACTTGTAAATAGAAGGTACAGAATCGGGCCCAAAACACTTCCCTGAGGAACTCCTGCCTTTATTTCATTGAGTCCAGAATATGCATCTTCATGTTTAACTCTGAAGTAGCGTCCTGTTAAATATGAATGCAAAATGTCTGTAAACTGCTTGGGGAGTAACCTTTTCAGCTTATGAATTAGCCCCTCATGCCAGACTTTATCAAAAGCTTGACTCACATCCAGAAAAGCTGCAGAACAAACTTTTTTTTCTTCTAAAGATTTTTCTATTACATTTACTATCCTGTGCACCTGATCAATTGTTGAATGTTTTTTTCTAAACCCGAATTGGTGATCTGGAATAAATTTCTTTCTTTCAATTATAGGTGTCAACCTCTTTAATAATATTCTTTCAAATAGTTTAGACAATACTGGAAGCAATGATATTGGCCGGTATGATGAGATGTCATGTAGTTGTTTTCCAGGCTTTGGGATCATAATTACCTCTGCTACTTTCCACATGCTAGGTACATATCTGAGTCTAAAACAGCATTTATAATATTAGTCAACTTCACTATTGCTTTTCTAGGTAGATTCTTCAACACTATCCCTGTTATCAGGTCGAATCCTGGTGCTTTCTTGGTGTTTAGTTCTTTTATTTCTTTTTTGACTTCCTCTAGTGATACATGTGTGAACTCTTGATTCTCCTGACTAACATCTTCTTCATTTTCTTGCTGGTCCTGACCGCGTGCTTCAAAAGTCATTACCAGATGATCAGCAAATGTTTGAGTCTTTTCTGCATTGTCTCTAGCCCAAGACTCATCCTGTTTTCTGATTGGTGGCGCATGCTGAATGGGTCTCTTCAGTTTCCTGGCTACCTTCCATAGAGATGCTTCCATAAAGGTGCTCTCATCACTTGTTAAATTTCTCAGATAATGATTTATTGATTCATTCTTAATTAATTGGATTTCTCTTCTGAGCTGTTGGGTCGGATGATTTAGTTGCCTTTTATCTTGTGAAGATCTTGTTTGTTGCCACTTTTTCCTAGCTCTTCTCTTCTCAACAATCATTTCTCGTACTTCTGCTGGGTAGTTATTTCCTCAGTTCTTCTTCTTAATTGTGGGTACTTGACCAGGCTGCTTGTTGCAAGTCAATGACAAATTTTTCCAGTTCTTCATCAACCTGCTCCTTGCTTCTCAATGGTACATCAAGGATTACTTTTCTTCTAGCATCTGTTGAAAGCATGTCCAGTCAGTATGAGTATTAACAAGCTCTGGACGGTCACTTTGTTTCTGTATGATAGTTTCACTCAGCTGTAGAAGAATTGGAGTGATCAGAATCAAGATCGAAACATTCCTCAATACTCAAATAGTTGAAACCCACATTTTAATCAAGAAAAATCTATAAGGTCTGGAGTTTTTCGTGTATCTGAAGGCCAGTAAGTTGGTTTTCCGTGAAATAGCCTCACATCCATAATCCCTAATCGCTTTATAGAGCTCTCTTCCTTTGGGTGTTGTCAAACGTGATCCCCAACAACTGTTTTTTGCATTAAAATCACCTCCAAGAATGAATTTTGTACCTAATGTTTCAAATAGAGCTATATATTCTTCTTTTCGGATGGAATGCCTAGGAGGGCAGTAGATAGCAGCCACAATTAACTTATAACTCCTTGTTTGAACAGCTACACTCGATAATTGCACTCTCTCAGTTTCATATTTAATTTCTTCATGGTGTTGAATACAATCCTTGATAATAACAGCACTTCCACCTCGCGCCCTATTACTGGGATGTATGGCATGGTAAGTCTTATATCCTCTAATTCTCATATAAGACTGTTTAGTGAAATGAGTTCCAGAAACTAAACAAATTAATATCTATATTTTGTATATTTAAAACTGCTTCTAGTTCTTGTTGTCGAGTGAGGAGTCCATTACAATTCCATTCAATTATTCTAAGAGCGTTATTCGTCATTACAGCTTAGAAGGTTTATTTTTTTCCAGCTTCTCAAAACGGGTTTGAAGATTGGAAATGATCTTTTTTTGATTATCTAGCTTTTGAAGAATAAGTTTCAACACCTGATTGATATCTCCCTCCACATTCTCAAGTTGGCGGCTATTTAAATGAGAACTATGATTGCCAACAACAGTTTGTGCATATGTTTTTTTACTTGAAGTAGGCATGCTAATTTCAATCTGCTTTGTATTTTTATTTTTCAAGGAGATTACCTGCTTGGTATTTTTTTCATCTTGTTTCGTAATTGGAATCTGACTAACTGGGCTCTTACGAGGGTTTGTCTTATTTTTTTGAGTTGCATTTCGGACTTTCTGCAGTTCAATAGCCACAGTGCACCCTCGGTAACTCGCTGGGTGAGCCTCTCCACAATGAACACATTTCGGTGTAGCATCGTTGGGTTTTTTGCAATCATTTGTTGAATGCTTTCCCGCACATTTCACACATCTTGGTTCCATATTGCAGTACTTTTGAGTGTGTCCGTATGCCTGGCATCGCTTACATTGTGCTATCAGCTTTGTCTTCTTTATTGTTTCGACTTCCACCTTACATCCGAGGACAGTCTTCAATTCAAATATTTTTTTAACATCTTCCTCGCAGCTGAAAGATATTAGGAACATATCCAGTGGTTCTTTTGTCTTCCATTTGAGTTTATTCACCACCTCCAGGACCTTGTAGCCTTGATTCTTCAAATCATCAGTTATGGACTCTGGACTGCATGAATGATGTAGCTTCTTTATCATTACTCTGATAGGTCGAGACTGCTTATTCTCGTAAGAATGCCATTTGTAGCCAGCATCAACCATTTGTGACGCTCCTGTACGTATCCCCATCTAGAACGCTGATTTTGAATGTATCATTACTAACTAGCCTGATTCAAACTTTATTAGCTGGCGACACACTATTCAAATCTTTCAAAAGGGAGTTGAAATTGTTTACACCATCCACGATGATAGGCGGAGGGGGCACTACTTTATTCTTCTTCTCCATGGCATCCTGATTTGCATTGGTTGTTGGCTTGTTCTTTGTTAGTAGAGGGGGTGAAAGTGACGTATCCATTTTTCTTTTCTTTGTGTTTCTGGACTTCACACGTATCCACTCAGTCTCCTTAGCTAACTCTTCTTCATCTGTTGAGAAATGCTTATTTTTATTTTCATTTTTCTCATGAAGATTATCTCCATCTGGAATACGAGGCTGCTTTCTATTCTCCTCCTTGTTCTCAAGAAGAGAGATTCTCTGGTTTAGCTGCTCCAGTTGCTTTTCAAGTTCTTGATTCTTGAGTTGAGTTATCCTACATTTATCTTCAGCTTCCTTCCAACTATTATACAATATTTGCTCGGTTGCTGTTTTCAGATGATTAGGATCGATAACCTTTTCCCTCGTAGGATGACCGTTGTTTACACTGCCGGTCTCCATTTCTTCTTCATTCACTTTTTCTTCTTCTTCTTCGAACTCCGGAATCAAGAATTTCGGTGGTTTGACGAATGACATTTCTATTGTTTAGAAACTATTTTCTATTGAATGAAAAATGTTTATTTGGCACTATGCACACCGCGCGATTGTGCCGCGGCCATTGACCGGCTGAACAACACAGCGTCGCTGCCGGACGCTCGCACGCACGCACACCCGCACGTTCACTCTTGTTCGCGATATTCCGCTGACGCGAATCTATTCAAGTGAATTTTCACTGACTCAACTATTTTCACTACTACTACACTACCACTACTCTATCACTAAAATGCTCTAGACATGCTACCTCTTCGACGTCTAAACGCTGACTGTGCGAAGGAATAAATACTTGAAAAAATTTCCATTAGGTTTTTTTCCAGCCCAGTGCGTTGCGGCTCGGATCGGACGAGATGACTGATGCATCTTGATGAGTAGGCCTACTTTAATGCTAAAGTTAATTATCTGGTTACACCTATATGATTCATCAGTCAAAACATTTTCATATCACCCGATCGGGGCCGGTCCGCACTGGAGTGAAAGAAACCTTATTGGGTTGAACAAGCTCATCTAATTTTGGTTCAATTATGAAGATGATAATTGATGCCCATAATGAAACTGATTTCATAATGATAGCAATATATCGGTTATGTTGTGGGTTACTATACACCGTCTCGTTATATCTGGGAAGTTCGTGGACCCTCAGCCACAGGCTCCAACTTTCGCACAAAGGACCGACAGCAGTTCATTTGGCGAGGGCTGAGGATGAAAACAATGGTCGCTTAATTGGGTCCAAGGTCCACTACTACGATACGAGACAATTTGTATAAGCTGGCCTGTTTCGTGTTACAATGTTCACCCTAATTTGCTTGACACTATCAATTCCATTCCAATGTGTGTTGGACATTGACTCTGTCGGTTTTATTCCCGAACAAAATAGGGTTCAGAATCACAGGGTTGCTATTTGTAAAACTACCTACCAATGGGAGGGTCAGGATGCGATGTTGCACAAATTCAATACCCAAGTGAATTTCAATAGACCTACAACATATTCACATACAAAACAATAGGGACGAGTCATGTGCAGTGAGTGCTGGGTCATTTTGTGTTAATATTTTATTGTGACGATTGATATTATATAGCTCTCTATTAATTTCAATGATATACAATCTATTGCCATATATTAAATAGAAATAGAAATAGACACGATAAATACTTATATTTCTAGTTCTATTTTTATAAATAAGATAAAATGGAACTATTATATGAACAATTAACATCACTACTCGTATGTAAAAATAAGAATAATGAAGATGAACTTGCCAAATTGATAATAATCACTAGATCACTATCAATTTCTTACTGGAATAACGACATGTAGTTAGTTATATTGACGACATTCACAACTTCAATCACTATATATGAATGCAAAAAGAAATAATTATATGAATTGATTTGGTACCAAGCAAACATCAGATCTATTCACTTCGTTAAGTTATAATTATGGAAGAGTGTCTACTGTAATCAATTTTAATTCAAGTAATTCTTTCATTCCACAGTTTTGTTAAAATCAGATTCGCCAATACGGTACTCTGCAACAACATAAGTTAATAGTGATTCTCGGAATCCGGTTTCAAACTCTAATTGAGATACTTCTAATGAGATTGGAAAACACACAAATTCTCTTTTCATTCCCAACTCGAATGATGAGTTCTGACAATAATTTGTAATAAAGCAGCCAACGAGAAAGAGTTCAAAGCTTGGTTCAACACCAATCAAATTAATTGGCCAATTCAAATAGATTACACGTTCACTCGTGCTTGGGTGCAATTGCACAATGACGTGGTAGATTTTATTTGAACATGAAGGGCATTCCCTTCTGATACAGTGACTAGTACATTTACTCTATTCCAGAAACGTTTAGTAGCTTCCGAAAGTGAACTTGCAGTTGAGGGCCCTTAATGACACTCTCGAGAAACCTTTTCACTCCTATGTGAGCCTCATTACAAGACTTTATTTGCAATAAATTCCGTGCTTAGAAGAACGCGTAAGAGCACCCACCTTTGAGAATAAATTGGATACACAGAGCTTTTAATGGTTGCTGTTCTTTGTAGAAGTATTTTCAAAGCCGCCTTAAATAGAAATATCAAGAGTTGTGTTGGAAAAACCGCTCTGAATCACTTCATTCAAGTGGACCACTTGGAAAACTCTACCTGAATCATTGCTTTCCCTGACTTTTCCGAAATCAACACATTTCCAATTGGTTCAAGCGAGCTGAAACTCTCTGAATTGCTTCTCCCTCAAGAATAAATTATTTCTTCCATGATTTTAGTGGCTAAGCCTGTGATTTTTTTTTGTATTATTTGAAAGTTCTTTGGAAAACTGATAATCTATTCAAAAATAAACTCTTATATTGGAGGTACGTTACATATTAATTGAAGGTATCTCACAACACAGAATCCTATCACAACAGAAAGACTTGCTTAATACTTCATTAGTGCATTATTCATGACGTAGGCCTAATCATTTGAAATTGAGCAATTTTCATTAATTAGATCGAAAATACAATATCATGGAAAGAAAAGGCAGGCGTTAGCCCCAAACTTCTTCTCTTCTAATATTTTCAATAGTCAGTCTGTATTAGCATAGACAAATTAACTACTTAATTAGTTGATTTGTACAGTTAATTTGTCTATGGTACGCTATTAGGTAATAAGATAAACGAATACAGTATTTTATTCAGAATATTATTGTTGTATGAGTTTGTTATGTAATTTGAGACCTTTTTATATAAATATGTAGTGAAAAATCTATAGAAACAATTCTCATTTAACTTTGTCAAAAAAGATGTTCTGCATAGGGAGTAAGGAATGGTATATTGGAAAAGGTTAATTTCAAATGATAAAAGTTCTGTTCAAGACAATGTAAGACGATAGAATATCTCGTAAGACAAAGTCCACCGATGAAAAATGACAAGCTGCAAAAGTACTGTAGAGCTTTTAACAACTTAATATTTCTAAAACATAAAAAATCTATAAAGTTGAGAAAGAAGCAAAAAGTTCAAAGCGATTCAATAGGATGAGCAAGTTTCAAATACGTTGAAGCAATCTTTTTAATTTACGATGTTTCCTTTCAACGTTGTTCTAGAATGAGCAGAGCATTTCCAGCGCAAATGCTTTTTCACAGCTTAATGCTTACAAAAACTGCAAGGATTATAAAAACTTTGCTCTTTATTCAAAAACAAAAAAAAATCATCTTTCAACTGCTGATTTCAACGGCCTTCCATTTTAATTATTCCTTTTGATAATGTTCGATTTTGTAATAAATAATGAAAAGTTTTTGAATTATCATTATTATATTCTCATAATACTTAAGGGGACGTTACTCAAGAGAACATTTTTCAGTCTTCTCTTTAATGTGTGAGAAAAGTTATGGAACTTTAATCCTCTCCAAAAAAGAATTCGTCACCCGTACTCTACCCTGACCCTATTGAAAACTCTGTTCTGAAAGCCAGTTTGTGTAACAAAAAAAAAGCTTTTAGTAAGAAAATGTTCTGATATAAATAAGAAGCCCGCCTCCCATTGCAATACATAATGAGAGTGAGTATTCAAACAGTTTGGTAAAAAAAGCAATGATAAACATAAATGAAAAACCCGCCTCCCTTATCCCTCCATTATGAGTTCACATTCTCCATGCGACTTTGAAAATTCGCATCATAGGTTCAGAGGTGTTTCTTTACTTTTACTTCTAGATCATAGTAACATTCTTAAGCATTGTTTCATTAGTTCCTTTACTCATACAAGAATGCGAAGAAATACTGGAAACCATGGACGAAGATTCTCTGAAAAGGGCGCCATGCCAAGAAATTGTACGTAAGAGAAGCGAGATGAATATGTTGTAATTCATACTTCCATAAAATTGACTGATTTTTAGACGTGGAAAATTGACATCGAAGAAATAATTTGGAAGAAATTTTGGGGGAGGGCGAGGGCGTTCAATCTCACCCACTTAAAATCACGAATTGGAAAGATGGTAATTTTTCAGTGTTTGAGCTAACAAGTGTTTATGAATTTTCTAAATTATTGAGCGCCCTCCCCCAAAATTTCTTCCAAATTATTTATTCGATGTCAATTTCCCACGTCTAAAACTCAGTCAATTGCAGGGGGGACGGGTGGTGGAACGACCGTTCCACTGGACAATTCTTTCTTAGTTTGATGCCATAGCGATAGCCTAAGCCTTTTTAAATCCAGCGGAACTCAAAGTATCGACTCAAATCTATTCATTTTTTACCAGGATGTACTATACAAACCTTTGTACTCTTCACCCTCCTATCTACACTTCTCAATAATTCAATTTGAATTTTAATTTTATTTATTGCCACAGTAAAAAATTACAAGATTACAATATAATATATGTATATTTATACAATTATGCAGGAAATATATTTCCCCACATAGACTCTAGATCCGTGCGTGGGGAAAGAATTCTTATATCCTAATATATTAATCATAAAAAAACTGCAGAAATAAGAACTGCAGTCAGAAATACAATATTTGATACAAATGTTCGATACGATAAAATAACAATATGGAAATACTGTGAAAAAAATTCTAAAAGGAATTAGTTGTCCTAATACAAGGCCCAGAGTAGTGATGTGGGTTTTTCATAATTCAGTAATGTTCACAAATAATTATTCAATTAAGTGATATCCAATCACTTGTAATTTGAAATTTTTTATCAAATAAAACGGTAGAAGTAAAATATGAATAAGAAATCCGACTACTATTGGACATTTTGTATCACAGGTTTTATGAAGAGATTTCATTTCGTGACTTACATTATTCAAGTCTTTTGAGAAAAAACTCATAGATGAAAAATTGGCAGAAAATTTACTAAAGTCCTTAAGTACTAATTAAGTAAAAATTTAAATAGATAGAAACCAACCTGGCTTACACCGGTTTGTATTAATCGGCAACTACTGAATAAATAAATTAAACATTATTGAATTGATAAATGATTACGGTTGATTAGCGTTATAATGGAGTATTATAAAATTTTTAATATTCTATTTTCTCGTCATGAGCCAGTAACAAGCTTTTACGAACTTTGTGAGTCATAGCCTACTGCTGAGCATGAATTGGCGGGGATCTATCATTCATTAATACAAAATAGGACATTTTCTGCACAGGATGGGGAAATGCGATTGAAAAGAGTAGCCAGAATTCAAGAAGATCCGTGAAAAAAATACTCTAGTCCGATTATCATCCTCGGTATTTTCCAAGTTCATCGCTCCTTTCCGCCACAAGTGGGGAGTGGAGATGGATTGAGATGGATGACCAGCAGCTTATAATAGCACACGATTCCTGCTACTGCTTTTGAACATGACCAGACTAGCAAATTCAATCGAAGTTTCCTCGCTTTTCTTTTTCTTATCTAATCCTATTTTAATATTGTGATTTGAGGAAAGTCATCAAAATTCGAATTTCTAAAGTGGTGATATATAGTGAATCTGGTAATAAGATCTGAAAAATTCTAAAAAAAAAAAATTGTTAATATCTATGTCATAATAAACATGTTCAGCTCTCCAATTTCTGGATATGATGCATGGAATATATTTCCCCACACAGACTCTAGATCCGTGCGTGGGGAAAGAATTCTTATATCCTAATATATTAATATTATAAAAGAACTGTAGTCAGAAATACAATATTTGATACAAATGTTCGATACGATAAAATAACAATATGGAAATACTGTGAAAAAAATTCTAAAAGGAATTAGTTGTCCTAATACATGGCCCAGAGTAGTGATGTGGGTTTTCATAATTCAGTAATGTTCACAAATAATTATTCAAGTAATATCCGATCACTTGTAATTTGAAATTTTTCATCAAATAAAACTACAGAAGTAAAATATTAATAAGAAATCAGACTACTATTGGACATTTTGTATCACAGGTTTTTTAAAGAGATTTCATTTCGTGACTTACATTATTCAAGTCTTTTGAGAAAAATACTCATAGATGAAAAATTGGCAGAAAATTTACCAAAGTCCTCAAGTACTAATTAAGTAAAAATTTAAATAGATAGAAACCAACCTGGCTTACACCGGTTTGTATTAATCGGCAACTACTGAATAAATAAATTGAACATTATTGAATTAATAAATTATTATAGTTGATTAGCGTTATAATGGAGTATTAGAAAATTTTTAATATTTTATTTTCTCGTCATGAGCCAGTAACAAGCTTTCACGAACTTTGTAAGGCATAGCCCACTGCTGAGCATGAATTGACGGGGATCTATCATTAATTAATACAAAATAGGACATTTTCTGCACAGGATGTGGAAATGCGATTGAAAAGAGTAGCCAGAATTCAAGAAGATCCGTGAAAAAATACTCTAGTCCGATTATCATCCTCGGTATTTTCCAAGTCCATCGCTCCTTTTCGCCACAAGTGGGGAGTGGAGATGGATTGAGATGGATGACCAGCAGCTTATAATAGCACACGATTCCTGCTACTGCTTTTGAACATGACTAGACTAGCAAATTCAATCGAAGTTTCCTCGCTTTTCTTTTCCTTATCTAATCCTATTTTAATATTGTTATTTGAGGAAAGTCATCAAAATTCGAATTTCTTAAGTGGTGATATCTAGTGAATCTGGTAATAAGATCTGAAGAATTCTAAAAAAAATTGTTAATATCTGTGTCATAATCTATATATCTAGTGTCTAATATCTATGTCATAATAGATACATAATAGATACATGGAAAACATTTTCCAGTTCAGTGTGCTGTGCTCAATTTCTGTTCCGTCTGACATAGTTTTCTATTGAAAAGTCACCAGTTGCGAAGGGCACATTATACACTAATTTTATGACAATTTTAAACGTTCACGTTGTAAGTGTTACTAACTATTGCCATTTCAAATTTTAAAAAGTCTTCCCATTTTTAAAACGAAGATGCCGAAATGATCTCTAGGCTTGCGCTTGAGTAATGGAAGAGGTGATGATAAGTGATGAAATCAACGACTACTTTTCTTTTCAGTCAGCCTTCACTGTCAGCTCATAAAACGTATCCGAGAGTGGCCCGAGAAAAATCAATTCTCAGTCAACTGGGATCGAACCAGGAACCTTTTACTTATCAGATCAGCGATAAACCAACTCACCTGCGGCCACTCCAAACTCTGTAGTCAATCGCTTTGGGGATGCGGTTGGTTTAGTGGTCGTGCCGGTGTCTAATCGCAAGATTAGATAAGAGATTTGCACCTGTTACTTCCATTTTAAGGGTGATATCGTTTAGTTTTTCCCGCTGAATGTCATTCATTCATGATAATAAAAATCGCATCCCGTTGGTTCGATACCCACCATAAGCTGTAGGTTCACACATCGCTCATCATCCTTTCCATTACTCATACACAACTCATATTTTTTTCCATTACTCATTACTCACAGCAAAAAAAAAAAAAGAAGGAAAACAGGAGTCGGTCAATGAATAAAAAATACTACATTTCATAACTATGCCGCCCTTTATGTTTTATTGCTGTCAAAAAAAGAGACAACTTTCTCTTTCAACAATTTTTTTAGATATCCATGATAGCATGATTAATACAGAAAATGCCACTAACAAATTTCAACAAAACAGCTTTGACGGGAGAAAAATATCAGATTGCAACTCAAATTTCCACGACTTGTCAGAAAGTGTAACAGTAGCGTAGCCTACAGTGGGAAAAATTCAGTTCCAGCAGCAAAGGACCCGAAAGTTGTCAGCTCAATAAAATATTCATACGCAGGCAATGCTGAAGTTGTAATCAAATGTCATTTCAGCGGAAAGCGGATATGAACACACATGTGTTGCAAATTCACTACTCGACAGTTAAATTTCCTGTACTGAAATTAAATTACCAATATGCTGAAAGGTCACATAGTGCCGTGTCTCCCAAGGTACTACAATTTGCTTAGCTTGCCAAACTTGTTGGTGACAAAACTTGGAGCGATCAAGATACTTTATTCCTATTCTTATCTAGGGCTATCGGCTGAGAAAAGGCACGGAATCGCAAAGGGAATCAGAACTCGACAAAAAGTGAGTGGGAAATTCAAAAGGGCAAAAGGAAAAGCCATGTCTGAAGAGATGTTCGATTAACAAGTTCAGCAGTCGGGAGAATAAAGTTTGGAATTGGGGAGAAGGACCGGAAAGGAGAGGCTACGATGAAGAGAGAGAATTGTGAAAGTAAGAGAATGAATGAGAGAGTAGATGAGAAAGAGAGTAGTGGGAAGCCATCAGGAAGCGAGAGTTGCTGCTACTCGATGAGATAAGAGCAGAATCATTCTGTTACTGCAGCTACTTAGGCATAGCCTTCAAGCCATTGCTGATGCTGATGTTAATTCGATCTGCTTTGGAAAGCTGTCAGTAAGTAACTTTCCATTGCAACAAGCTTCAACACTGCTCTTACTAACTATACTTTCAACTAATGCATGCAGCACCAAGGACGACACATTAGAATCTTCCTCCAGTTTTTATTCCTTATCACTCGTTTCCTCCCTCTTATTGAAGCTTTTTTCTTTCAACGTCATTAACTCGGCCACTATCAATCCCGTGGAATGAAAAATGTATCACAAATGAAACTACGAACATAGATAAAGAAAATATAATTGTAGTTATTCAATTGTAAAAATTGCAAGTTTTCAATATTTATATAGTCTATGCAGCACTATGCCATAATCCAACATATTTAAATCTTTATAGGCATTTGGTTTTCAATTTAACACATGGAATTGAAAATATTGATTCACTTATTTGTTCATCCATTGATTTGATATAGGCGTAAAATCGGGAGAGAGTTTGGGAGAGGAAAAACAGGCACATCCCATACTGTTTCTCTCTAAAAATTTATTAATAATGTAATTTTGAATCCTACTAATACACACAAACACAATACCATATGAATATCAGAAATATTGTGATAATATTCACATTATACCTACGTGTTTTTTTTTTGTTTTTTTATACCTACGTGGTGAATATAGATCGGTACGTTGGAATATTGATAATCGATCGCTTCGGATGAGAAAATTCTATCTTGCGCGACTTCATCATTTAACAACACGTAAGTGTGGTAAGAGAGGTGGAGAGAAAGGAGCTGGAGCCTATTTAATTAAGTATCGACAAACAGCAGTTGGTTTATGGGCCCTGAATTATTCTCAAAGGGAGCTAATTGTGGACAAATCCATTTCACTTACCTTGAATGGTCCACTGACCGTCGTTTGGTGCATCGAATTCATTGCTCAGGCTATTATAAGACTCCTGAAATATTCATCAAGTCCTTCCAAATTAACTCACTAAAAGCAGTTATTCCGGGGTAGAAATGAGCTCCTGCTCTTATTTACTAAAAGCTCTGATAAACAACTTTCAAGACTCTATGCATTTACGTCCTCGATTCAGTACTTAGGCTACAGCTCTTATTTACTGAAAGCTCTGATGAACAACTTTCAAGACTCTATGCATTTACGTCCTCGATTCAGTACTTACAGTCATTTTGAAAACCAAGAAATACGTATGTGTATAATTTTAATACTCAATATACTCAATTCAGGTAGGTAACTTATTAAGAAATTTGAAATCAGAAATTGTTATAACTTTCTGCAATGCTGTATTAGGAAGGCAACTCATAATGCAGCTATAATTGTCTTCAACCAGTGAATTCATCATTTCTAAAATACTTTTCTTTTTCACAATTTCTTCAGCCATCAGAATTTTAAAATACATTACCACAGAGAACAGACCATAGAGAGTATTGCTCATCTACGATATTACTTGGTCAGGCAATTTAATAGAAAGATCACCAGGATACACATTTACCAGAGCCTTACTTTTCTCCATTATAGTTAAACTGACCTATGACAGTATCTACACCTTTTCCAACTGTATTTGAGAAAGTGTCAATTCAATTTGAGAAAGTATCAGTTGTAATTGAGAATAGTGATTTGTAATTGAGAAAACATCAGTTGTAAATGAGAACAGTCAATTGTATTTGAGAAGATATCACATGTAATTGAGAATGGTGAATTGTAAATGAGAAATCGTCACATGTAAATGAGAAGTTGAAAAGAGAAGAGAAAATGAGAAGGTCAGCTGGTTCTTTAATTTGATTTCTCAATTACAACTGACATCTTCTCAATTTCAAATGATACTTTCTCATTTACAATTCACCATTCTCAATTACATGTGATATCTTCTCAAATACAATTGACCGCTCTCATTTACAACTGATGTTTTCTCAATTACAAATGACCATTCTCAATAATTACAATTGATACTTTCTCAAATACAACTGGAAAAGGTGTAGTGCTGCGTTGAAAACTTTCACTTCAAATGATTTTAAAGGGTCGTCAATCCTGTCATCCATAGTCCATACTCATACATAACTCATGCTCATCAATGAAGCGTTTGACAATTCGCTTTCGTTTATTTTTCATGTTGCAAGCTATGCCCGACGACACGACTGAGCTTACTTTTACTTAACTTTTATTCAGATTTTCACATAATAATCGCAAAACAAATGTTCAAAATATTATTAATCTATTTACCTGCAAGGAAAAATCCTGTGCGCAGGTAAGAGTCGCTAATATAATAGATAAATAAAATCTTAATGAACTGTCAAGAAAAAGTAATAAAGAGAATATAAAAAAAATACCAAGGAGAAGAAATAGAGTGAGTATGATAGTATTAGATGGTGAAAAAGAAAGAGAGAGAGAGAGAGAGAGAGAAGACAAAAGAGAAGAGAAGAGAAAAGATGGCAAACATACTATTGAAATAGGACATGAATCATTCAAAAAGTCATTTTCCACAATTCCACTGGACATTATCCATTCAATAATTTCATTTTTTAATTTTTTATCAAGTTTCCTATTTGTATTTTCAATAAAACTGTTTGGAATGAAGTTGATCAGTTTGTTTAAAAAATGTTTGGCTAACATTGTTCAACATCATGCACATGCGCATTGGAATTTTGCAATTAAATAACGTGTTTTGTAGGCTATGTCTTGTTTGTTTGTATTTTCTTATCTACTCTCGGCCGTTGAGAGGTTGAGTAGCCACGTGAACCTGACACCTCGAACATGATCGGCGTCGTCCTGTACTCATTCTGAGAGGTGCCAACTTGTCATGGGTACAGGTTGACGCGCAAGCACATGAGTTGTTAAGTTGTCGTGTGCGGTGCCGTCAACCTGACACCCCCAGCTCAGGAGGTGTCAACTTGTCGGGGTGCAACCTAGACGGCATCGGTTGAGGTGTCAGGTTGTCGCCTATGCTAACGACAACCTGACAACTCACCTGCTCGCGAAATCACCACAAGAAATCTGCTGGCTCCTATATTAAACAATTTTTCAAAATAAAAATATTTCAAGTTTTTTAGTTTTACAGTGCCAAACTAGAAGACATGCTAGCCTAATTCAATATTTCTTCATTTCATTGCCTTTTGCCTTCGCTCCAGTAATTTCTGAACCGGATCAAGTACCAGCAATTTTAATTACCAATTTTAATATTTGAAAATACTGTAACAGTATATTCACTGTTTTCGAATTTATCGAGGTTCAGCTGAAGCTTTACTTAACTGAAGCAACTTAATTTTTATTGTGACCATTGAGTTGTATTTCCTAGCTTATTCTATCAATTTGTATCAATTAATCAATGATAATGTTTAGTTCAGAAACATTAGGCCTATAAATATGAACAGTATAAAATTAATCATGAATAATTTTCAAGTTTTAAGCATGGTAAAGCTGAATTTCATGAAGATGGAAAAGAGGGAACAGAGTGCCTTTAAATCAAGGTTAAATTCAAATTTATTGTCATTCTTTTTTTTACAAACAATTGAAACACAAACATTCTTATAAACTAATTTGATCTTTAAATATTATAAATAAATATGTCACTTTCAGTCAAAAAATACATAGAATAAATTCATAAGAATAGAACAAATTCCAGATCGAGAAATAATAGTATACTCATATGCAAATCTGAACACTACAATGGGTGTTTGAATCAATTTCACTATTGATTCTGAGTTAATAGAAATAAATGTAAAAAATAAATAATCATTCAAATAAATCATTTAAAGTACAACATTATAATAACTATAATTATTGAAATCAACTCAATTAATAAAGAAATCGAACAAATTAAATCACTCAATGAACATCAAAAAGGACTTAATAAAACATATTCCACATTTTTAAACTGAACGGAACTATGTCTGCGAAAAAATTCACACAAGAGAGAACATCATTGTAAGGGCTTAACATACGTACACCCTCACCAAAAAAAAAAAAAAATGAAACAAATGTAGGTACCGTACATTAAAAAATCAAACTACGAGTATTATTAAATAATACAATTCCTCCTCAGAAACTGTCAAGAGATACTCTGGTAGACTGTTATGAAATTTACTATTCTAATATATACGTAAATAATATTTGCGATGGCAAAACCATCTGAAGACACAGCCCTTGGTCGTTAGGCGGCGAACTACAAGGTCTATTCACACATGACCGAAGCGACTACGATTCGCCGGCAGCATTTTCGTTCTGCGCATGCGTTACGAGCCCAATGCTCTGATTGGTACTTGTCCATCGTTGTTGCCGAATACTCAGATTTCTGTAAATTCAGATTCATTGAAAATACAAGAGGAAGCCGAGCATTCGTCAACAACGATGGACCAATCAGAGCATTGAGTTCATGACGCATAAGCAGAACGAAAATGCTGCCGCAGGATCGGAGTCGCGTCGATCATGTGAAAAGAGACCTTAGATGTACTTTCAGTTTACGAGAATAAACTGTTTCATAATCAAGTAGTTCACAGCTTGGTGTTTTTTTCTCCTGCATGCTTTCTTGAATATACTTTCATTTTTCCTGATGGAGCTGTTTTGAATTCACAAAGCTTACAGCTGAAAGGTTTTTCTGCAGTAGGCCTATACGTAATTGGATTTACATTTTCAATTCTTGATTGAGTTGTTTCAAATTTACAAAACTCACAAGTTGAGGGTTTTTCTTCACTATGCATTCTCAGATGTACTTGCAAAAACCTTAATCTAGTTGTTTTATAGTCACAAAGCTCACAGCTAAAAGTTTTCACTCCAGTATGTATTCTTTGATGCACTTTTAAACAATATGGATCAGCCGTTTTATAATCACAACACATACAGCTAAAAGGTTTTTCTCCAGTATGTTTTCTTAGGTGTACTTTTAAGAAACTCAATCTAAATGTTTTGTATTCACAGTACTCACAGCTGTGAGGTTTTTCTCCTGTATGCTTGATTCTTAGATGTATCTTTAGAGCACCTGATATAGTTGTTTTATACTCACAAAAATCACAGCTGAAAGGTTTTTCTCCTGTATGCTTCCTTAGATGTACTTTTAAACAATTTGTATCAGCCGTTTTATAATCACATAATTTACAGGAGAAAGGTTTTTCCCCTCTATGCTTTCTTAGATGTACTTCTAAAGAATGTGAATTAGCCGCTTTATAATCACATAATTTACAGTTAAAAGGTTTTTCTCCAGTATGTACACGATGATGTATTTTTAAATTACCTAAGAGAGCTGTTTTAAAATCACAAAACTCACAACTGAAAGGTTTTTCTCCTGTATGGTTACTTAGATGTACTTTTAAAGCAGTTGGAAAAGCCGTTTTGTACTCACAATACCCACAGCTGAGAGGTTTTTCTCCAGTGTGCTTACGAATATGTATTTTTAATTCACAATATTTTTTTGCCTTATAATTGCAATGCTCACATCTCAAAATCTTTCTTCCATTGCTTGATCTAGAGAGAATTTTTGATGAGAATTGTTTTTCTGTCACACTATGATTAGCATCACATTTGTTCGATTTGGCTGCCACATGTGTTGTTCTGATATGTTTGCTGAGACCACTGAATATTGCACATTTGTAATCACATTGCGTGCAGCTGAATAATTGTGAGGGAGCAGGCTGCGGAGGTTTGAATAATTGGTTCACTGACTGATCAAGTCCTGAAGAAACTGAATTTCCACTTTGCTCAACATTATTAACAGTAGGCAAATCAGCCAATAATGGTATTGGATCATCTGTAGAATCAGAAAAAAAAATACTAATATTAATTCAACTTAAAGACAATATTCATAGTATGGAAGGTACAAAAAATTAACTGGTGGTCAAGCTTTGTTGATTTCAAAGTCACGTAGGAAACTGGGAAAACATCAAGATCATCATACAGATTGTTTTGACCGACTGCAAGACATGAGCTGCTGGTAGTTCAACAAGGTGATGAATCAGAACAGCAACCTAGTGGCATTGTCACGAAACAGAATCAATTTTAAATGAGAAATTGGGACAAAATCGTGTTGGAAAGCCTTGAGTTCGTTTACAAAAACTTCATTGCTTATCATTTTTATGAAATCTTATTACAAATTATATACTGGGGCCAAAATGTATGAACTGTACTTAAAGCAACTTATCAGAATGTATCTGTAGTAGAAAATACTAATGACTGATTTTTACCCACAAATTTCAAGTTGCCTACTTGTATATTGAATATTAGTAAATCAACAATATTGAAAGAGAATTGTTCCTATCTTTGCATGGTGCATAAGTCTGTGTAATCCTTTAGATGACTTGCAATTCCCTGAATGTCTCGTTTTAAATTAAAACTGGCAGCTGAGAGGTTATTCTCCTGTATGCTTTCTCAAATATGTACTTCCTCTACAAATATATACCTGTATGTACTTCAAATATTTTTGTAATATAATAATCACAAAGACCCACAGCTGAAATTTTTCTCCTGCCATGTTTTCGCATATGTACTTTCAACAGACTTGATGTGGTTGTTTTTAATTTAAAAACTCACAACTGAAAAGTTTTTCCCCTGTAAACTATATTAAGTTATGGAACTGTATTGAGCAAACGCCTTTTTTTAAAACAATTCTTCATTTATAACACAAAATACATAACGTGATAAGCATGGAGGCGCAAAGTGCTCGTTACAAAATCTGGACGGAGACTAATTAAAAACTATTAAGATTGACTAAACAATGGAAGGGGGTTACCAGATGTAACTTTAGATGAACTTTCAAATAAATTGGAGTAACTGGAGTAATTTTAGTTGTATAATAGTAAAGTTCAAAAATAAGCAATTTTTAACCGGTTTGTAGTTTAGATGCAGATTGTTTTACTCCTTCTACTTACTATTTTTTCAATTTTTTGCTGTGGTGATGCCCACATAAGCTCATAGCTAGTGCGTGAGTAATGAGAAGGATGATGATGAGAGGTGAGTAGACCTAAGCTTTAGGTGGGTTCCAAACCACTGGGAAGCGATTTTGATTCTCATGAATGAAAGAAATTCAGCGAAAAAAGGCCTCAAACTGAAGTGGTAACCCTTACAATGGGAGTAACAGGTGCAAGTCTCTTATCTAATCTTGTGATTAGACACTGGCACGACAACAAAGCCAAGCACTTCCCAAAGCCAATCGCATTTGATTCGGTTGCTGCATGAGTTTGTCTCTTATGTTTATAAAGAACAATGAGTATGGTACATTAATTTGTACTCACACTTTGCGCAGCTGTAGAGTGGTAAGGAGTTTGGCTGCTCAGGCTGCAATTTGTTCACCGACTGATCAAGTCCTGAAGAGACTGAATTTTCACTTTCCTTGTCATTGTTATCCGCTACAGAGTGCTCAAAAGTAGGCGAATCAGTTGACAATACGTTCAGTTCATCTTGAGAATCACAAAAAAAGAATACTAATATTAATTCAACAGCAAAACAGAAAGTGCCAATCATACAGAGGAGATTAATACCACTATACATTATCATATAAATAGATTGAATATTCAGGTAAATGTTGCCATCAATGTACGTAGAAGTTACATTATACATCAATAACAATAAATCTTCATTTAAAAAATTAATTTTAAATGGCTTATTAGTGTTCCACCTGAAATTATTAAGAGGTTATTTATTGTCATAGGTTAACTTCATTGTAAACTGAACAGTATAATTTATACTATACACATGGATTATTTTCATTGCCTGATTGGTGAGTAAATCTGTTGAAAAAATCTTTCAACTACATACTCCTGCTTGCAAACAAATTATTGATAATTTAGCGATTGTAGATTTGATAAAGTTTCCAATAGCCTTAATAAGGCCGGTATTAGACTATAATAGTACTGTATCATATATCTATCATCAAATATTTGATGATATATTCTCTCTGGGAGAACATATTACATCGACATAATTATAATCATAGTTCAACTATTAATTATAATATTTTGTCCATTACACAGTAATATTTTTCATCTCAGATATTTGATAATAGATATATGACATAGAACTAACTTATTTCAGTATTAGAACTAGTTATTATAGTGTAATACCGACCTAAGATAATGTTGAGATCAAAATCATAAAAAAATTTCAAACTATAGAGGCTTTGTGATATTGATACAACACAAGTTCACGATGTGCAGCGTAAGAATTTTCTAAAATTCTTAGTTTTAAATAGTTACAGTACTATTTTGATTATCTGCAGCTGACAGAAGCTCAGTCGTACATTGTACAGTGATTACTGGTCACTGTACTACTTTCAGAAAAACCTTTCTAAGCTCTATGTGTCATTTCACAAACTAACACTTGAGGGATTGAATAATTCAGTACTTTTTATGCCAACCGATAGTGCCAAGGGAAACTATTTTAGGTTTTTAATCAAAGTTCTCCTATTTAAAATGATTATTTTTGAAAATCAAATAGAGCCTGCACAAATTCGATTTTTTATTTATCTTTTGGCACAAACCGCATCAAAATCGGTCCACTCAAACTCCTCCACGAACTTTCTAAAGTCGGGCATGAAATTCTTTTCATATATAAGATTATGTCGAAAGTATAAAATAGGATGATAAAAACATAGAGCACTAATCCATCAGAAATGTATCCCAAATTTTCTAACCTTATTTCCATCTATGGAATAGGCCAAATCACATACATTTATACGTGTTCTATGTCAAAGTTAATATCCGAAATTAATAAAACATTTTTTTGAGTTTTATACATCTTTAAAATCCTCTCTAACAAGGGACACGTACAGTAATTAGATATTTCACACAAATATAATCAACCTCAACGATTTCTGAGACCCTGTAGCCAAGCACGGGTGACCTGCTAGTCTCAAATGAATATTATTGAAGCAGCTATCATATAATTTTAGCCTGGCTTTCAATAGTTCCTTGTACTATGCACTTGATTACATAGCTTCAGGAGAACACCAATTATTTTTTTCTCACGTGATCAATATACTGCATCTCAGCTAGTATCTTGTATAGCTAGTACCTCAGGTGTCAATATACTGTCAACAAACTCACCTTGTTGTTCTTCTGCTTCTCTTTCTTCTACTTCTTCTTCTGCTTCGTTGATTAATTTATCTCCGATGGACATTTGATATGAACTGTCAACTTCATTCCACATTTTGCTGGCAGCATCGCACGCAGGCTCTGACTCCATCTAATTTTGTCAGAGAAAAGGCATAGTTAAAAAATTATCACCTACATTTATTATACAGTAGTAGACTATCTAGGTGAAGAATACAATAATTCGTTAGAAGCAAAAAAGATTGAATGTTTCTCGTATTTCAATTTAAGCTGCGTACATGTTATAAAAGAACTTGATTCCAGCTTGAAAATTGATACCCTAAATCTCAATTGTCTTGGAATCGGGTTTCTCACATTCAGAAAAAGATCACAGATTTTGGACGCTTGCCACTTTCCCAATTTGTGGCACAAAACCTTCCTATCCTGAATCTATGCCTGAAGTTATGCATTTGTTTAAATGTATTTTTAACAAAGTTGACATGATTAAAACAATTTATGAATGATTTATAGAATTAATGCCATTCATGATCTCATAAAGGTAAGTTACTCTAATGTTACTCAATATATAATCATAAGTATCATGTACAAATATAATGGTTCTTCAAACCATTAGAAAATTCTAGATTCAACTAATTAAATCACTAATTGAATCTTCAATTGTTTCTTCAAACCAATTATAAAAATTATAGAAATCAAGCACAGGAAAATTTCTACTGGCATAGTCCAATCATAAACAAGACATGAAGCGATAATAAATGTTTGATGGATTACCTGTTCCACTTCCAATTCGTCATGGGGCTCCATCTTAACTTCAACAAATTCGAATTCATTTTCACTCTCACGCATACTACTGCCCAAGTCTGATTGTTCCTGTAGAAATATAAAATAGAATTAAATTATTATAGAAAATGCATAGGCTACTAATTTATATGAAAGGAAAATTCATGACCTAGCATGAATCACAGTTAGCAAGGACAAATCTTCAACTATTGAATAAAATTATACAGGTTTCAGTGTCTGATGAAATATGTGATAGTTAACAATATTCTAGTGCGTCATCACTCATAGCTTAAATAGAACAAATCGATTCATTTGAATATTTTGTAGAATTTAGGACTTGTAAATTTCTCAATACATGTTACTGAAGCCTACGTGTAATTCACAGATCACAAACCAATGGAGTTTTATAATAAAAGCAAGGATCGATGAAGAATTGAGAGATCTTGTATATTACCTTTCACAATTCAATTCTATGAGACCTAGGTAACTAACACAACTTACTGCGTGTCGATTTTATTCATGTTTTAGAACCGAATTGGCAAATATTAATATGCAACAGAATGATCAATTACATCATATGAAGTGGGCTGATGGCCTGTTTTTCTCTCAAAGATCCTTAATATCTTAACCCTAGAACGGACGGGCTGGGTCTGTGACTGTGACAATCCAGGCAATGGTGGATTGTTTGCAGCTTTCTTTGAGCATTTTCGTGGATTGTTTGATTTGTTTTTTCCTGAGACTCTTAGGCCATATCGCTCCCAAAGGACACAGAAAAGGCCCAGGCGTCTTGATGGCCACAAGGAGTGGTATACCAGTGAACTAGCCAGACTCAAGGGAATCATGCTCACTCTTAAGAACAGGAGTGACAATGGAAGTGCTGATGATGCTGCTCGTTATCGACATTTCAAGCAGTTTTACAAAAGAAGGATTGAACTGGCAAAGAAGTTGGCTACTGAGAAAAGGATTGAGGATGCGCCAAACCGTTGTAAGGCAGCATGGGATGTGAAAAATTCCCACAGATCCATGCCCCGGATAAAGATTGATTTTGCAAGTCCTGATGCCTTCAATGATTTTTTCATGGGATCGGTTAGGGACATTGTGGGAGCCCTGCCCAATACTGCAGTTGACCCTATCATGCTGCTTGCTGACAGAGTTCATCGGGGAACAGAACATCTCTCCCTTTTCCACCCCACTGCGCCGGCTGCCCTGAGGCGAATTGTACGTTCTTTTAAACCATCAAAGAGCCCAGACGTGTATGGCATGTCTGCTAGCATGCTTTGGGAGGTTGTGGATGCCATTGCGGTTCCCCTTGCTGCATCAGTGAATGAGTGCTTGAGATCTGGAGTTTTCCCTGAATTCCTGAAGACTTCAAGAACTGTCCCTGTCTTCAAGAAAGGTGATCGTGAGAGTCTGAGTAGCTTCAGGCCAATTTCAATCACTCCAGTATTTGGAAAGGTGGTTGAGGCAGTGATAAAAACCTCAACTTGAGGCTTTCTTTGAGGGTAACAACCTCTTTTCCAGATGCAGTTTGGTTTCCATGGTGGAGATCTACTATGGCGCAGTTGACCATGTGTGGCTGAGAGGGTGCTGCTTTTGAGGATGAAGAGTCCCTTGCTTTTGCTCTGTGTGATCTGAGCAGAGCTCTTTTTGACTGTGTGGATCACCGTATTTTATCTAGAAAGCTGAACTTCTATGGTGTCTCGGATTCTGCCCTTTTCCATCTTGGGCTCATACCTGTCAGGAAGGACTCAGCTTGTGTCCATTGGTGGTGCCAACTCCTCTACCCTACCACCGGTGGATTTGGGGTTCCTCAGGGGTCGGTGCTGGGGCTACGCTGTTCCTGATCATGATCAATGACCTTGATGAACATGGTGGCTCTACTCTGATGTTTGCGGATGATGCTTCTCTTCTGTCTTGGGTTACAAAAGGAGCAAGTTGTGGAGGTTTCTGTGGAGCGTCTTCAGTCTGCGACTTCCTGGTTCCTTGCAAATCGTTTCCAGCTGAACGAAAAGCAAGACCCAAGGATCATTTGTAGTTTGTCACCCAGCCTGCGTGAAGTTCAGGATCCTGTGAAGCTGTTGGGTTTTGTCATGGACTGTAAACTCAGCTGGAGCAGTCATATACAACAGGTGACCGCAGACTATCCCGCATTGCTTCTTGCTGCTCAGGATGAGGGGCCTGGTGACCGAGGTATCTTGTGATGATTACCACACACTTTTCCACTGCCACATTTCTTATGGATTGCTCCTGTGGGGTCATTCAGCGAAGGCTACTGATGTCCTGAGGGATGCAGAAGAGGTGGTAAGGATTATTACAGGCAGTGATCACCTTGCCCACTGCAAGCCCATCTTTGCACGCCTTGGTATCCTGACGGTCATCGGTCATTATGTTCTTCTATGCCTGATGCACATCAAGAAAAACCAGCACGCTCTGGCAACCCATAACAATGTTGCATCACCACTTCACCAGGCATCGCGAGCTGTTTGACATTTCAGGAGACGCCTCCACAGATCTGAGGCCAGCGCAGGATTTCAGCCCTGAAATTCTACAACAAGCTGCCTGTTGGTGTGAAGCAGTTGGATGGTGCCGCCTTTGAGAGAGCCATGAAGAAGTTGCTGGGGCAGAAGGCTTATTATAGCATCAGTGAGTTTATGCGGGATGCCTTGTAGTTTTGATTGAGGTTCACGATTCTCCATCGCTGCCATCTTGATTGTTGAATGTGTTTTTATTATAATGTGTTGTGTTTAAATTGACGCCATCGCTCCCGCAAGTGTGGGTAACGGATGAAGAGGAAGGTATTAAGGTATTAAGGTATTGAGACCCAGGAGTTTGTATTGTGGTTTGGTTGTGGATTTTGGTTGTAATAAAAGTCATAAGTTTTGCAGACTGCTAGTTTTTGGTGTACCTTCCTGAAAGAGTCTGCAGATTATACTGGTGTAGCAATCACTTTAAATGGGAGCCTCGGTAGATTAAAAAAAACATGGTGGATTTACTCCACTTAGGTCCTGGCCACACTCCTCCTTTGCTTAATTTCACTTCACTTACTATAGTGCGCTATAGGTACTATGCGAGTAAGTGAAGTGAATTCAAGCAAAGGAGTGTGGCCAGGATCTAAGTGAAGTTAAGTAAATCAAACCCCACACGTATGTGACCAGGCCCTTAAGGAATTGTGGGTACATGCAAATATTGCCGAAAGTGATTTCCTGCCACAGGAAGAAATGAGAACCTAGGACAATGTAGCCTTTAACCTTTGATTCATTTATTGACAGCAGGTCAGCGATTCAAAACGTTCATGGTTTATCAAATAGATGGCTTCAATAATTTTAACCCAGCCAGATAACCACCAATAATTTGAAGTCAGCTAACCAAGAACATAAACTTGAATAGGCCTAAGCTAAGACGAGTGGAATCTGAACATATTGTTTAATATATCGTATCAATATACTGCCACTTACCTTTCTAGCCATTTGAATCTCTCTCAATAAGATGAATAATTTTAAGATTGCAGTACGTAAGTTACCAAACCTACTTTGAACGAGAGCGATAGTACTACTTACGTGATCCATAATGATGATCAAACTTCGAGAAATGCTGTCCACAGGTTTAAAAATCACTTGAAGATACAAAATTGAGATAGAAAATTAGACAAGAAACACCAAGAAGAGCATTTTTCCAGCGTTTAGCGGGTCTAGCCATCAAAAGACGATCAGCAAACAAAACAACAGCTGTGTTGTGAAGACTGGCATGAATGGGTTCGTTCTGGGAACCGGTAGATTGCACCGGGGCAATCCACCAGTCACCAGTCACGTGATCTAAAATTGTCACGTGACCGGTGCAAAACTGCATGCTCCCATGGAACGCCTTCGGTACAAGTTTTCGGCGCGCACTTTTGAAATTAATTTCCATGTGTTGAGATTTTAAGTCCTTGCTTTCCAAATATAGCAGGATCCATTTAACTTGTCATAAAACATATTATCGACGAACATATGATCACAATACTTAACCTACAAATGCTGAATCTCGCACATTATTAAAAAGGTCTTTTAAAGAGTTATTCTTTGAGAGGTCTTCTTTAAAACGGTCTTTTAAAGACTTTAAAGTTCTTCAAGACTTTCAAGCCTTATGATTATTGTGTCGAAATCACTGTTTAATTATTACTGGAACAGCTGATTTCTGACAAGTTAATTGAATCCTACTATATTTAGGCGTCTCATGCTTTAATAAATGGCGTTACTAAAGATCAATAATTAGCTGATAGAGAGAAAGGTCATTCAATTCCTAGAGAAGATACTCAATTTATTGTTTAGTGCTCTGATGCATCATGGTACTGGTTACAATTTTCTCATGATTGATTGATCTAGACATAGCCTATATTATAATGCAATAATCCTATAATCATAGACTAACTATAACTGTTGTCTGTGCTTAATATTATATGGTAACTTATAATATTAAACATAGGCTATAACTTAAAGCTATGACTTTAGTTGGGTTGGAATATGATAGTTTACAGTATCCATCAAGATAATATTGAATAGTAGACCTAACTCATGATTGATTGATCTTGACATAGCCTATATTATAATGCAATAATCCTAATGTTAAAGTGTTGAGTCAAATTCAACTCATAGCCTAAAATGCAATAATCCTAATGTTAAAGTTTTGAGTCAAATTCAACTCAAATCAAAGAATTCACTATAACTTATAAAAATACAAAGAATAATACTGATATTCTGTCAGCTCAGTATCAATTTTAGTTACTTTTTCAACAAAACAAATTTTATTGACATGTTATATACTACGCTGTACTGTGAAACAATTAATTAATGAAAATTGAATGAATAACTGGAAAATAGAAAAATATAAAGATACTGTAACGTGGGTGGTAATCTCCAAGTATGTAACTGTGGAGTGAGGTATAATAATAATAATAAATTCTAATAATAGAATAATAAATGTAATAATTTATTTACTAGAATGAAATAATAATTTATTTTAATAATTAGCCTTAGCGAGGACATAATAAAATAACAAGAGGTATAATAATAAAATATAATAATTTACTTTAATAATAATAAAATAATAAGTTCTTTTATTAATAAAAATTTTTAAAAATATATTTGTTTGGACCTTTAAAATAATTAAAATACCCTTTTGGGATCGGTACCCAGCGACTCCACCAAATATGTAATCATAGTGTGGTATAGTAAAATAAATAATGAATCTAATAATAAAGTAATAAATGTAATAGTTATTTACTATAATGAAATAATAATTTATTTTAATAAGTAGCCTTGGCAAGGTCGTAATAACATAACAAGAGGTATAATAATAAATATAATAATTTACTTTAATAATAAAATAATAAATTCTTTATTAATAAAAGAATTATAAAAACATATATTTGTTTGGACCTTTAAAATAATTAAAATACCCTTTTGGGGTTTTAATGAAAGTAACAACTTTTATTGGGGTTGTTTTGCTTTGCTGCGATAATAAAAAGAATATTGTGGTGTCTTATTATAAAGTAAGGACTTACCTTTGAAGGTATGTGGCTGCTCAGCTTGTCCACCAAATATCACACTAACTGGCCTCACACCTACCTTACCCAAATCTGTGTGTGGTACTCAGTCTACAGCATGATTGATTCCTAAACACAAGATTTTAAACTGCCCGATACTGAGACAGTTCTTGTATTTTCGAAAATACAATATTCCTCTCCTTCAGACTAACTATCACACACAGATGGAGATGGTACACTTGTACCTTCAGAAATCTAAAAAGGTGAATAGCGCCAGATTCAAAAATTGAAGCATCTATTTATGTGAGGACCAGCACCTTGAACGTGATTATTTCGTGGCCAAACCAAACTCAGCTTTGTTATTGTTGTTGAATGCATTAAATACAGAACTGACAACAAGTGCGCTCCATTTGACTATACAATATTTCAAACGCCTAATCCAGAAAAACAATAATATCTTTGATACACATAGTAGAGAAGAAATCAATTTTAGCTTTGTTTTGTGGACCTCCGTTGCGAAGCACGGGTGGCTTCTAGTGTTTAATAAACAAAATAATCAATACTCAATAATCGTGTATTTGAAGCTGGAAATCAAATATTTCTGCATATCTCAAGAATTGTAGAAAACTACAATTTTCTTATTTATGACAATACTCTCAGAGACAGATAGTAATTCCCAGCTATCGATATTCGTTTATTGCTCCTTACAATGCAATACAGTTCGGTAAGAACTCATTGAGAAAACTTTTGATACTAGAATGAATCATTCAAGATTCTAGGAACTATTACATGAGTTCTCCTTGGTGTGAGAGGCATAATGCCCCAAAACCAGAATTTAAACTTGTCTAAATACAAACCTCATTTCTGTTAAAATTTCACTACATTGATGTAATAAATCAATTTTATGAATCTTACATGTAATCCAATAATATATAAAAAAAACATCAATGCTCAGTCACAATCAAGATAACTCTTTGATCCTTGCTCTAGATTTGAATTACATATTAGAATTAGCTGACTGAAAATGGCTGAATTAATCTGTTGAATTTGAAATTTATCAATTAATTGTTCATTAGATAAGAGTTTTAATTTTTTCAGTATTTTATTGTACGTAATACGTGAGCATTTTGTAAAGTTTTGGAAGTAAGATACTTCTATTTCCAGTTGTAATTAATAAAATCATCTTCTTTTTATGAACAAAAGAATGAGTAATGTTAACTTAAAATATTATGTTTATTAAAAATAATTTGGAAATGAATGGATGAAATAGAAGTTGTAAGATGCAATGATTTTTTATTCTGAAAACCAATACTTGAGAGTTGTAAATCTTTAAGAAAGAGTAGAATCTTTCAAAGCTCAGAAGAGTGGGCCAAAAACTTGCTGGTGGCAGCAAACAATAAAAGTGAGCTGAATAGTCATTGCCCAGAATTTTGGAACACCTGAAAAGTAAATATTTCTCATCAAACACTGTAATCATCATTCAATTTTTAACACATAATTATCTGAGTGTAAGCAATCAATAATTTCAATTGATATTAATATCAACTTTTTTAATTAATCAATATTCTGAATTTTTGGATCCATAACGAACTGCAAAGTTAACACTATTGTTTCAACACTAGAATTGACGACATGCAGTCAAATTTTACTGTAAATAACATAATGTTACTCACTATTCTGTTGAAATCTCAAATTGAGATCATTCGGTTTTGTAAGTTGAAAAGTCATCAGAATTCTTCAGCAGAAGAATGAGCAGAATTTCCTCACACTATGTTTCATATACATGTACTGAAAATAGCACACCAGGACTAACAGAGATAATTCTTATTTTGTTGAACAGGACTAGTTTGAGAGCAATGGAATGTGATGAAATGAGATATTAGGTATGATCAAAACTGAGGGCAGGACCCAGGAGGTTAATAATAGAAGCACCAATTTTAAATATTTCATGTGGTGAAATCATTTCCCATAAATAATGGCAATAAAAGGTTTAAATTTCATTTCTAGATCTAACCTTAAACAACCACATAAAGATTAAAATTGTATAATTTGGTTGAAATTGCAAAATATTGTAAAATAAAACTTAATAAACTTACCAATCATTGGAGAATGTACTTCCTCAGTTTTTAATTTCGACAATAAGTTATACATCAACTACAATCAACATGTTTTATTTTGACGCGATCTTGAAATGCAGACGCCAGATCATGCGCAGTGTCAGCTAGTAGACGCTCCTAGTCTCCTAGTCTCGAACCAAAAGACCGGTGAGTTGCCCTGGTGGATTGCCCCATATAACTGGCTCGGGCAGAAATCCTGCACCGGTGCAGGCGAAACCGGAAACAGCTGATGGTACATTTCTGTCAAAATGCTCCCAAGGGACGTGGAACATCTGCACCGGTGCAGAAAAGGTGGGTTTTGGTACAATCTACCGGTTCCCAGAACGAACACAATGGCATCATTCATTATTTATGGCATCATTCATTATTATTAGGCTATGTCTGGGTCTAGGTTAATTTTTGGTTTACACTTTTGTATTGCTCACACACCTTGAACACGGACAGAAGAGATAATATTGTAGGCCATAATCCTATTGTGCCTTAATATTGTACTTTAATATTAAATTCGAAATTAATAATTCCTAACCGTTTTCGTACCAAAATAAAAGTGTCTTTTCAGTTTTGCTGCCTTTTAGATTTTTAGTTCTAGCATGAATGAAGACAAATTAGGATGGCTGTGATCAGCTGACCACATGCAAAGAATTTTATAGTTATAGAGGTTAGACTTCAAGTTTCAAGATTTTTGAATAAAGAAACTGCCAAGATTGTTTTGTTGAGCATTCTTGTGAGGTTGTGAGTTAACTAATCTTACTGTTTAAATAGCCTTAACACAATATTGTAACTATGAATTTGTTAATAAGCAGATTAGTATTATAATATGAATACTGTATTGTCATTATAACAAGGTAGGTTTAATGAAAATAGGCCCTACAGTAGTTTCCAGTACTATCTGCTGAGAGTCATCATGAGAAATATTTTGGTATATTTACGATACAATAGTAATCATAGAAATTTTAGGAGCTGTCTTCTCCGCTTCCCCTATGTCTCTGGAAATACCGGTACAATTACTAATTGGTAAGTATCTCAATTTTTATTCACTCAAAGTCAGGAATCAACGGTGACAAGAACCAGTATTGGCATTATTCTATTAAAGATGAAGCAGGTTTTGTATCCCGTTATTTCTACCTATTATTTTCGTGCCTTAGTTCTACGTTAATATTATAATTCTCTAGCATGTCACACAGATCTAATCTATGATAGTTTGTATTTCACTTTACCTGCTCATCATGTTCACTTTAAATGACTTGAAAATATCCAAATATTTGCAGTCTCTGCATCATTAATGATGAATAAACAAATAGAATTCAATTCAGAGATATTTAGAGTAATTATCTCCTTCCAGTGCTCCATTTTCTGTGATTCGATCTATAATTTGATTCTAATTGAGCTGAGACAGTGGAGTAAATAACGTAATTCTAAGCATTCTCTCTCACAATAAGTTTTCTATTGCAGCCCGTTCAGCTAGTAATCGATGTTTGAGCTTAAGGAATACAACTGCTATGCTCTGCACAAAGCGACTGAAATGGCAATCCAATTCCGATCACAGGATTATGCAGTAGAACTTCTGAAGGTATTTGCTACCAGAGGGAATATGCTAAGAGCCTACTATTTCTGGCCACTCATCGTCAAAGCAGGAGAACTTTCTGGAAAAACTGGTAAGATAGTAAAATTCTAGAATAGAATTAACCTGAATTTAAAGTGCAGCGTGTCACAGGAGACGGAAAAGTCACATACTGGCAAGTCAGGAGATCTGGGAAGCCAAGGAACATTGCCAAAACGAGAGATAATCCGCCCAGGAAACATGTGTCTATAAACTGTCATTGAAGTATGTGCGATGTTGCCTCATCCTGCTAGAACCAAACGCGTTTTAAAGTTCTGTCATGTTGATGTTATGGTTTCGAGCAGACAAATGTATTCCAAAACTGAATTAACAGTAACTGAAATCTCTGCAGAGGTGGCAGTAATATATAGTCACCGGTGCAATGTTCCTAACTCGTCCAGATCTCCCGACTTGTCAGTATGTATTACATTACTCAAGGTCACCTTAGAAAACTTTGTCAATAACCACAGCCACGAGATTTGGACGAGTTGAAGAATGCAATCATTGCCAGGAGATAATGCCATCCCTGCAGAGATTTTTGTCTGTGTGATAAACTGTCATTGAAGAGATGTGCAGTCCTGCATTCACAATGATGGATATCAACTTGACATTATTTTCCATTTATTAATTTTTCCTCTACTTATGTTATAAGGCAAATATGCATTATTGTAAAGTTGGCTGAATATTATTCAATTAAAAACCGTCCGTCTCTCGTGTGTCACCCTTTAAATAAAGTCAGTAATCAATTCATTTTTTCCTGTATAATTTTTATTTATTTATTGACTTTAGAATTTTTTGTTTGTAAAAATCTTTTCCAGCTTGTTCGGTGGTTAATAACATGAATTGAAATATTGCATCCATATCTTTCATATTATGCCTCATATCTTGATTAGTGCCTCTGACTTAATATAGGCTAGATCGGTAATGCATCTTCAACAAGTGAAAATATCTTGTAATAAATACAGAATCTTCAATGGCTAAGAAGTAATTTTGTCTCAACACAATATGCATTTATTGTAAGAAGATACTATTTCAATTTTACTTGAGTAAGGAATAAGGACTCAAGCCTACTACTATGTTATCCATCGTTTCTGATTTTTCCTTGTAGATAATATGGGCCGGATATTATTTCACTCCTCGATCCTTTTTGCAATTGATGAATTTTCCTACAGTAATTTATTAGTCTAATTTATGTCTCATACCTTTATTGTATTATTTCATGTTTTTCTTCCAGGTGTATTCGGAGTTTTGAAAACAATGTCGGAAATGAATGTGAAACCAGATCATGATACCCTGACTGATTGGTTTTTGCCTGTCTCAACCCATAGAACTGATACGGAAACTTCAAGGTTATGGGCTGAGAGTCAGTCAAATACATACGCCGCTTGTGACTTTCCTCCTTCTTCAAGAAATTTTGAAAATTTCTGCCTCTGTTTGTAAGTTGGAATCATTCGAATTTATTTCCTTTCTGCCACAATACATTATGTAAAACAAAATCTTATGTAGCCTATAAAAATAATAATTTAAACTATTCCTTCCTGTAACTCTTCAACTCCCACCTCCATTAAGCTTGCTTTTTCGATAACTACGAATAAAGTAAATGATTTTGCATGTTTTAAATTTATTATACATTCAATCTGTTGGAATACGTATTCAGATCTAATATTTTGAAATAATTTGAACTCCCTATAAGTTTTTTTAATATTCCTCTTCAGTTGGGTTTGTTATGAATGATCTGGTTATCATGAACGATTAAGTAATGATGGAAGGAAATGAGATGTTGCAACTATTCAATTGCTTTTAAATAGTTGCAACATCTCATTTCCTTCCATCTTCATATCTGGCCGAATTGGCTTACTGCTGCTACACAGAAGATGGTCTGGTGGTCTAGTGGTTAGGGCACTTGTCGGCAAACAAGAGGTAGCCTACTGGGTTTGATTCCCGCCCGGGCAAAACGTTTTTGTACAGCAACATTCATCGAATTTCCGCACTAGCTATTATTCTGTTGTCAATATTCGCAGCAGCGGAAGTCTTCAGAATATTATATAGCATTATTAATTAGGAATTTCGTTCAATTAATGATTAAATAGTGATTTAGATTACTCATCACATTTGATGTTTGTTGAATGTTAGCTCTTATTGTAATTTTGAAAGCGTTATCCATCGCTGACTTTCTCTATTACCACATCACATTTATTAATTAATAGTAAGTTATATAAAAATAATTTTGTTTTTCTATTATTGATAATACGTACTCTACTGATCCTGATCTGTAATTTTCTTAGTTATACATGATTTTTCTCTGAAGATATCACTCAATTTCCTCGATTCATTTTTCTTCTTTTCTGAAATTACCAATTCCTTCAGAAATTCACGTGTTATCATAGTGTAATCATATTGGCAATGATTATACTGCATTTTGTAATTTCCATTCAAATTCAATATTCTACCAATTTTTCAGTTTTCCTTCTGTCATCATTCTTCTTGTTTTTCAGGTTCTTGAAAAGAGTGGGTTTCAAATTTCAAATGATTCACCGGATGCTCTCGAAAGATTGAATTTCCAACGAAATTGTTCACCCGGTCAGTTGAATAAATTTTCAAAAGTTTTAGGATTTATTATAAGATCATAATTATCAGCTTCAATTGAAACATCTTCTATAGTGCTTTTTATCCTCAGAGACCCTTGAGCAGAGACAGTACCCCACCATTTTCCGAGCTAGCAAATCACATGTCTGCAGTGTTGCCAATACTAACGCACAACTGTCTGATAGAGATTAATTTTCTATTCTCCGCCAACCAGGAGAATAGAGCTTGCAAAAATGCTTGGAATGTATAAGCTGGTTCTCTTGGTTGGCGAACATTACTCATAAATTATCCATTTTAACACACCGAGCCGTATTAGCAGACTGATATTTCGGTATAATTTCGGCAGAAACTGGCAGTGTCATAGCCTGGATTTCCTTTTAGGGGTTATGGAGTACCGGTACATCTCTGCCAAGTCTGAGGGCTCTCTCCAGAAAAATGATCTTTTTTTTTCAACGAAAAACGCGGCTTTGAACACAACCTCCATCTTCAAAAAAATAAATAAGAAAGCAAATTAAATAACAAATGAAAATTTGTATACTTCGGGGGCTTGACCCACCTTCTCTATACTGTACTGCAGCACTCTGCAAAATTCGAAAAGAATGGAAGTATTTTGACTTGAATGAAAGAACAAAACATATCACATCCCTATAACTAAATTTGTAACAATAAGTGGTTTCAATAACTGAGAGAAAAATATTTGGAAAAAAACCCAATTAAGTCTCAATATTGATTTCCATGCAATAAATTTTGTAACAGTTCTGATTCAACTTGATCACCATTTAGTTGTCAAATTACAAGTAATATTAAAATTATATCAATTTAGTTGTATGTTTTTGTGATCGAAGTCCCAAAGTGAAAAATATTTCTCTTTTTAAAACCAAAATATATTATTAAGCTATAGTTGAAAAAATCAATACAATAGTGTGAAATTATATTTAAAATAATAAATAGTTTTGGATAATTCAAATTCATTATTGAATTCCTTTGACTGTATAGAATTGCTAATTGGAATGAACAATAGTAGCCTAGTGTCCAGAGAATATGAAAAATCGTCTCTAAAAGAACGTGAAAATATTCAGGAAAGGTTTTATAAGAACATTTTATTGTTTATAATGAAAATCTTATTAATAGAGTAATAAGTACGGTGTGCTTTGTATTAATAGTGCAATATTACATTATCTATCTATCTATATTAATAAAAGAGAGTTGGTGTCTGTACGCTCGCTTATAACTCGAGAACGGCTGAACCGATTTAGATGATTTTGGATTCGTTTGAATTTTTAAAGCACTGGTTAACATAATATCTATTAAAATATAAGAAAATCCCTTTATAATTAATAAATAGTTATTACATTAATGACATAACCTATCAAATATTTCACAGAGCTACGTTCAAACTTGCCGGCACGAACGTGTACCTACAACGGAAAGATGATCGCAATTTAAGATCAGATAAATTAGCAAGCATATCCTAAGTCTCCGTGGCTCAGTGCAAATGTCTCTGCGTGATAAGCTGGAGGTGGCGGGTTCAAACCCTGCTCTGGACATTCTTTTTGCTATAGGTTTCTACTCTAATTATTTTTTACGCTACAATCATCAATTATTAAGAATGTTATCGTTCGTATTATGCATTTTTATTGTTTCTAATAATAAAATTGAAGAACAGGAATAAAAAAAAAAAATAAATAAAATAAAAAAAAAAATTAAAAAGAGAAATAAATATGAAAAAAAAATTCTTTTAATTAGAATAGGACTTATAAAAAATTGAAGAACGGAAATAAAAAAAAATAAATAAAAAATAAAAATAATAAAAAAAAAGAAATAAATAAATATGAGAAAAAATAATTGGTGGGAGAAGGGGGTGAGCATTTGATGGAAAGAGGGGTTGACATGAAGAGGATATGTGGGGTGACATTTGTGGGTGAATGGAGGAGGTCATTTGTGGGATGACATTTTTTTGGGGATGGCATGAAGGGGGGACATTTGTGGGGAGAAGAGGGGGGACATTTGGAGGGGGAAGAGTGCGATACGAAGTTCGCCGGGACAGCTTGTATTGAATAAAAGTATACTTTTCATAGGAGAACAATAGAAGAAAGAGCCAGTAGGTACTTTAATGAGATTTCATTTTTATTAATTTAATGAAAATGCTGCAAAATCGAACAAGGCATCACATTGAACCATTCGATCAATGCCTTCCGAAATGATGACACCTCGGTTCCTGGATCAAATGTTCTATGATCCCTCGAGCAAATGTTCGATGCTCCACTTGACGTAAGTCATGATCCACTACATGTCTTGAAGCGCATAAGCTCTGCAAAGAAAACGGAATGCTAGAAAATTATTTCCCATGATGTACACAGCCGCTGATAACTCAAAACCCTGTCCCATCATGCTTTTAATGCGCATCAACAAAACAGGATGAATATTTCAAAACCATATACAGTGTAGGTAACCGAAGTAGCCGTACTTATTTATAATTTATTGTAGCATCCTGTTATTCTCTTTATAAACAAGTTTGTTTTTTTTTTACTTGCTCAAGTTATACCCTATGTATTATTATTATTTTTTTTTTTGTTGCAGAAATAAAGATTTTATCGGGATTATTTGGTACCGATAAGATTGATTAAACGAAAATTTATTCTTTCTAATCTTTATACCGGCAAAGTTACCTAAAAATAAAATTAATACATAATGTTATACCGCATAAAATTATACCATAATACAGTAGGTATAGTCTTGAAGGAAGCATTACACAAAATTACTATATTTTTTATTTCTGTGATGAAAGTGAAGTGAAAAATATTTTATGTTGAATTGAATCATCTGAATAGTTTTATGATCCATGCTATTGGATGGAAAGCGAATATCTTCTTGATACACCTTTGCCCCATCACATGTCCGATGATCTCTTCAGAGCTAATTTGTTGATTATCCACTTGGCGTAAATCATGGTCCACTATATATCTTGATGCACATAAATTCTGTGAAGAAAATTGAATACTTGAAAGTTATTCTATTAAACCAAATAGGATTTTTTGAAAGAAGAAAATGGAAAGAGATGCAAAAATATTATCCCATTAACCTATTAAAATACAGTATTAGTACCTAAATTAATTGAGTCATATCCATGGATACTATTCAAACAAGTAAGGAATTGATTATAATTGAACTTGTTTTCCTCCTTTTATACGTTACAAATCTTTATTACAATAAAACATTTAGGAAAAAGTGTATTTGTAAAGAAAGTATCTAAACGCTGAGTTGTTTTAACGAGTCGTTTATTTATATCCGATACAATTTTTGGCTGAAAAGAAAATACAATTTACACGTAGTTGTAGTAATAGCAGTAGAGCAAAACAAAATAAAACAATAGTATATAAAATACTGCATTTACGAACATTATTCTTACATAATTAGGTAAGAGAACATTGTTGATATCAAACAAAGGTTTGAAATTTCTGGCTAGTCTGCACCATAGATAGTGCTTAGTGAATTCAGTCCAAGCATTTTTTTATATAGAAAATTAAAATCAACTTGAATATAATAAGAATGGTCATTTTTTGAGCACGTCAACTATGAATGAAAATTAAAATATAATGGTAAACACAGATGAAAGGAAGGGATTGTCAGGCAATATACAAACAGGGTGTTTTAAACAGGCTATATAAACATATTATGGATGCAGGCTATATTATGGACGTTAAAAGAGATCATTATTAATATCTATTATATTATTGTAATATCTGGGCGGTATGGCTACTGAACAAAATTATACAATGTACAGAAATAGTGGTTAAATCACATGAACATCAGGGGGTGCAGGTTCGATTCGCGCCCGGTCTCAATATTTTTGTATAGTGGCATTCTTTGAATTTCCCCCGAGATATTCTTTTTTCAATGTTCACATTACCTTAGGTCTTCAGAGCTCTTTGTAGCATTATTTCAATGTTGGTTCAATATTGATTATTAATATTCTTTAGAGGTGTTGGAGTTCAATCATTGCAATATCTAATGATTCCCTCCATCAGTGTAATCGACTTGATAATTGTTATTTTTTTAAAAATGCTTTTTTGTTATGCAACTTGAATTTGAAAATTTAATGGATCTGGCAAAATTTGATTCTTTAATAAATAATTTGAAATACTTCAATAAACCAATGCATAGAATATTCGAGTACCCGATATCGTAGTGTACAAAAAAGGTCATTACTTTTCAAGAATTATACAAGCAATTTTCTGCAATTTAGAGAAACATTTCAACGTTTTGATTAATTTCATGAAATTCAAAATAGCATTTTTTTGTATACATTGTCCTATGCTTGTAACTTTTCTTAAATTCAACCCTCAATGTTCACAATCAATGGGCTTCTTACTTGATCTATTGAGATATTATACTCCAAACTTCAAATGTGTGAGATCGTACTCGAACGGACACTAGTACGATCCCATCACGGCCCTATCGGATCCTTAATAAGCCCAAAATTGTTTCACAGATTATAATTTATTGGTGACTAGTAAAGTGGGGACATAATAAGGTGTTATTCAACTGTAAAAAAACAAAACAGTATTTTCATTCGAATTTCCACCGAAATAATTCAAACCGGGAACGGGGATAAGAAGATAATAATGAAGAGGGTAAATTGACTTTTCAAAGTATCATTGCGACTTATTTTTGCTGTTGAAGGAACTGTTTCTTGGAGACATCTACAATAAGATATTGCCACTTGAAAAACCAGAATTTGTGCGTAATAAAAGCTCAACGAAATTGACGTTTGAAAAGACGATGCTCAGTCGTAATTATTATTTTCAACTAATAAAAATAGTTAAGTATGTATCTGAGTGAATCCAGGTTGAATTCCTATCTGTTTGAAACTCTCATAAAGATGAAAAAATATTAATAATTGAAAATAAAAACAAGTACCTATATGTAGTTTCAACATACCAGTAGAATGCAAAGAATAAGTGAAATTAATAGAATGGTCCGTACTTCCATGATTCTTGAGACGAGTTATCTGAAGACTTGAAGTCAAGTTACTGACAACATTCTGTTTTATAAGAACCTATGCAATTTTTTTACTCCACAGAAGTAAGCAACAGATGTGAATCTATTTTTCATGATCACAAAACATTCATCTCTAATAATTCGGAATAAGTAATATTTCCTATTATTCTCATTCATGGTAGATTCTTTTTGTTTGTATTTTCAACAAAGGACTGTTTTGTGAAGCAATTCTTTTGTCAAATTGTTCTTAAACGTTCACAGAAATATTGTACGATTGCTCAATACTGAAACAATAAAGCAATATGTATCCTAATATTAGACTAGAATATTTTTATTTACAGTTTAATAAATTTCAAGCTTGAATGCTTTTAGCATCAAGAAATTAATTCAATGTGTTGATCTTTATACTAGCTTTGAAACACTAACCCCCCAAAGAAATTATTCTCTAGACTAGAACAAGGTCTAGGTCTCTCAAAAACTCTAGTTTGAATAACAATAGCTTTGTGGTTTTATATTCTCATCATGCAGATAATTATTATTGTATACAATAAACGTCCTAATACATTTTCAAGATACTGAAGTTTTTTACTATAAAAAATGGAAGTGATTGCAAGTCGGAATTATTATTATAAAATTAAATTTAGAAACTGCTCCTTTCAAATAGCTGAAATAGTGGGCTGTTTGTAGTGCTTTGTGAGCATTATTCCTGTCAAAGCCACTGATTCGAAGTAAAAGCCTATTTATTTGAATGTGTGATTCCAAGTTTTCTCCCTATCAAACTGTATCCAGAAGAAGCTCAGATAGAAACTCGCTTTCGCTCGGCAGGGGGCTATGCCCCCTGCACCCCCTTTTGATACCCTTGTGGTAAGTGCCTCTTGTTTGGCTGGTTAGTTGCTTCGATGAAGTGAGTACTTCACACTTACCAGGGGAGTACACCTTCAATGATTCAGTGGAAAACTTAATTTACAAATGTGCTTTACAAATCAAACTCATTTGGTAATGTGATCTGCTCTCTCCTAGAGGACTTTGCTAACAATTGATGGAAAAACACTTCATGGTCTCAATATCTTTGCTTCCAATTAATGAAGTGGATGCTTTGCACTTTTGGTAGTGAGTGCTTTGCACTCTCCAAGAAATTTAGCTCCCCATTGATGAAATAAATGGTATTTGCTGACCAAGGCTTCCCTCCCTTATATTCAAGTTAGTGCTTTACATTTACCAGGGAGGCTTTTTAAACAAACCAGGAGGCCAACTGTCATGCAGAGGTCAAGGGCTTTGTCCTTTAAATCATGTTGGGGGTCTACAAACAAGGAGGAATATTTTCACCATATTATGGTGGCTGAAGGGGAAATAGCTTGATGATTTTAAAAAGTGTCTTTGCTGTGGAATGATTGAAATCTAAATAAATAAAAGAAGATACGATTGCGTGTGTGTATGTGTTTATTAGCAAGGAGCAAGCTAATTTTGTGGATTGCGTTCCGAAAAAATGAGAATGATCTAGACCTTGAAATTTTGCATACAGCTTCCAAAAATATTAATGTTATGCACCTGGAAGCCCAAATTTCAAGTTTCCCTTTAGATATTTCAGAATTGATGCTCAAATATCACTTCATTCCCTAGGCTAAAATACTTCCCATAGCCATTCATCATAAATGAAACAAGTCAGTTTCTAACCTCTCAATTTTAGTACTGCTTCAAATAGCATGATAGCGAAGTTAGTACCTCACACCACCAGGGGCGGGGAGGGGAGTACAACTTCAATGATTCAGTGGAAAAACTGAATTTACAAATGTGCTTTACAAATCGAACCCCATAGTTGATGTGATCTGCTCCCTCCTAGAGGCTAACAAATGATGAAAAAAACACTTCATGGTCTCAATATCTTAGCTTCCCCATCAATATTTGTGAGGAAAATGATTATTAACCACCTGTGCCACCCTGGATTTCCACAAGGATTAAAATGCATGATGATGGGGTCTATGAAGTGCAGCAACACAATCCCACACTCAATAATATCAATTTAAATTCCAAAGTAACTTACCAAAATTTAGCAAAAATGAAAATATGCACCTCCTCTTCAGTGCCACCCTGTGAGTCCAAAAGCCATTTTTCATTGAATCTAACAACTTGTGCAAGCTGAACATGGAAGTCAACATTGATTGATCATTTAATTTCATTAAATGAACATTGATTTAGGTGGCTACTTATTTTCAATAATTAAAACATAGGTTGTAACACTCAAAAATCTAACCAGGATGCTGTGAATGCTGGGAGGCAAGGGCTCTGCACTTGCAATATTGATGAAAGGGGGAGGTGATGCTGTGCATCCTGGAAGCAAGGGCTCCGCCCTTGCAATATTGTTGGGAAGGGGGAGGGGGTGCTGTGCATCCTGGGAAGGCAAGGGCTCTGCCCTTGCAGTTTTGTGGAGGTGGGGGAAAAATAAAACATGCAAAATCTTTTCCCATGACTATGTGTGAGGGGAATAATATTGACCTTTTACACTGGAGGAAGAGTTCAAAAAGGTAGGAATGTTTTTCCATCCGGAATCCATTAACCCCCAGACCATCCAAAAGGGTCAAATGCATGATAATGGGGTGTATAAGCCCAGAAACATAATCTCGTACTCTAATATCAAAAACAAAAAAGCCCATGACAATTTGGTCCTTGCAATATAATTGAGAGGGGGAAGTGGTGCTGTGCATCCTGGGAGGCAAGGGCTCTGCCATTGCTATGTTATTGAGAGGGGGGAGGTGGTGCTGTGCATCCTGGAAGGCAAGGGCTGTGCATCCTAGGAGGCAAGGGCTCTGTCCTTGCAATATTGTTGAGAGGGAGAAGGTGGCGCTGTGAATCCTGGAAGGCAAGGGCTCTGCCCATGCTATATTTTTGGAGAGGGGGTGGCGCTGTGTACCCTTGGAGGCAAGGGCTCGGCCCTTGCAATATTGTTGAGAGGGGGAGGTGGTGCTGTGCATCCTGGAAGGCAAGGGCTTTGCCCTTGCAATATTGTTGAGAGGGGGGGTGGTGCTGTGCATCCTGGGAGGCAAGGGCTCCGCCATTGCAATGTTGTTGAGAGGAGGGAGGGGGTGCTGTGCATCCTGGAAGGCAAGGCTGTGCATCCCTGGGAGGCAAGGGCTCTGTTCTTGCAATATTGTTGAGAGGGAGGAGGTGGCGCTGTGAATCCTGGAAGGCAAGGGCTCTGCCCATGCTATATTTTTGGAGAGGGGGTGGCGCTGTGTACCCTGGGAGGCAAGGGCTCCGCCCTTGCAATATTGTTGAGAGGAGGGAGGTGGTGCTGTGCATCCTGGAAGGCTAAGGCCCCCCCCCCTTGCAATATGGTTGAGAGGGGGGAGGTGGTGCTGTGCATCCTGGAAGGCAAGGGCTCTGCCCTTGCAATATTGATGGAGGGGGGAGGTGGTGCTGTGAATCCTGGAAGGCGAGGGCTCTGCCCATGCTATATTTTGGGGGGGGGGTGGCCCCTTGGGAGGCAAGGGCTCTGTCCTTGCAATATTGTTTGGGGGGGGGAGGTTGTGCTGTGCATCCTGGGAGGCAAGGGCTCCTCCCTTGCAATATTGTTGGGATGGGGTGGTGGCGCTGTGCATCCTGGAAGGCAAGGGCTCCGCACTTGCAATTTTGTGGTGGTGGAGGAAAAACAAAACATGCAAAACCTTTTCCCATGACTATGTGTGAGGAGAATAATATTGACCGTTCCCACTGGAGGTAGTGTTCAAAAAGGTAGAAGTGTAGTTGTCAACATTTTCTGTGTGCCAAAAAAAGATACAGGACATTTCGTGAGTGGCCAAACCCACCCAGGGCCCCCCCCCCTGGATTTTCAAGAGGGTCGAAAATCATGACAATCGGGTCTCTGGCGGCCAGCGACACAATCTCACACCCGAAAACCGCACTAAAATATCAACTACCATTCCAAAATTACCCTTTAAAATTTGCAAAAATTGTCAGAAAGGCTAAAAATATAAAAATGCCCCCACAGGGCCCCCTGTTGACCCAGTTAGAATTTCATTTCTGAAATTGAGCTATCTTGGCGAGTTGAACAAAAAAGGTCTCTTGCTTTTTTGCTCTAAGTCGTCAAATTAAAAGTTGGAAAATTTCAGGGGGGCATAACCCCCTTTGGGGGGGGACTTTTTCAACTTTTCAGATTTCTCTGTGCATTTTCTCAACTTTATCTGCCGTGTTAAGCATGATTCAACCACCCTTGTACAGACAACAACAGCACACAGTAATATATTTCATGTTTCCCATATGTTTGGTATAGAGAAAAAGATCCTTAACAAATATGAGTATAATTATTATCTTCAAATCATGAAATGAACCATTATATCAGGTTCTCGTCGTCATTCCAAGCTCTATGATGTGCCACATGACATATTTAAACCCAAAACTCACCCAAAAATACGCAATCTAAAAGTTGCAAAAATGTACATCAATTTTTCACGCCTAATCCCATCAAATCACACATGGCTGCTTCCGCCTTGTCGAGCTGATCACAATGATATACAAGAGCATACACTTTTGTTGAAAAATAAACACACCAGAGCAAGAAAACGGAAAAACATAAATAGCCGTATTTTTCCTTTATTTTCAAAGATAGGGGGTCGAAAAACCGGAAGCCTGTATCCAAAGGATACAGACTTTTCTAGACCAACTTTTTGAGCTGAATCCAATGGTCTACCAGTCGACCTTTTCCGGGTGCCAAAAAAAAAAGATACAGACCATTTCATGAGTGGCCAAATTTGGCCAAATTCGGCCTACCCCCCCAGGGCCCCCCCTGGGTTTTCTAGAGGGTCGCCAATCATGACAATTGGGTCTCTGGCGGCCAGCGATACAATCCCGCACCCGAAAACCGCACTAAAATATCAACAACCATTCCAAAATGACACTTGAAAATTTGGCAAATTTTGTTGAAAAACTGAAAAATCTAAAAATGACCCCCTACGACCCCCCCTGCTGACCCGGTAGAAATTTTATTTCTTAAATCGAGCTACTTTTGCAAGCTGGACCCGAAAATCCGACCGCCAGCACCGTCAATAGTCAAACTAAAAAGTTGAGAAATTTTGGGGGGGCATAACCCCCCTTAGGGGGGGACTTTTTGAACTTTTCAGATTTTTCTGGTTAGTTTCTCGCTTTCCTCTCTTCAACGATGTATACTGACACCCCCTACGATGTCGGCAAGTACAAAATCTTTTCTATCAATCAGTGAGTCAACACCTGGCTATAGAGATATGGGACGTTGTCAGATTCATGTCAATTCATAATACATTGGCAGAAGTTGAATCAATCCAAGAATAGTAATCGGATAATTTCGTTTCAAACATAAAAGATTGGATAAAGTAATTTAATCTACCTTCGGCTCCAGTTTGGGTATTCCCATGTGAGTTAATTCACTGTATTTAATCATATAGTGTACTATATTTATTTATTCAAATTTAACGGCACACACCAATAATTACAGGAATGCCTCTTCCTCCCATAAAGTGGTGAATCTCTTTGCCTTCTGAAGATTTCCTATTTATTATTACCTTATGGTAAATGAAAGGAGAAGTGATTCTGCAATAGCACCTCCTCAGAATGGTGACAGGTTGTCAACATGCCACCTCAAGACCCGGTTATAAATTATGTTGGGTTGTCGTGGTGACAGGTTGTTGGGGTGACACCTTGACGCATACGGTACCCTTCTCATTTGATCATTTTGCTTCCCAATATTGATGATGTTGATTGACATGGATTTACATTGGGTTTTGTTGATAGGTTTTCATTTGGTTTTTTTTCAGGAATATATGAACGTTAAAGAACTGGAGAATCATGTGATTGAATTGAAAAATGAGGGCTTGAATACAAGAGGTGCTCTTAGATTGCTTCTTCAGCAGTACTGCAGGAGCAAGGAAGTAGAAAAGGTTATAAAAATTAAAAAGGTGAATTTACAGTATATAATATAACTATATTAAAAATTTTCACATTTAGAAAATAAGTAACCACTTCTCCAAAATTGAATTCTTCAAATTAATGTTTTTTACATTCAAAGTATGAATTTATTGATTGAATAATGAAGTCTTCCTCTTTTCATTTGAATAAACTCATATTTTTAGCAAATTTTATCTTATATCTTAATAATCACTGCATCCAATTACAAAATTGCAAGTTTTTGTAGGGAATCAATTTTATTATTATTATTTTGATGAGTACGACAACACCTAGAAGTGTATCTTATTCATAGATATCTACAGGATACTGTAGAACATACTCTTCAGTGGTTTGATGTACATATTTATTGTTTCAATTCTCCATATATGAATTATTCATTCTTCTTCCCAAAGGAACTCGATAATAACAAATTCGAATTGTTTCCTGGAATGAAGTCATCAATGTTGGAGATCTACATGCTGTCAGGACAGTTGGAGGAGGCTGAAAATTGTTTGAAAGAATTAATCACTAATTTCCCGAACTTCAAAGTCGATGATTACAAGTTTTTGAATTTGGCTACGCATTTCGGTAATGATGGAAAATATGATCGTGAGTAGTCTGAATGAATTAAATTATACATTATTTTTATGGCTTATTTCTTATGAGGGTATTTTCGATCTGGATATTATTAAATTGGTAATCTTTCTCAATTTTGAATTATTTACTCATCTATCGTGCTTTCATAACAATTTGATTCTTGTTTTTTGTTGTTTATGATGAATTATCTTCTCGACTTTGTACATTGAATTGAAATACATTTTCTCATTAAATCAAAAAGCATTTATTTATTGTAATTAAGGATGACGTCATCCAATGATGGAATGACGGAACCAATGCAATTGAGTCTTCATTGAACTGAATAAGTGAAGGCATTTTACGATGATTAAATCAATTTGATATCAGTAAAACCTGTCGTTAGTGTGTTTGTGGCTGCTTGATTTGTTGAAAAATGTAAACTGCTGCATAATTGCTTAATATCTTTCTCATTTCCAGGATCTGAATTGGCAATTGAACTCCTCTTATCTTTTAAAGAACTGCCAACGATTGACTGATCAAAATGAGCTGGAAACTCTTAGAAATATCGCTTTTACATTGAATAATCTCACAAACAATGACTCACAATACATTCATAAATGTTTACTGAATGAATATCTACAGTAAGTATATTGTTGGCAGATTTCAATTTCAATAGTATATTGTAGAAGTTATCAATAATTGATCCTATGCCTATATTGCTTTATCATTTTGTGAATATCTCAAATGGTTCATTTTAAATTGATAGAGATTCACTTCAGCCGCTTCTGCAATGCTCTGAATTAATAAAAATGTTTTAACTGGACTGCAGGCCATGTTAATAATTATCCATTTTAGTTCGTACAGTCTTTATTATTATGTTAACTAAAACTTGAAAATGCAGTTTCTGACAGAATTTTGGTGAATAACAAAAAATCAAGAATTCCATTCTCGTAGTAACCAATTACATGGATTTCCTCAAATTCCACATTCTTCTACTTTCTGACAGTTAGCCTCATGTTTTTAATCAATTTTGCATAACTTCATGATGTTGCAATGTTTATGATGAAATTCATTGGCATGAGGATTGTAGATGAGTAATTGTTTCAATAATAATAATAGACTGCCGATAATAAATTTTACATTTTACTAAAATGTTGCTCTCACTAGCAATCAGAAGATCATCAGCAATAAATTTAATCGCGAATCAAGAAACATTAACCATTCCATATTCAGAAAAATTTGTATTATTCCATCATAGAATGATTCTATGATAAAATAATGCCAATATAGAATGTATCTCATGATGATTTTCGTATCACTTTTCCTCTGTAGATCGAAGAGGTGATTGTGATGGAGCCTTGAATTTATGGACTGAACTTCAGGAAACAGATGTTATCGTTTCTGAAAAATTTATGGAGGATCTGAAATCCTTTCTTGTTATCAACAAAAGACAAGTGCCTTTCTCAATAAAGGTGGGTTTTCGTTACTGCGACCGATTGCCGCAGCGGAGCCCGACCCAGCGTTGCCAGATACAATTGATGAAAAATCCCAACTATTTATAGTGGGAATTTTTCATCAATTGCATCTGTAACAAAACCAACCCGACTCCCAGAACGACCATTCTAGCGTATTCAGAATAATCAGTGTACTTGACTTCCATTCATACACATATGCACTATAAGATTGTAAGTAGTGTATCCAACAATGAATTTTTATGTCCATACTTTCCTAATATGTTATTATTTTATGTAATAACGGTTTATATCTACTCCATGATATAATATTGTTGAGTGATAACACCACTAGAGTTGGTTTTTATTGATGATAAGAGAATAGAATAGAATGACTGCCTTTATTTTATTGTAGGATAAGAGCTCAGATAGTTTACATAAAATATTGTTAAATTCAGGGAGCTGTTATTAAGGGAGCTGAAAATCCCAATGTTCTTCATGTTGAAGGCGGATGACGCCTGAGTGACTCAGTCTTGTTCTCGCTGAGTTCTCATTAGCCGAATTCACAATTCTCATGAAGAGTTTTGAAAGTTTATTATATTTTTCGTGTATAAATCAACACTTTTGGGAGAATATGGTTAATATTCACGGCAAAATATAACATTTTTGTGTTTTTTAGGTTGGTTTGGGTAGAAGTAGGTTTACTTGGTTTCGGAATAATGGCCTACATAATCGTACTACGCCTTATTTCACTTTCTGCTCCTCCCCAGAAGAGCTAAGGTTATGTAACTCCATTGTTAAATCAACTAGTTGCGACAATAACGTTTGGGTGAATCAATCTTGTTTTATTGTAATGGTGAAGAAATAATTTCTTGTATTCTGATAAAACCTATATTTCTATTGAAAAATTAGAATTTATTTAATAGAATGTAAATGATTTTATTGAGCATTTCAAATGAGGATTCAGGAAATTAGTTCTTGTATTTGACTGCTCTTTTCAAAATGTGACATATTTAACAGAATATAACATATATTTATTATCAGACCAAGTATGACTTGGAAATAAACTTTACTACGTTAAAAAACTGTAGCTAAAAAATCAAATAGTATTTGATACCTTTTGTGACTACTTATAATTTTCCGTCATATTTTCATGACTTTTTTTTCAAACTTGAGTTCTAGAAGAAACTAACAGCAATCACAAAGTAGGAAGAAACAGAGGACGCATCTAGTGTTACACTAAATGGGGCTCTAACATCGTACGTTGGTGTCTAGATCTTAGTTCTCCGGCCGCCAAGAGATAGCAGCACCTTCGGCAGTTTCTTCCCGACGGCTCTCATATCCCCTCCACCACTGTTGTAGTAATCCCTCCACAACTTACTGGCTACACAAAGTAGGAAGAAATTTCTTCCTACTTTGTGCAGCAATCTATATTTGAGATTGTTGAGAGAAAGTTTAAATGAATTAACACATTGATTATAATTTGAAATGGTTGATATTGAATGAGATCTCTAAAATTCTTAAAACAGAAATTTATTCATCAATAATTCACAACATTCATTGAACAATAAGCATTTTAAAAAAGAGACTTGATGGCTGCAATGACTGATTCATTCTGCTTGTTGTTGACATTTTGGTACTGGTTGTTGTTGTTGTTGTTCTGGTACTGAACGTGGTTGTTGTTGTTGTTTTGGTACTGAACGTGGTTGCTGTACTGGTTCTGGTTGTTGTACTGGTTCTGGTGGTGGTACTGAACCTGGTTGTTGTTGTACTGGTTCTGGTATTGAACCTGGTTGTTGTTCTGGTTCTGGTACTGAACCTGGTTGTTGTTCTGGTTCTGGTACTGAACCTGGTTGTTCTTCTGGTTCTGGTACTGAACCTGGTTGTTGTTCATGTTCTGGTACTGAACCTGGTTGTTGTTCTGGTTCTGGTACTGAACCTGGTTGTTGTTCTGGTTCTGGTACTGAACCTGGTTGTTGTTGTTGTTGTCTGGTACTGGTTGTTGTTGTTGTTTTGGTTCTGGTTGTAGTTGTTGTTCTGGTACTGAACCTGGTTGTTGTTGTTGTTGTAGTACTGAACCTGGTTGTTGTTCTTGTTGTTGTAGTACTGAACCTGGTTGTTGTTCTTGTTGTTGTAGTACTGAACCTGGTTGTTGTTGTTGTTGTTGTATTGTTGGTTCTGGTGGTTGTTGTTGTTCTGGTTCTGGTACTGGTTCACCTGGTTCTGGTACTGGTTAACCTGGTTCTGGTTCTGGTTAATCTGGTTCTGGAACTGGTTGTTGTTGTTCTGGTTTTGGTACTGAACCTGGTTGTTGTTTTTGTTCTGGTTCTGGTACTGGTTCACCTGGTTCTGGAACTGGTTGTTGTTGTTTTTCTGGTTTTGGTACTGAACCTGGTTGTTGTTGTTGTAGCTCTGAACCTGGTTGTTCTGGTACTGGTTCACCTGGTTCTGGTTCTGGTTCTGGTTAACCTGGTTCTGGAACTGGTTGTTGTTGTTGTTGTTCTGGTTTTGGTACTGAACCTGGTTGTTGTTGTTGTTGTTGTAGCTCTGAACCTGGTTGTTCTGGTTCTGGTTGTTCACATTGTGGTAGTTCACTGTAAGAGAAAAACAGTTTTGCTTATTGATAAAAGAATGAGTTTGTTTCATATTTATTAACAAAATTAATTAGGTAGAGTTGTATGGCATTTAATTCCACAGGGTCTGTAATATCAATATTGTAGTGTTATATTGAATGTTGATAGATTAAGTATTACTAGCTCAATTCTAGTATTATTATTGTGATATAAAGAGTGGTCCAAAAAAATGTATCCACTGTTTAAAAGTCCATAACTTGCAAACTAATTGATGGAGTAGTTTCATCTTTGGTGAAAGTGTAGCTCAAAGTCTATCTTAAACATATCAATTGAATATAGGTGTTCAAAATGGCCACCATTCACATCCACACACAAACGATGCCACCAAACTGCAGCACAAACTATGATGGATATGCCGTAGAGGTGCTGTGGAGTATCCACCATATGTTCCCCAGTCTGAACTCCTCTGGAATTTCAGCTGTGGGGAACACTGAAGGACATCGTTTATCGACAATAGCCAAGCACATTGGATGAACTTCGAGAATCCATCGTACATTCATGTGCAAATATCCAACTGAAAATGTTGCAGACAGTAGGGAAAATGTAATTTGTGCTGCAGTTCGGCGGCATCGTTTGTGTGTGGATGTGAATGGTGGCCATTTTGAACACCGAAATTATTATTGATATGTTTAAGTTGCACTTCAAGCTACATTTTCACTAAAGATGAGACAACTGCATCAATTAGTTTGCAAATTATGTACTTTTAAACAGTGGATACACTTTTTGGAACACTCTGTATATTAGCTAAAGAAAACATATACTGTGAAATAAATGTATTAAATTTGAATAAATTGCAACTGCTCCCCTCTATCCCTGCTTCAAACATTGGTTCAATTATCATTATTTCATAATTCATATTACCCATGCAAAAATCTTAGATTTAGATAGCATAACCAGCAAGATAGATTCACCATCATTCATCATATCATTCATTAATCATCCTTAATGAATATCATTGTATAAGTGTTGATTTAAATCTTATTTATTTATGACTTATTTATCTTGAATTTTTTTTAATACTGTATTCTGCTTACTTTGCAGAAGGCATTTCATTATTCTCATTCTCACATTATGCTTATTCTGAGCACATGAATGCAGGCTAGCAAATGATATTCTACACATTCTAGACTCATACACATAACATACACTCATAACAAAATAGACCTTTTATACAAGTTCCAAAATCAATTTTTCTATTTACATAACAGCTCCATTTCATTATATGACAGCTCATTTGTAGAAATTATAATCTACGCATAGATAAATTTATTTATTACTACTATTTCAGTAAAGTATGAAGAAACAGATAGATTATGGGTAATTTTTTTAGTTCTGAAAATGAGGCTACACACATAAAAATCTCAAGATGCATTATTCATAATAATGGGAATCTGTGATGAAATTGACTTACCATTCTGGTTCTGGTTGTTGTTGAAGCACTGGTTCTGGTAGTTGTATGGGTTGTAGTAGGGGAAGTTGTTCTGGTTGTTGTAGTTGAATGGGTAGTTGTTCTGGTTGTTGTTGTAGTTGAATGGGTAGTAGTTGTAGTTGTATGGGTAGTTGTTCTGGTTGTTGTAGTTGAATGGGTAGTTGTTTTGGTTGTTGTAGTAGGGGTAGTTGTTCTGGTTGTTGTATGGGTTGTAGTTCCTGTTGTAGAATGGGTTGTAGTAGAAGCTCACTCCATCCTTGTCATTGATGTTGACGTTGTTGTTGTTGTGGTGGTTGTTGTGTGGGACAACCGCGGCGGCAGAGAAGCCAACGAGAGCCAGGAAGACCAGAGAGTACTGCATGATGATTGAGTTCTTCACAGAAGGACAATCTGCTGTCAGTCTTTCCCTGGTTTTATACTATGCACTATCTTGTGTATGATTACTAGAAGATCATGAGGTCACACCGCCTCTGGTTGGGTGTGTTTTTTGTCTTGCTGATAAGTTGGTTCATTTAGTTTTTTGACAAATAAGTTATTTTGAATCTATTCTTGTCTTAATGAAATCCACACATGAACATAGTAAAAAAATTGATAAAACATGGTAGACGCTTTGAAATAGCATCTCCCAGAAAAGCAAAAGTTCTGATCAATGTAAATGCCAATAGTAATAGTTAGTTATATTAGTATATTATAAAGTTATAATAGTAATAATAGTATAGGCCTAGTTATATTTTATTTTTAAAAAAAATCAATTAACTATATTTTATTAGCTGAGAGTACTAGAATTTGACGGAGCTATTCAACTTTTGGTTAGATTGGAGTGAGTCTTATACTTTTTTCAATTGTGAATTCTCAAAAACATTCTATTGAACCCTGAGAAATCATTTCATTTGTTCTGCTAAAATTTAGGCATCCATTGATAATAATGGTTCGTAATGAATTCATTAATCATTTCCAGCTCTAATTTTTTTTAAGATTACCAGCTCCAACAGCTCTGATTTTCCAGCTCTAACATTCCCAAAGATTTATTTAAATAATCTTCAAATTTTCAAATTAAACAAGATAAATCAGTATCTTATATTGGTTATAGTCTTGTTCAGTCTAAGAAATAAAAAAATTCTCTGGCGTCATTCTAAACAAAAATAATAAAATTAAAATGGAATAATAATGATTGCTCATGCACTAATTACTACTATATTCTACTATAAACTCTATAAGAATGGAATAGAGTTCATTATTTTCAGATTGTAACTGTTATCTGCTGAAATTACTGTTAGTTAATGATAAAAGCTTGATAATTTATTTTGAAGATCAGTAGTATTACACATTGCATGTGCTGAGCAACGTAATCACAGTAATAAGTCATCAGCGATGGTTGATAGAATTTTAAATTTTAAAGAATTTTTCTAGTTTTTCCAATGAAATCAAAATATGTGAGGATACAAAAAAGCAGGTCTTGTGCTTGATTCAGCTGCCTGTGAACTTGCACACTTGATAATTATTCTGTAGCGCACAGCTTATTCAATGTAAGCTATTTTTCTTAGCAAGAGCTTTCAATGCAACCTGATCGGTTTTTAATGCATCCTAAAAATTCATGCGTTTACAGACAAAATAGTTGTAAGTTTGAAGAGTTCAATGATGAATACTTCCATGCTTCAACATGACACTTACATCTTGTACTTTTTTATTGTGGTCGAATGTAACTAATTTTAAATTTAGTATTAGATTATTTTTAGATACATCAATCTCAAGGTAAATCTAACTGCTAGGAATAAAACCATTATTAACATTTTTTGGGTTCAGAGCAAAGTAGATTAAATAGTAATATCTATATTAATAAAAGAGAGTTGGTGTCTATACGCTCGCTTATAACTCGAGAACGGCTGAACCGATTTAGATGATTTTGGATTCGTTTGAATTTTTAAAGCACTGGTTAACATAATATTTATTAAAATATAAGAAAATCTCTTTATAATTAATAAATAATTAGTAAATTAATGACCTAACCTATCAAACATGACATCCATTTTGATCCAGTCCAAACAATAATGCTCCTATGAAATCGATGTGTAGTTGAAGATGCTACAATATAGGTCTTCCCAGAGACGAGCTCCGTGGTCTATTGGTTAGCGACTCTGCCTTCCACGCAGAATTCTCGGGTTCGATTCCGAGACGGGTGATATTTTTTTGACAACTTTCAGCATTGATTAATATTTATCCACTCGCTTTAAAAATTAGTATATTGCAGATTTCTTTTAATTTCCATCAATAAAGCGAGTGGATATAGATATTTTTACTTCGTGACATTTTTTTCGTGGGGGGGGGGTGATATGATGGGGGTCATTTGGGGAGAAGAGGGGGGTGACATGAAGGGGCATTTGTGTGGGGAAGGAAGGGGGGCATTTGGGGGATGACATTTTTAGGGGGTGGCATGAAGGGGGGACATTTGTGGGGAGAAGAGGGGGGACATTTGGGGGGGGGGAAGAGGCCGATACGAAGTTCGCCGGGACAGCTTGTTTATTATAGATATAGGTATAGTAATTATTTTAATGTAGTTACAATGTTATGTTCAAACTATATGCAGAGTAATATTAGTAATATGTAAGTATAGTAACATTTATTATAAAGAATAGCACCTAACTACAATGTTTAAACTATAAAATAATTTATTATAAGTCCAATTTTGCCACCTTATGTTCGTTGTCCTTGAGATGTGACCAAGGCCAATTCTCGCCCTTCTCTTCAATTACTGTCTCACACTATTTCATCCTTTATTCTCCGCCTGCCTTTTCCTCCCAATCCTATTGGCTATCCTATTGTTTACATAGAACTTTCACGATCTATTTTTGTCATCGTATTTCTTATTGCATTGATAGAATCTGAAGTCTGTGGAATCAACCTGAGATTAAAGTGTACACTCTCTCAATAAAGAACAAAGGAATTCCACGTTCCAAAAGTAAGTTTCACTTGAAATATGTTCATCATTCCACAAGAAGAAACTGTCTGATTTGGCGGTGAGGTGCTTTAAAACATAGAAGCGCTCGCTCACAGGGGATCAGGAACGCACTAATTGGGATGTCCCTCTTTGATCTTTCTCTTTCTCCCCCTTCTCACTTTCTTCTGCCTTCTTCTCTTTTCATCCCTCGTCACCACAGGTAGCCTACTCTCTGTCTCACTCATTTTAATCTGTCCAGACTCTACCAATGATCGGTGGTTGGTTTTGGTTTGTAGTCTGCTGTCTTGTCCGTCTCTCCCATCACGCGGTGGATGGATGTGGTTGCCTGTTATGCACCTTGCCTTCCCTGACCAGAACACTACTCCCGTTCCGATAAACAACCAGAGGTCTAATTGCTCATCCACTCAACCCCATCCCTATGGAGCCAGCTCGTACAAATCCCCATCAATTTAGTTAGATCAAGAGGTGTTCTTAAAACATATACTGTGTAAACTTTATTTCTCATTTATCATTCCTGCTGATAACACTTACCGGATTGATAACGACAGCTTAATTGGCTCACCTATCAATCAATTAAGCTACTTATACCGTACCTTCTAGATAGTAGACGGCGAAAGATTTATTTTGGTTACAAATGTGTCTCATTTGAATGTATTCAAGATAAATTGATGATAATATAATGCGAATTCAGCCTTTTATCAAAGTTGAGAGTTTATTGGACTAAGTTTCATTTTCCAATGAACTCCGATGTACAGGTATAACTGTGTATAGGCAACAATAATTTCTGTGAATCATACAAGACTCACCAAGTACAAGACCTCTATGCACGAATAAGAAGTACAGTAGTAATTACTAGTCAATAAAATGATACACTAATTGGTTTTTTTTCATAAATTATTAATAATTATTGTAGTTGAAAAGGAGACTATGCCCAATCTCTCATTATCAATCTAGCTAATTGAAAATGTAAGGTCTCAAAGTCATATACAGTACTGTATCATGAATTCTCAAAAACACGTGATAATAGCAATATAGACTACATAGCCTACAATACAGTCCACATCTATGAAATAGAAAGTTGGAATAATCAATAGGCTGCATTATTTTTTCATTCGGTTATCATCGTGGTCGTGCCGGCATATCTAATCGCTCTGAATTGATAAGAACTTCAACTTAAAATTACCTACTGCTGTGTAGGTGAAAACCTCCGAGATATTTTTTGCTGAATATATGAGAATCGTAATTCCTTTCTGGTGGTTCGGAACCCACTTGAAGCTGTAAAGGTCCACGCATTTCTCATCATTATCCTTCCCATTAACCACGCACAAGCCAACAGTTCATGTGGGTATCACCACAGCAAAATATCATCGTTAATAAATTATTTAGATATCACTCTTTAAATGTGGAAAATACATATTTTTCAAACTGCAATATTGGAACATATCGAATTCCAATCTTCCTCTAACATAACATGTTCCTGATAGGATTCATTTGGATCTTGGATATCTCCTATTATTCCTTTTAATATTATAACTACAGTATTATTCTTCTATTATTATTTGGAAGTTTATGTCAGGTAATGTCAAAACGTCATTGTCATCAATGTCATTCGGTAAGTCATTCATCTTACTATTGTAGCATTCTACGAAAAACTGGGGTTATGACTCATTTGGAACTAGAAGGTTGAAGATATTCTGGCAAACCGGTGAGAAGTCAAGTCCTGAGTTGATTTGTGGTTGACAATAGACGATGTGTGTAATTCGTGGTGTCTGTGATTTAGTACAATCTTCGTTGATTCGATGCCCAATTAACGACAATCGTCGGCCCACTGTCCTCCTAATCTTTCTCCTCTCTTTGCCGCTATTTATTTATTCTTTTTCCTACCATTCCGATTATCTCATTCGGCCCTGGACAACAAAAAATGCCTTTTGAACTAGATTTTGTCGTCTGTTTATAAAAAAGAAGCATCCGAAAACTTCTTAAGACAAGCGAGCAACATGCTCTCTCTCTTCTTCTCTTTCTCTCTTTCTATAAAAATGGGCTGAAGAGCGTGCTTCATTAAAATATCTTTGCCCTGACCAATCCCACGATTCCCGACCAAGACTTTGAGGACGCTGGCTGCAAAACGCTTTAATTACTTGAAAAAACTCTTTGGTTCCTTACCCCCCCCCCTTCTCACTACCAAAGTGTTCTTTTGGATTTCAAGTCTCTGCAACCTTCATACACATAGGTAACCATCAAGATAAACCACGTAATGAGGTTCTGTTAATACTGTCAGTGCCATGCACTTCTAATTAGATTTGATCTCTAAGAACCCTCTTTTGTCTGAAATTTTATATTCTTATTCTCTTGCTTCCTATTCTCTCTTATATCATTTTTTTAGAATATAGTTTTAGTCTAGGATATTGTCTAAGAGGAGTTAATTTCTGCGGAATGATTGGGAGCCAAATGGTACTTGTCAAACTAATTGATACTAATGCATATATTTTTCTTTTTAGTCATCGAACATGTAAAAAGCTCTATTATATTCTTATGTTGTTTATCCATTCTTTTTCCTAGTGGTAAAATTGCGCTAATTTTGAAAACTTTAAAAATACGTTTTCACTCTTATTTTGAAAACTTTTGAAATAGGTAAAAATTTCTTTCTTATTTAGGCTAATTGTTTTTAAAATCATTGTTATATTATACTGCAATACTAAAATACCCAATTAGCTTCATTCATGAAAATCAATCATCATTCATAAAATTAATTTTAAAAAATTTCATTAATTTTATCATATAAATGTTTTATTATATTTATCATATTTCAAATGTTCTCATTTTATATTATTCACTGTATATAATCCACTCTATTGGTCAATATATGTAACCTCTGTTGTGCTATTGGAATTTATAAGCTTCAAAATCATTTGTTTCACAGATCCACTGATGGTTTTTCGGATGAAGATGCTCTTTATGGAAACCTGAAAAGATTATTTTGTCATCGAATGATCATGGGCTTCAAAAAGGTAATTTTCTTATGTTTCTTGTAGAATCTGAACTCCTAGTTTACGAACAACTCCTAATATATCAACTAATTCAAAGATTCAAAATTCAGAATGAAGCATTCAGGATAAGCACATATTCTCCATTATTTGTCAGATCATTATTTATTATTTGAATGAGGTGTCTGGGCTGGTATTTTCATTTCTAAATTTTAAAGGTATGATCTCATGAAAAAAATCATGAATTAATTAAATAAATAAATCTTATTTCGAAGCTTCAGTTTTGCCAGATGAAGTTCTCTTAAAATTATAGCATTTTTTGAATAAAGATAACGCAATAATTGATACAATCAACAGTTGTATAATTATTTCATATTTAACAGATAATTCAAAATATCTGAATTCATACATTCAACAGTTTTATATTTCATATTTGACTGAGAATTTAAAAGATGTGAAATCTCATGCTACAATTCTGACTATGAAATAATCAGAATTGCTCACAGATTTAATTCTTGTTTGAATTTATTCATTGCGACAATTATCAATTGAAGGTGCAATTATGTTGTCTGATCAGAAATCGATCCAATGAAAAATGAAAAAAGGAACATTTAAAAATACTCGCACAGCAACCTGCAACCTGTTATTTTTCTTACAAAAAAAAACTTTGAATCAAATTGTTGTAGACATTAATGATATAAGGTGTCAAAAATATGGAATAAAAAACTACCACATTAGATCAATTGTTATCGGTGATAGGGAACAAAAAATTCGCAAAAGAGGTCACAAATAAGGGTTAATTGATTAGAAAGAAAGTTCTAGTAGTGAGTAGAACAGATGAATTAATTTTGGTGGTCAGGGTTAATGACTTCGATCAAAAAGAGTGGAAGATAACATGCAACCTTTCATAATTATTATGTAAAATACTAACAATAATTTTGACAAAAAATTGTTGAGATAATTCTAACACTCCTGACGTTGCAAGATAGCGTGAACTCTTACATTGATTGTAACGACTACTTTTAAACTCACAAAAAATTCGATATTTTTATAGAATATTATCAGCGACTAGCTAATGTGCAATATTCATATTTTTGTGATATTTCTAATCGTATAGCGAGGCTCACGTTGTTCCCATCTTCAATTTTCTTTGAAAATAATTCCTGGGGCTGAGTTATATTCATTATCAGAATATTTCTGTTTGCATTCCGCCAAATCTCTGAGCTGTGAAAAAATATTTCAATCTCATTTTAGTTGGATAGCTCACACATACTTTTCGGAATTTAGTCTGCCTGGGAATAACCTTCATATTGATCCTGATAGATTTAATATCTCCATTTCCACTACCCTTTATCTCTATTATTTATATAATAGAGATAAATTTAATAAAGATTATTTGTCTTTGTCACTGCCCTTTATTTCATTCATGGTTATCCCTCATCTTTACCCTGATATTCTAGTGAAACTCTGATGGAGAAATTACAAATCTGATCTAAAGTTATATTGATAGTATAGATAGTATAGGTAGTATAGATAGTATATTTATAATGATGCGTTTATTCACCTTCAAACAGGATGCACATTATTGGATAAATGTAATAAATATTAGTGAACAAAATATCATTCATAATATGACAATTTGTCTTTATTTAAGTTGAATTGCGGTTTGATTCAATGAATCTTGCCTGAGTGGGTAGTAAGCTGCTTGACGTATGGTCCTCATACCCGCTAAGAGATGTAAAAAATATTATAATGTAGCTTTGTATAAATAATGTGGCTTTGTATAATTCATTCCACTTTTAATTTCTAATTCAAGCTGACAAAAATTGTATTTTTTATTTGGTATGGATAAAAGAGTAATCTTTCAGCTTTTTACTTCTCATTGAGATTCAAGAAGTAAATCGTTTTACCACAGATTTTTCTATTTTTTGACATTACGAGAATAACGCTCTTATGTTCTCCTCTTCCAATCATGGTGGAATACCTAAATCTTTCACAAACTATTTTATTCTCAATTTTTTAAAACAAAATCGAATTCATAATTTTTATAGAATACAGGGTTCACGGGTTACGGATTCGAGTCCAGTTTCTGTCATGTATTTTTTTGGTATCATCTTTCCCTCATTACCCACACACAGGTAATATACAGAGTGATTCAAAAAGAATACTACAACTTTGAAAATGTGTATTTAACGAAAGAAACATAATAGAACCTTCTGTTATACATCATTACAAAGCGTATTTAAAGAAGTTATTTTTACTCACAAAGAAGTTCAGAGATTTTCAATATGACCCTCTCCAGACACTCGACTATTATCAACCCGATAACTCGTTCCACAATCTCTGTAGCATATCAGGCGTAACAGTTTGGTAAGCTGCTGTTATTTCTTGTTTCAAATCATCAATATCCATCTACCATAATATGCATCAATAATCACCTATGATTTGAAACAAGAAATAACAGCAGCTTACCTAACTGTTACGTCTGATATGCTACATAGAGTGTGGAATGAGTTTGAGGGATGTTTTGGGTTGATATTGCTCGAGTGTCTGGAGGGTGTCATATTGAACATCTCTGAACTTGTTTGTGAGTGAAAAAAACTTCTTCAAATACTCTTTTTAATGAAGTATAACAGCCGTTTATATTATGTTTCTTTTATTAGTTTGTTTTTAAAGTTGTGGTATTCTTTTTGAATCACTCTGTATAATACTTATCTGGGTATCAACCGCAGCAAAAAAAGAAGAATACTTTGAATATTTTTTTTTTTAAATTGTACAATAATTTATTGAAACAATTGAAATCTACTATTGTAATTCACACTGTCACAGTCTCCAGTTTTTTTTTTTACTTTCTTAAAACGATCAAAACAATCATTTTTAAGATAGGTGTTCCAAAAAATTCATTCCGAAACAATGGAATTTTATAACATCGATGAGTTATCACAAACATACCTAATCGGCAAGATGTGGAATTTCGCTCACTAGCAAATTAAAACCGAACACAATATGTAAAATATTCTGCTATTAAATTGAAAGCAATGGAAACCATTCAAACGTTTGTTCTGTTAATGAAGGCTAGATTCAACTCCCTAGAGTTGTCTTAATAGACTTATGTTCAGAGATAAATGTCTCTAAGAGTGTTGGTAGTTTGTTCAGCGGTTGGCAGCCATTTTATCGTCAGTGATAAGCATCAGCCGAGTGACCGTGTCGGTGCGAATTGGCCGCTAGTGAGCATTAGCAGCAAGAGTGACGATGATCAGCACTACACTGTTTTTGTTGCTGGTCAGCAGTGCTGCTCCATAACGGCCTAGCTGTGACCCGATTTCTTTTGTTGGGGAAACCGTGAACGGCCATAAAAGCTATATAAACAGGTAACGCGAACGCAGTCCGTTCATTAGCGGCCTAGGCGTTTGCAGTGATGGGAAAAGCAGCCATAAAGCAGCTAAGGCTAGCTGAGGAGCTAGCGCCGGGTTCTAATTAAAAGCGTATAAAAGTGGATGCCATCGTGCAGTGGCTGGTTTCCGCGCTGAATTTAGATGCAAACTTCACTCTGCTCTGCGTTGCGACTGTGCGGCTAGATCTAAGCTGCCTAATGCTTATTAAAACGTCAGTACTGGTTCATGAGCACAATAACTGAGAAAAACTCGTCCGCAGCTACGATCGTTTCAGCCGGCTTGGTGGTGCCACTTCACGATTATTCCTCGTCAGTCGTGTGATGCTGCCTTCAGCAACCAAATGCATTTCTTGCTTGCTCCTGTCTATGAAAACTCTATCCTTGTAACTTGGAAGAAGATGCAAATAACTTATTCGTTTCATTAATAATTTATGTAGGTAATCAATTTATTTATTAATATCTACTTTATAGATTGGGGTTTCTTATCTAAGCCGGTTACAATGTTTTAATTTGATAATAGATTATCATAGAAATTAAGTGTATAGCACTGCATTGAATGATAATGTCTGTAAAATGGTAAAAGAAATAAGTATAAAATGAATTCAAAGTGGTTGACTTTTCTCAAATATTGTTGATGGACTATTTATTTTGTTTCAATGGAATTTATATAGAGAATGAAGAGATTATAATATATTGAAATAGATTGTAATGAAGATTAAGAGATTAAAATGAAAATATATTGAATATAAGGCCTATCTCATTTGAATTATATCATAGTTATCCATACCAAATAAGTAATCTATACGTTGTCACAACCATGTATTTATTTAGCATACATTTATTGATATATCGAGATACCGGGTTTGGTTGTTCCATCATTATCAGAGCAGAGATTCACTATTAGCAGTGTACCAGAGATAGATGATGGCGTATCTACCAAAACCGTTATCTTAATATATTAATAAATATGTGATTGTGATAACTTCCAGACCAGACGTTCGATGTAATCTATTTATATAAAAATTTGAGTTACAACACATCATGGATTTTTTGTAAACGATATTCTTTCCATTAATACTTTGAGGCCGTGATATTGGGAGAGGAACAACAGGTTTTAAATTTCAGTTATTTCTTCCTCGAATTTAAAAAAGAAATAATGTATCGTCAAATTGTAGTTCAATGTGAGATTATCTTAAAATTTCCCTACATACAAATATCTTCATATAGATTTGCTGGAATATTTTTCAACCCTAAATTGCAGTGATTCTTGTAAAAACAATTAGTCTAGTCTTTTATTGTTAATCCTGGTAAATATTAAAATGAAAATCTAAAATACTTGTATTACTTAATTGGTGAGGAGACCCCAACGGGTAGTTCCATCCCGCCTTTTCTTTACTAGTCACCCACCCAAGAAGCTTTGAAAGCTGAAAGTTAAAAGAGCAGCTTTGAGTGTTCTCAATGCTTCTCATTATTACTCACCAGCAGCTCTTATTGAGCGGCCTAAAATACACATAATTTCGCTGTAAAGAAATTATTGTTACACTGTATGATGAACCATCATATCCAACTAAATTTTCATGTAGGCCAACTATGAAACTATTCTATCTCATTATTAACTTTGGCATGTTCTGAATTTTGCTGTAGTTTACTGAAAAACACTGATTCCAATTACTACTAATCAATTTGCTTAGTTTGATCTATTCTCAGACAAAACTATGCAGTTCAATGAAAATATCTAGCATTCATCCTAATTTTTTCAATGATTCCGTTCCAAAAGCACTGAATCATAATAATTTTGTTGATATCAACTAATATTCTGTATTGTCAATCATAAAAAAACTTGCTCGAAATTTTTAAAGCTATCCAAAACCTGGGAAGAGATTGCAATTTTTATATTTCTATGTAATAATTGCTCATTATTGGATTCAGAAGAACAGTATATTGAATTGAGACATTCAATATTAACTCCCAACTGTGCCCAGCAGCAATATCCAATAATGTACTGGTTAAGGGAATTTTTCCAAAGAGAAACTAAACTCTATTGAAATTAATTTATTCATGAAGGAACATCAAACAATTCAAAAGAATGACTTGATAGCCTGCATGATACTGTTGCTCTGGTTCTGTTCCTGGATCTGGTTCTGGAACTGGTTGTTGTTGTTGTTCTGGTTCTGGAACTGGTTGTTGTTGTTCTGGTTCTGGAACTGGTTGTTGTTGTTCTGGTTCTGGTACTGGTTGACCTGGTTCTGGTGCTGGTAAACCTGGTTCTGGTACTGGTTGTTGAACTGATTCTGGTTGTTGTTGTTCTGGTTCTGGTTGTTGACCTGATTCTGGTACTGGTTGACCTGGTTCTGGTGGTTGTTGTTGTACTGGTTCTGGTGGTGGTACTGAACCTGGTTGTTGTTGTTCTGGTACTGGTTGAACTGGTTGTTGTTGTTGTTGTTCATCTGGTTCTGGTACTGGTTGTGGTACTGAACCTGGTTGTTGTTGTTCTGGTTCTTGTAATGAACCTGGTTATTGTTCTGGTACTGGTTGACCTGGTTGTTGTTCATCTGGTTCTGGAACTGGTTGTTGTTCATCTGGTTCTGGTACTGGTTGTTGTACTGGTTCTGGTGGTGGTACTGAACCTGGTTGTTGTTCTGGTTCTGGTACTGAACCTGATTGTAGTTCTGGTTCTGGTTCTGGACGTTGTTGTTCTGGTTCTGGTACTGAACCTGGTTGTTGTTGTTGTTGTTCTGGTTCTTGTACTGAACCTGGTTGTTGTTGTTGTTGTTCTGGTTCTGGTACTGAACCTGGTTGTTGTTGTTCTGGTACTGGTTGACCTGGTTGTTGTTCATCTGGTTCTGGTACTGGTTGTTGTTGTTGTTGTTCTGGTGGTGGTACTGAACCTGGTTGTTGTTGTTGTTGTACTGGTTCTGGAACTGGTTGTTGTTCTGGTTCTGGAACTGGTTGTTGTTCTGGTTCTGGTTGTTCACATTGTTGTAATAACCTGGAATAAAAGAAAGGTTAGTTTGTTTAAAAGTATTAAGGTTTCCCTAAAATTTTTGAACAACAATGCAAAATTGATGCAATTCAGAACCAATTGTATTAACTGAAAACATGATTTTGAAAAAAAACTATTGTTAAAATATCTAATAAAAATGTTTACCCAACTGCCTAATCAAAACCAAAATCATATAATATGAGTATATCACTCAATCTATTTCATTTATTTATTGAAAGTTTTAATCTCTCCATACAAATGTAGAATTTTTCACATGAAATGGTATTCAACAGTACATATTTCATGTATCCCAATTGACAACTTGGTAAGATATAATAATATTATTCATAACAGTTTCAAATTAGTGTATGAATAATCGCTAACTGTAGAGCAAATTGTTTGAGATTTTCATACACATAATGAATAACATCCACTGTAAGAGTTACATTGCTATTGAAACCTTAAAAAATTAAAAGTATAATTGAAATGCTCTATTAGGTGTTTTTGTAATTACAACATTTCAACAATAAATAATTTGAATTTGAATTTTATAGGACATTTGACTCACCATTACGATGCTGGTTCTGGTTGTTGTTGAAGCACTGGTTCTGGTAGTTGTATGGGTTGTAGTAGGGGAAGTTGTTCTGGTTGTTGTAGTTGAATGGGTAGTTGTTCTGGTTGTTGTATGGGTAGTAGGGGTAGTTGTTCTGGTTGTTGTATGGGTAGTAGTTGTTGTAGTTCTGGTTGTTGTTGTATGGGTAGTAGGGGAAGTTGTTCTGGTTGTTGTAAGGGTTGTAGTTCCTGTTGTAGAATGGGTTGTAGTAGAAGCTCACTCCATCCTTGTCATTGATGTTGACGTTGTTGTTGTTGTTGTGGTTGTTGTGTGGGACAACCGCGGCGGCAGAGAAGCCAACGAGAGCCAGGAAGACCAGAGAGTACTGCATGATGATTGAGTTCTTCACAGAAGGACAATCTGCTGGTAGTCTGTCCCCGGTTTTATACTATGCACTATCTTGTGAATGATTACTGTCGGTCATAAGGTCACTCCACTCTATTCACATTATCGTTTTTGCTGTGATGGCTTTCAATTATGTTTTTTACAGTGTTCATTGATTGTTAATCTTCTTGTACTTCAAAAATAGAAGTTTTATCAACGCCTGTACTGGACCTAATCACACAGATTACATAATTAATAAGCACCTGGTGAACCTATGAAACAATTGGGCTCTTGTGATTGTTCTCAGTTAGTCCTAAACAATTTAGGCTCAACCACTGATGATGATGATGCCATGAGCATTGAAACTTAATTCTGGTTTTTTAAATAATAAAAATCTTTAATGTGGAATAGACAACATTTGTTTTATTCATTCACCTTAAATTTCTCCACTTCTTCGATATTAATCATTTACTTTTTTATGAAGATCATATTATCATAACTATGAACTTAGATGCAGCATAGAAAATTCTAGAGCATATACATAGGCTACAGAAAAGATTGAGTCATGGTATTTGTTGGAATAGTATTCTTGGTTCCCATCGAGTCTCTTCCCATTTGCAAGGAGAGCGATCCTACAACTGTTTCGTCGATTGGTCATTGCTCAGAAGTTCAGTAACGTGGGCTGTAATTGGCCAATCGAATAACACGACTCGGGCGATCAAAGCAGTGTTCGGTCGTGTCTTTGATTCTAGATTGGAGTGAAGAGACGAACTAGGTAGGAGAAGAAACAGATGAACTAAACGATGTTGTTCGGGATTGCATTGCGATAGAAAATGGTGGTCATGGAGCTGGCCAAATAAGGGGAAGGGACTGTTTCATTTTTTCTCGGATGAAAAACGTTCTCCTCTTGTGAATGTTTAACCTGCGTCCCATGTAAATTCTCGATATTCTTGTGATTCAAAATTTATTCTTTATTATTCTCTTCTATTTTCGTGACTATTACCATAGAGAAGCGATACTAAAGTCGCGTTTTACGCTCTTAATACATAAATATCTATTTTATAATCTTCAATTATCCTTCAGTATATTCATGAATTTTCACTCCCATTCTGTTTCACATGTTTTTTTATGTTTATTAGGTATGGGGTGGGTGGTTAAAAAATTTTATCAACATCCTTTTAGGTAAGGGGTTTGGGGGGAAGGAAATGATTTGGGGGGGGGATAGTGCGCCATGCGCTCTAGGGGTGTGGGCACCCCTACCTATGGTAGGTACTATGCTATCTTACTAGAATAGAGTGGAATCAGTTTTAGCTTAAAACTATAGATCTTGTCGGTTATCTTGTAGATCGTAATTCTTAAGGAATAATAACTGACATAACTAAAATTCCCAGGGTTTTTTTAAGTTTATTAGAAAATATGAAGAGTTATTATTTTATTGATGAATATTGAAGGAATTATGAATGTGTTGAAATCTGTTTTCTTGTTGTCGAACTTTTTCGCACATTAATTATATTGTTCCTGAATTCTCAATTATTCAATTCACATCCTTGGTAACACAGATGACAGCTGAGAAAGAAATACTACAAAATAATCTCAATCTAATGATGTGTTCTATCTAAATTATCATGCCGGTAACAAGTCAATGATTCAATAATTCACAGTAATAGTCTCGTTTGTTCTGGAAGGGACAATAAATTTGTAATTTTTGAGTCAGATCACGTTCCCATTGCAATGTAGTTCCTTCAACACTCTACACTAATTGTGTCTTCTAACTAGACATCGACAAGTTTTCCATTAGATTGCCGAGGCCAGGATAGAAATCAATTAGTCATGAGATTGGAAAGAATGTCTTCTTATCAAAAAATTAAATCTTCCTAATAATGAGAAGTTATTGTAGATTCCCAATGCATCCAGTAAGTTATTTCTTGTTTCAAACTTTCTCAACTTTTTCAACATTTGAAATATATATATTCGTATGGCATGAGAGAAAACCATAACATAATGTCTAAAAGTATAAACAAAAAGTGTAAATAAGAAATATGATCATAACATTTGAAATTTTTCTGGTATTTGGTTTTGGTGTGGAAATTGGTGACTTGATGAAACTTACTACAGTATATACAGTATGTAAAAACACAGATTTGGACTATTTTAATTTTGAATTAGGAGAAGAACAGAAGTAGACATGTTCTATCTTTCTCAAGTATCAATATCGTTCATTGCTGAATAAATTAACTAATAATGAACTTATTAATTCCAAATTATAGCACACGAAATTCATTCAACTTTGAAACTCAAGAGAGATTCATCCATAACTATGAGACATTCATTTCTCTATGTAGCTTTAAGCTCATTCTTTTATCAATTCATCTCATCAATTTATTATATATACACGAACAAAAATACTTGATAGGAGACGTTATTACTGTTATCTCGCAAAAAAACTTTTCCTACTTCAATTCAGGAAAAAAATTCCAAAAGTACGGTAGGTTATGCATAATTTATAATATTGATGAGATAAAAGTGTATTGAAACTTTCTTTTTTATTTATCGTATGGCTTTTATTGGTGGGGAGACCCTTACGGGTAGGTTCCACCTAGCCTCATTGCACAATTTTTTGTGTCGGTCACCCATCCGAGAGCGGTCTTGAATGTTTGTTACTTAACCACATGATTACTTAGCAACCGCTCTCACCGAGTGACCACTGATATTACTTTAAAAACAGTCACTACCAATCGATAGGAATGCCTTAATTCCAAACTCTTGAATAGTTGGGGGAATATGAGGAAATGAAGGAATAAATTAGGAAATTCCTCATTTTCCCACTGTGCAGGGAAATCAATTGACAAATCGTTGAAAGCATCTTGACGCCACCTTTTTTCATGTAGCATCTGATCTTAATGGATGTTGTCGCCTCCGATTGAAATTCTTAACGCCTGATCGCAAACCTGACAGGAAAGTCAATAATCTTCGCGATTACTTCTGCAGATGGCTCAGAAAAGATAATTTTTTCATGATGAAACCTGGCTGTCATTCAATTTTTTCTCAGCATAATGAACTGAACTCACCGACCAGTAACATTTCATTGAAGTATGTTGTTCTTTTTCACATTGTCAGGTGAAGTTTTTTGAAAGATAAGATCTCTCAGACAGTGGATGGTTGTAGTCGCTGGATTGACAGAAGTAAAACTGTGTGGCCAACATTTTTCCAATAGCACTCTTCCATTTTGCGTTTTATAGTGCAATGCATGATGGGTGTAGTAATTTTTAAAAAATATACAATTTTGAGCATCAATAATTTGCTAGTATTGCAAAATTATGTTGTTAATTTTCTTCCATGTACGATGCTTCACTAGTATAGACTAATATTATTGCTAAATTATATTGGAGATTCTCCACCATGCTGCACGTTGCTGTGTTTATAAATCGGCTCCTCAAATCTCTTTTAAAAACCGTTTGATATCGTCTATGCTTTTCATGTCTGCTTTTTGCGATTTATAAAATTCCAGCCCACTTTTCTACTTAAGTCTACTTAAGTCGCAAATCAAAGTGCTGCAGATCAATTCCTTAATGTAACTATGGTGGATGTTTCCCATTTTACTCTTGAATGAAACAAATACTAAGGGCCGGTTCACAAGCTCGGGATTCAGCTAAGTCCTAGACTAAAACGGGTGGCAACCGTAGCATCGACAAACGTTAGCCTCGATACTATTTACTAAGGGCTCTATGCTGCTAACCCACTAACCTGTCGAGACAAACTTTTGTCGATGCTTCGGTGGCCACCCGTTTTAGTCTAGGACTTTGCTAAATCCCGAGCTCATGAACCGGTCATAGATATTTCCCACTTCTACTCGTTATCCGAGTGACTTTCAATCAGAAAATTAACGAAGATCAAATTCCTATCTGCAACTAGTACCTGAGACAGGAGGGGAAATTTCAAGATTCCACGCATTTCATTCAACTATTTCATCAGTAATGTACTTAGTGGAAGGTCCAACAGGCTCACGCCCAAAACTGACATTTTAACAATGTCTCACGAATCAGAACCCGGAAACTGAAAGAAGTGGGTATATGTTTATGATATCTTGTTGAATTATAACCGCGGGTCCAGAAATTTCATTTGTCTTTCCAATTAGCGGCCAAATGAAAACGTGAGCGGCAGTCCAAAACGTGCGATCAGCTGATGATAAATCGAAAAACGACAACCGTGCGAAGCACAACTCCGATCGGAAATCACTTTGAGCAATATTTCAAACTCCTTCTTATTCGGACCTTGAGATCATACTACCCAACCAACTCCCAGCTTTCTGTTGCAAGTCGTTTTCAAATAATAGAACTCTGATCGCAATGGCTGTCGAAGGGGGGAACCAGGAGAGAAAGCTGAAAAATTAGTGCTGCTTTGAATCTCAATCACAATTTTTAACGATCTTAGTATATAGAGGGCCTTTCATTTTTATTCGTCTATCTTTAAGCTGGAATTTACATCAGTGAAAGAGAACATAGAATTTTCTCACAGTCCTTCTCAATAATAATTCTGTTGTAAATGTTTATATAAAGTGAAGAAATAAGGCTGGAGGGAGTATCAATTCTATTTGATATTTTCTCTTTATTTGAATTGTTGTATGAAAATGTTCCACGTTGCATGCAGACTTCATGTTATATGGGAATTGAACTATGCTTGCTAGTTGATCATAATATATAATATGCTTGCAAAATTTCCATATCCATAAGTGTTTATGAAATTTAAGTCATTTAATACCATTTTGACAGTTTCTATGACCTTTGAGTATTATAAAAATATATATTTCATTGATTTTACTTCTAGAATCTCACAAAAACATTATTCTCTATTATTTCTATTATCGATTCATGTTTTTATATTTAACATTTTATACTCATTTCCTTCTGTTCAATTGATGAGAAAGAACGTCTAAACAGGAATTGTCTTTTTGCTTAGAGATCCTATATTACTTGAAAAAGTTACAGAAAATTATGTGATTTTGACTCATCATTCACTTGACATTGGAAGTATAATGAGTTCCGATTAATATATGGACGTGTTGAATTTGAATACAAGTTCATCATATAGTCATTAGGCTACAGAACAATAATTATTGGCTAGTTATCAAGTTATTAGAGAAATTAACTATCTTGAAATGAATTATCGGGAATCACTTGCAGAACATTCTAGTTTTATTTGGAAGAGTATTCTAAATTGGAAAAAGAACTTCAAAAAGAAAAATTTAACATCTTTGCACGAAAAAATTATCGAAGATAAAAAAATCGTCTACTAGTTAATTAATCTGTGTTGATTTCAGATTACGTTGACCTGGTCTCAAAATATGTTTTCCACCCAATGATGGAATCTCTTATTTTTCTACGTAAGGGCATCAAGGTCACAAGATAAACGAGCCCTCGATGGATCGCGAATAGACTTGTTTTTTCGAGGATGAAGATTAGAATTTGGCAAGTTTTTGCAGCTGTTAACGTTTTTGTATGAAGTCAAACTTTCTTATGTAGGCCTACTGCTGTATTTTAATAAAGTATACTTGATGTACTTGATATTTTTATCAAGTATTTCACTGCATTATTGATCAAGTGTGTCAAAATTGCTGAGGATAGACTCTGTTGAATAAAGTTATTTAACCGATTGTTGATATATTACCAATAAATATTGGAAAAATTATATATATTTCCAATAAATATTGGAAAATGTAGATATATTTCAAATAAATGTAGTTTCTGATGTATTTATTTTACATGATACAGTTTGTCATTATTGTTGAACAATACTGTAGATAATCTGTTGAATTAAAGTATATAACTGTTGATATTGCGATGTATTTTGAATAAATGTAATTTAATTATGTTTTGAGTTATCACTAGTCCTATTTTCTCTTCTCTTAGTATCAATAGTCCACTACTTTGTATTCATATTACATTTTGATATAGTCTAACTTGTACCAATAGGCTGTATAATGTCTACTAGGACTTCCCAGGTCGCACAAAACCGCGACTATTGAACTGCATGAAATAGTTTCTAATTCTCCCCCTCTTGCCATTCTCATTCTTCATCTCCATCTTCTTCTTCTTTTTCTTTTTTCCTTCTATTTCTTCTTCTCCTCCTTCTTTTTCTCCTTCTTTTTCTTCTTCTCCTGCTTCTTCTGTTTCGTCGTAAGATCCAAGATGGCGGACCACATTTTTGAAGTCACAGTAAAGTAGTATTTTCAATTCTAGTACGATCCCTAATGTCACCTACCGTCAAATTACATTCGTATAAGAAATATTCAGCCGTTTCCATAATTTTCACCAACCCTGTATATTCACCATTATATTATCATCATTCACCAATAATAATAATATTCATTTTATAGTTCAAGCTATATACCTTGGGATACTTCCATGTGTTCTCATTTGAAATCTCTTATCGTTTGTTTAGTGGAGGAATTTTTAAAATTGATTCTCATAGTTCTTCAAATCTTCAATACTCAGGGAAATTTTGTTATTAAAGTTGTCCTGCTATGAAAATAAACTATTGATCACTTATTGGAATCCCTCCTAAATTCACAAATATTTCAAACCTATAACTTGGTATAAATTAAACTTATCGTTATCCTTTAGAATAATATGTGCCATACTCATGAATGTTCCTTTTCTGAGATTTTTTTCGTGAGATTGAATTTCCTTGAAATGGCGATCTCACGCTATACACACGGATCAGCTATATTAACTCATAGCGAAAACTTGTTTATTTTTATCCATTATTTGTGAATATTCTCAATTGTTTATAGTTAAATATTGAATACAACTTGAAAGTTTAATACAATAAATTTGGTGTCACATGGGTTTAAAAAACCTGTGCGTGACACCGAGTTCTTAACATTGGAATTACACATTTGATAAAATTTACACTAATACACTACTTAGAAATACTTTAATTGCTATAGGACAGTAAGATGACATTATTAGAGAGAAAGAAAAAACGATTAATGGAAAGAAAGAAAGATGGAGAAAGAAAACGAAAAATTAATGGAATGTGGATTATTACAAATGAAATACATACACTGTATAGTTGAGTGTCATTTTAAAAGAATATATATAGTTGAGTTGGTGTCATTTTAAAAGAAAAAATCCATTTTAGGCTACCTACCCTAAATATTCTTCAATTGAAGAGAATCTATTTAAAATTTCTAGATTCTATGTGAGGAACCATGAAATGATAAGTAGAGACTGTTAATGAATTGATAGGCAACAAACTCAACTACACATCATTATTTTTTAACGTTATTTATCTATTCTGGAAACTCACCAACTGTCATATGAAAGTGTATTTGCTGTTTCATGTTGCAATCTCAATCATATCGATGAATGTACCTACGAATATTATTATTGAATAATGAAAGCAATCCTTTTATACTAGAAAACCATAATCGGACAGAACATTACAATTGAATACTGTGGATACTGTTAAATAACAACATTTTACGGAAGTTTTAATTTGATTGACTCTATGCAATGTGCCGTTAGTCAGTATGGAATTCATAATACAACTTCCATCATTTCTATTCTATTTTATTTTCGGGGGATATAAATAATTAGAAATAGTAGTTTAGTGTTAGTGTATTCCTTCGAGTTATAGGATGGAAGACTTCATCAATTACAACATATGTCTATAATAATCAAGAAGTACACACAATGTTAATCATGTGAACTGAAATACATTTTTTCTGGGGCAACTAAATGGAAAGTCTTATCCAAACTAGAATTGATAATGAGGAAGTTCGTTGATATAGTTTTTTAGAGCCAAAATTTAGATCTCACAGTAAAGCATTCCAAGTGTCATGACCCACCAATCATGCTGTGATAACAATTTCATATATATTGAGCTACTGACAGACAGTCAATTGTACTTCTCCGAAGAACTCAATCATCATGCAGTACTCTTTGGTCTTCTTGGTTTTGTTGTCTGCTGCAGTTCAGCAACAGAACAACAACAACAACAACAACAACAACGTCAACTTCAATGACAAGGATGGAGTGAGCTTCTACTACAACCCATTCTACAACAGGAACTACAACCCATACAACAACCAGAACAACTTCCTACTACCCATATAACAACAACCAGAACAACTACCCTACTACCCATACAACAACCAGAACAACTACCCCTACTACCCATACAACAACCAAAACAACTACCCATACAACTACAACTACTACCCATTCAACTACAACAACCAGAACAACTACCCATACAACTACTACAACAACTACCCATACAACAAGAACTTCAACCACCAGAATGGTGAGTCATTACAATATTATTTCCACAGTTTTTCAATATTTTAGGAAATAAATGAGTTGATGATGATATCCTTGAAAGAAGCAATAATTTATCTAGGACTACTTTTGTTGGCTTCATTTTCACTAGGATATTATTAATATAGTACCCTATTTAGTAAAGTGTGACCTGAGAATAGCTTTAGGATGTTTGAACTGCTTATAAATATTATGTCTCAATCTTTTTAATTGAATAGATTATTGGTTTTATATTTTATCCTGGCCTATCTCAAAATCATACATTTCTTGCTAGCTTTGCACCTCTATGACAGAAATAGCATGCTGAGATCTCAGTTGGACTGTGTCCTTCATTAAAAAAAATTTCTATCACTCCATCTCATTTGAAAGTATTCCAGTTATTATTTTATAAATATTTTTTTTTTGAATATATTCAATTTAAACTGAGTACTTTATTAAAGATTGTTTTATCAATCTATTCTATTGATAGTATTCAATAAATTGAATTAATAACATCATAAAATAGTGTAATTTCAAATCTTGCTAGTAAATTAATGTTGATGGAGTTACATTAAAATAATACATATTCAGTTTGTGGATTCGATTTTTTTTTTTCTAATTGAATAAAGTATGAATTCTAAATAAATGATTTTGTCTCTCTAGGAGTCAACCAGCACCACAACAATGTGAACAACCAGTTCCAAAACCAGAATCAGGTTAACAACCAGAACCAGGTTAACAACCAGTTCCAGAACCAGAACCAGGTTAACAACCAGTTCCAGAACCAGGTTAACAACCAGTTCCAGAACCAGGTCAACACCCAGAACCAGAACAACAACCAGGTCAACACCCAGTTCCAGAACCAGAACCAGGTCAACACCCAGTTCCAGAACCAGAACCAGGTCAACTCCAACTTCCAGAACCAGGCCAACACCGAGTTCCAGAACCAGAACCAGGTCAACACCCAGTTCCAGAACCAGGTCAACAACCAGTTCCAGAGCCAGGTCAACAACAACCAGTTCTACAACAAGAACCAGAACCAGGAGAACAACAACAACAACCAGAACCAGGAAAACAACAACCAGAACCAGGAGACCAACAACCAGCAGAACCAGAACCAGCAAAATGGTTGGTATATTTCTGATAATCATCATTCATCATTTATCATTTAATAATCTGAAATAATAATTAATACATATTCATTCAACAGAGGATTGTTCCTTATAATTATATTCCAGTCACTTGAAAAAACTCATGAATATTTTACAATCTCCTGTCAAAACATATAAAATTTCACATAAAATTAAATACTCTCTGTAGTGTGGATGCAGTCATAATATGCTCACAATTCTCTAAATTATTGCTGTTTGGGCAAAGGCTCATTCCCATTTAGTCAATCAATATTGTACTATCCCTCTCCTTATCACTTTCATTCAATTTATCAGCTTGTGTGTGCATCTATAAAAATCAATTCTCTAGTCTCTTACAAATTCATTTATGTGGAACAAATTGGAATTTTTGTTTGTTTTTAATCAGGCTATTGCAAAATTACTTCTGCCCACCCTGTACTACAATTCATTTTAACCTATAAAATTTGCAGCTCTGACTATAGTATTTGTCTATATGACTTTCATTTCTTATCTTTATCACATATTCCTATCAGTAATAATGGTGTCTTTCAAATCTTGTATGCCCTTTAATGGCTTCTATGACTTCTCATATGAAGCAGGAAATTTTGTTTCCAATTATTTTCTCTTCAATTGAATAATTCAATATTTAGAGTTGTAACTAAATCTCGATTCATACTGTAATACTTTATTTCATTGCTGTTCATGCAGGAAAAACTCAATCCAGTCCCTAGAATTTCAGAAATATAAAAATCATAAAATCATTTAAAAATCATAATATACTATTCAAAAAACTAACTTATTTGTTAAAAAGAATAGAAAATTATTCAGAAACACAGGTAGCCTTACACTTGACATTGAAAATTAATCTAATAACTTTCTATTCTACATTCAGAAATTATGCTTTTTTATTTAATAAACCAAATCAACCTTTAACTAGAACTTGAATCTATTTCAGTTTAGAACATTCATAATTTTTTCATAATTCAGAAAAGTTGAATTAACTGTAAGCTAGCAAATTAATATCACCTGCTATTTTGTGTTTCCCAATTCTTGATGAGAGTTGAACCAACTGGTCTCATACTTACATTTTTTACAGGAGAGGTACAGAGTACTGAAGTGTTGATCTCTGGCTACAAGAACAACCAATACAGGAACTACAACCCATACTACAACTACAACAACCAGAACAACTACCCATACAACTACAACAACCAGAACAACTACCCATCCAACTACAACAACCAGCACAACTACTACCCATACAACAAGAACTACAACAACAACTATCCTTTCAACTACAACAACAACCAGAACAACTACCCATACTACAACTACAACAACCAGAACAATTACCCACACAACAACAACCAGAACAATTACCCACACAACAACAACCAGAACAACTACCCATTCAACTACAACAACAACCAGAACAACTACTACCCATACAACAAGAACTACAACAACAACTACCCATTCAACTACAACAACAACCAGAACAACTACCCATCCAACTACAACAACCAGCACAACTACTACCCATACAACAAGAACTACAACAACAACTACCCATTCAACTACAACAACTACCAGAACAACTACCCATACAACCACAACAACAACAACAACCAGAACAACAACATGTAAACTCATAACTTTAACCAATACGATGAAATAGAACTAAACAAAACTTCAACAAAGCGTTCTTCCAATCAGTTGTAAGTTCATCTAACTTGAAATTGTCATGTGAATAAGTTAGATAATATTATTATGTTACATGAAGATCAAATTATTAATAAATTGAAGTTTTAAAAATGTGTTGTTCTCATTTTCTTCAACCATTTACTAGATGTTATCTTTCATTCTAGATCATCTTAATAGCTCTGTCACCAGAATTAAAGTTTCTCAACTTACAGATTAAGTAAGATAAAGTTTCATAGATGCACTCAGAATTCAATGATTGACTCTACTAGTAAGGCCCGTGGGCTGGATAATTTTCTTGCAAAATTCCAATTTTCAGTGCAGTAGCGGTGCCGCAGCGATGCCGCCCAGTGTAGATTTGTTTATCTAGTCTAGTTGGCCCTAGGAGTTGTCAGACACGTCAAAGAGTTTTCAATATGCAAGCCTACACAGTAAAATGGAGGAAATAAAGTTAGAAAAGTGAATACATTTGTTGCTAGAGATTACTCACTACTTTCAGATTGAGTACTACTTGAACAGAGTTTTGTGGAGAATTTTCTTGACCATAAAAACAAGATCTTGATGTAAAATATTCTCAGCTTCTGATTAATTCAATTCATTTTGCTTGAAATATCATTGAGACAATGATACTGGCATCATCTGATAAATTTCTCCACCGATATTGTATGGGTTTTCATACATATCAGTCTATGGTATTTAAACAGAAAATCTATTCTTTGGGTGATGCTAGTTTTATTGATCAAAGTTGAAAATTGTTACTAATTTCTCTTTATGAAAATAGAGGAAAAATTTCTCATAGCCTAAAGAAATTTTCAAAATTACCGCTTCTATCAGCTGTTCCCCTGTTCAAACTACGACGACTTCAATCACATGGTTGAGATACATAGATTCCTTATGCTTTTCTCATCATTATATTCCTCAAACTGACTGCCCGTATATGAAAGAAGCTACCCTTTTTCGCCTCGAAAAGGATGAAGGAGTCGGGTAATTTTATTGGACAACGAACTTTATCTGTATAAAGGTTCCAAGAAAAGTTTTTAAAATTTGAAGTTGATTGATAATGGCGTTCGAAAGTTATGATCAAACATACTGTACAAACAGACGGACAACGACTCGAGTCAAAGGGAAGAACTCGCTACGCTCGTTCAATAATTACAAATACAATTATCAATTTTTGTTTGTTTGTCAGCTGCCAGCTTAAGCCTACCAGCTAGTTTCACATCCACTTGACTGATCAGCAGAGGTGGATGATCATTAACCAGAAAAATGTAACGTGTGGTTAGCACATTGACATCTCAACCACCAGCTAGTCTTCACAACCCATTGATGGGAACAACCAATAATAACAAGCACCTATATAGTGCAACAACAACAATACTCAATACCGATACCTTACTAACATGGACAAGTCAAAACAAACAAATAAATGCACATCAATCAAAATATTTTCATCATATCGAAAAACAAGATTTTTAAATAAATACATATATAAAAAATCTGTTTTTTTCAAAATACGATCGACTTTCATTTTACTGGAGAACTTTTTTGATAAAACTTTCAAATACAAAATGTAGAATTTATTCTGAATAGAATGGTGTATAAAGAATCGAATGATAAATAACCGAGATATGACAATTACAACTATCTGGTTTCTTTCCGACACATGAGGAATAATATGAATGCAAAACATATGTTCTATCTTTGTCCTCGAACGTTCTCAATTATTATTGGATGGAACAACCAATTGATGAATTTCATGAATGCGAAAATGTGATACAGTAGTAAATTTGAGAACGCTCGAATAGGCAAACATATGTTTTGCATTCATAAATTTATTCTCATGTATCACTGCTGAAGAATGAAGAAACACCAATTGTACCTTCAAATAGTCATATCTGGTTATTTATCATTGATTCTTACAATTATAACCATTATTCAGATAAAATTCTACATTTTGTATTTGAAGTTTATCAAAAGCAACATTTCCAGTAAAATAATTGATTATTCGATCGTCGCCATTTCTGAAAATATATTGAAATTTTTGATATATATTTTGTGAACACACCTAATTATTTTACCAAATTTCATAAGAAAATCTTGTTTTTCAACGAGATATGATGAAAATGTAAAACAGAAATGGCATTACAGGTGACAAGAAATCAGCATTGCCAACGACATTTCTGTTTGTTTTGACTTGTAGAATACCGTGGTAGTACTGGCATCGGTATTTTTTGGGACACCCTGTATAGGGAGTGACTGACTAGCCTTACTAACGATTAGCCAGGCTCCCAATAGAGGGTAATTATCAATTAATACTGAAAAATAATGGCTGATTTAATGTTTGTTTGGAAATGAATTTTCCAGTCACTTACCATATTAACATTTATGCTCAGTATTCCAATGCCAAAAATATAATATGTTCAGATTAAATTTTACCAACTTCATCTTCCTTGATACTTCCAAAATCGTCACTAGTGGTTGAATTTGAACCAGTTTCAAGAATCTCGTGATAAGTTTTTTCTTCTCCATATCTCCAACTGTCTTCAGACAAATTTTTGTTACGGTATTTCTGTTCTTGATCATTATCGAGTTTTCAATTAGAACCGTTGGTTCCCTTACTTTTGGCTCTTTTGATAATACAATGATAAGTACTTACAAGCTATTAAAAGACAATATTGTGACACTTGATCTCCATTTGAAGATGAGTTCACAAAATTATTTATAATTTTTGCTACGGTAAGTATTTATGATGAGCTGACTATTGATCTTCATTATTCTTCTATTTTCTCTCAGTGAATGATAACTTCCTATCAATAAACTAGTGGGAGTTCAAAGGCCTCGGCTGTTGATAGTTATTCAACAATAATCATTTTAGTATCATTTTTTGTTCACTCTGCTTCCCTGTAGCACTTATTTATTCATATTCAACGGCATCTTCAGACTAATATCAATTGCTAGTTTACTGCTAAAAAATATTGTTCATGATGTGTTTCAATCTCTCTCCAATCGTACATTCTATGTAGGTTCAATGTTGATTAGATTCTACTCATATTGATACTCATAACTTGACCTCTAGAATAAAGCCTTATCTCCAATAAATTTTCACCAGGAGCAAAGGGGGAATGAACTTTCAAGAACATTTTTATCAAAAATACTGAGATCAATTATCTTTCTCTTGAAAATAATATTTATAAAAAATGCAAAACTGACCTCCTATGATTAATTATGTCCAACTGATTCAAATTTCTTATTGTTATTAATTGGCTTCAAGATTAAAGAGAAAGTGAAATGAAACAGTTGCTGAGACCTATGATCTTTTGTCTTTATGGAATATTTTCTACAGAACGTTTGTCACAACGTTGTCCAATCGACTTGAGATAACAACTACTTTCTTTTTAGTTATCTTTGGGTCGGAAGTAGGGAATATTTTCGTGAACTTTTGCTTTTCTGACTATTTTGTTTAGCTTATCAATATGATTTGAAAAACTGTATAATGATACTAAATGTCAATTTGGAGAAGTCGTATTTAGTGCACTATGGTACAACAGGTGCTTTTAAGTCAATGGCAAATGCATCCCATGAATGATTGAGTGTAATCTGCAAAAAGAATTATTCGTCAACGAATGAACATGAAACACCTTTTTACTAATGGAAATAATGTCGATTAAGATTAAGACGACGGATGCTTCAATGCTGTCAACATTGCATACGGTACAAGGCCTGCTCCCTGATAGACGTTTAATTTTTGATAGATGAGAAGCAAAGGAGTTTTCTTTTCAATAGAAATTTTATTTTGTTCATGTTTTTGAAGATTCCTATTATGAAAATACAAAAACTTCAAGATGAAACGTTTATTTTTGTTTGTTCCAACTATATTCTTCGATTGTTGTTTTTTTGTGTGTCTCGAATTCCAATGCTGCAGCAATGCGGAGCAGCTCAGGTCCTCTAGTTTCTTATTCCTATAGAAAAATACTACATAATAAATAATCTAATAGAAAATAACTTCTTGCTATACAGAACTTACACTATTTGAGTCGCGGACGCGTTTCGAACAATGATGTTCATCCTCGAGTCGTAGCTCAAAGCACCGAGAATGAACATTATTGTTCGAAACGCGTCCGCGACTCAAATAGTGTAAGTACTGTATAGCAAGAAGTTATCTTTTAGTCTATTAATCTCTGCAGTACACGAAGTATGGATATCCACAACAACCATACTAATATAATAATCACTTTTCACCAACATAATATTAGTTGAAGAAGGTACAAACCTTTGCTTTAAAAAGGTTCTAATGTTGATGCTTGGGAAAATTCCTGTCTATTTATTCGTATTCCGCCATTCTTTTGTGTGGATCTTTGCTATTATTAATTTTATCAAGTACCAGGCGTTTGACATTGAATCATGCTGGATCATTCAGCCACCACATTAATGGAAACGTTTTGAGGAAAAACCTCCTCACGAACCAGAAGTTTGTATAGACCTAAATGAATAATCCAACACTCAATGATTCATCCAGCAAATCAATAATACTTCTGATGAAGTTTTCCAGAGAAAGGAAAGTTTCGGAATAAAATTATATTTATTAATGGTCTCCAATATCAATTTCTTACATCTTTTGTGATCTAGAACCTAAGCAGTTATATACATGAATAAGGTAATCTATATAACCAATTATTGTGAGAAAAAACTTCTACCCAGTAATGTTGATTAGTCAGCAGTCTGCTCCAGTTTTGTGGTGCAGTGTCCGTCCTGGCTCATTTCCCATCTCGAACAGGACTTGAGCACAAGATCACGATTTGATTTCGGTCCAGAATAAATAGGCAGGTCCGATTTGGCACGGATGCTGCAGCAACGCTGACTAGTTGTGGGGGAGGGAGGGTTGGTAGACCGCGCGGGGGAGTCAGCAGCGTCTCACGAGCCGCCCGCCGTGCCAGTTACGCAAGACGGTGGAGCGAGCTGTGTGATTGGCGCTAGACGAACCGTATCCGACCAATCCGAGCTGACTATTTTATACGCGTCACGACGAGATTAGCGCTCACAATAAATTATGTAAAACGGTGCAGACCGCTGGACCGGTGATTCATATATCAGCTGGTAATTGTTCGCCCGGTGGACGCGGGTCATCTGCGGCTCAGTCCGCCGCTACCTCTCCGACAAACTGCGCACTATTATAAACGTCAACCACTATTATTTTCTTACAGTTTACAGCTATGGGAGAAGAGAATAGAGCGCTTTGTTTCAGAATCACTTGTAATTCAAGTACAGTACTAATAATCATGAGAAAATTTTAACTTCCCATTCTCAGGAAAAAACTGAAAATACAGAGAGTATTTTAGTGGAAGATTAAGGGGAAGTATGATGTAAAGTGTAGAAATATGGGAAAAGATGATGATTGGGAACAAAGACATTGTTGGAGATGGGAAAGTCATAATTATTATTGTTTAGTATTGATTTTCACAAACGAATCTTGTTGTTTTTTAATGTAGTTGAATACTTGATCTTTCTTGGTCGGAGATTTCAACTCATATTCTTCGTTTGAATTTTCTTTAAAGTAGGTAGATCGTTGCTTTAAATTGAGTAGAACTAACTATGAATGTTATGATTTTTGGATCAACGCAGGTACTTAACCTTCCGTAGTGGAATATTCCATCTCATATTATTCGCTTTCATTTTTTGTAAGCCTATTGATTGTGTTGATGTAGAAGGAGAAGATGCTTGGGATTGATAACTTTTCATGTCCAATGCACAATGTGCATTTTGGTGTCCGAGAGGTTTCATGAATTGTAAACATTAACATTGAAAGACACTGATATTTTCCTGCAACTGAGAATGAAATTATTACAGAATGGATACAGAATAATTACTTCAGGGATCAATATTGATGGAAAAGAATTATGCCTCAATTCCCAGACTTCTAATTTGATTAGGCATGGAATGAGTCTAGTCTCTTCCAAATGAAAAATTCACCACTTGTTGAATCTCCTCTTATTACTTTATAAGACCTGATAATTAAAAACACCAAATATTGCTTTGCATTCAATCAGGGCGGTTAATTTATAGCTGGAAGCTCACCTTCATGTCTGTATAACATCTTCAGAAGAAATGGCTCTTCTTCATTCATTATGTAAAATTCTCTCAACCAAAAGTTAAGAGAACTTAACATAAACTGCTTCTTTTGTCGGTTATTAACTACAATAGAATAATCTTTAATCAATCAATGATTCAATAATGTTATTTCTCCGATAGCTTTACCAGCTATACGTCTCAGCTGATGATACCAGCTCCACATCCATCATCATTATTACCTTCTCATCAACCTCGCACAAGCCAAGAGCTTACGTGGACATCACACTCAAAACAAAATACTTTCTTAGGCTAGGCGTACACCGGTTAGTCAAGTCATAGCTGAACATCAAATAGTTATAATTAAGAGAGCTTGTCTAACACACCGATTTAATTAGTCATTGCATCCGGTGTGCTGCCATGGCAGCTATGGCCATCACACTCAAAACAAAATATCTTGTCTTATCTTGAGTTATTGTGTATCCATACTTTTTCCTACTGGTAAAAAACACTGTTTGAAAAATACTTTTAAGTAGAAATAACTTGATTTTCACTTACATAGTGACGATTCATAGTGACATAGTGACTGGTGTAGGACATCATCTCAGTCTGATGAGAAACGATCGTCACTATGTAAGTAAAAATCAAGTTATTTCTATGTTTGTATTGGTCATAAAAATTTCGACATTGATATTATCTCGATTTTTTCTTTTTCTTATGGAATAAAGCGATTCAGAAGGAAGGAAGAAGTTTTGCAATGTAATCGTATACAATTAACTTTTACATTAAAGCGACTTGGTTTGTGAAGAGCATTGTGCCAGTTCGGTCTTCCTCGGTCATTTCAAGAGAAAGAGGCTACCTTGTTGATCGGGACTAATAAAAATTAAATTTCACCCTTCGCACTTAATGTTAAGTCGCTGGTCGCTTAGATAGGGAGTGGACGCTGCTGAAAGCATTAATGCTGAAGCACCTAGCTAGCAGAGCACAGAGCGCAGTATTTATAGGCGCGAGTTGGCACCACGAGTTGGTACGTCCAGGGGCCGAGCGAATTAATCTGCAATAAAGTTGGAGAAGGTGTCGGAGCGAGCATGGCGGCCTGAGAGCTTCTTGGGCGCGAAGATGCAGCGTCGAGCGACTTCATTATCTGATAACAGGAAGAGGATCACGCATGCATGTTGGAGATGGAATGGGCGCATACCCTCCAACAAACTGATCGGGCGTAATAAAAGCAATGGCTGCCGCACGCACTTACTTCCCCACATAATTTCACCCCCATCAAAACATCTCCCGCTCATTTTCAAATAAAAGTCGACTTTCTACTCTAAACTTATCGCCGGATTATATCCGCTTCGGCCATGGAACGATGCACCAATCTAATTAGATATCTCGAGTTTTTCTGTTTGAAGTCAGCCGTTAGTTTTTGCTTGCCATTTTTTAGTTGTATCCTATCACAATGTTCATACACTTTTTTGGGATTTCAAGGCAGATCTAAACTTGAGTGATAATGGATTATAGAAGCTGAGAATGCTCGGTCAACCAATATGTTTTTGATAGCGGCTTCCTTTTTCGTCTCAATTCCATATTTGGGAATATTTTCGAATCTGAATAGTTTTACACTTCATTCAACATAATTATGATTTTTTTCTGCTACTGAGACTTCTTGTTCTCAACGTCAATTCGATTGAATTTGATGATTATGCACCCTCTACTGACGAGTAGATTATAATATGTGTTATCGTGGTCAAGTAGTAAAGTGGACATTATTGTTATGTCCAAACAGATATGTCAACAGATATGATAATTTTTATACTTTATTAGTTTCAATCCTACGACTTCTTGATGAGTTATGAGTAATCTCCTATTGAAATAAGACCAAATATTCTCCTTTTAGACTATAGTCACATCGAACAAGTTTTCGTATTTCATTAGATTTTAAATAGGCCTATTTTATTTCATTCAAGTATTGTTTGATGTGAAACATGAACTGAGATGAAGAGTATGTGCATCCAATTGCAACATCAAATATCATTCATTTTTTAAATTAATAGATAATATATGATAAAATAATATAATTAATAGAATAATATTACGATAGATCGTCATCTACAAACTGAATGATTATAGAAACTGGAAGGAATCTATTGATTGTGATTTATAATTATTATTTATTTGATCTTGGATATATTTGTGTTTTACAATATCCACAGCATCATCAATCTGAAACTAAATTACAGAGCAGCTTAAGATGAAAAAACTTGCTATGGAAAATAATTACTGTATATTTCGTCGATAGAATGGGTGAATCAGATGCGGGCGAATCTTTGTTACTAATCACTTGCACTTATAGAAATAATAACCGATTCGAAGAATCTTTACAAACTATCAATTCTTTGCAAAGGTGGCTCGTTTTTTGAGACCTTCACAATAACAACTTTTTTTCATGAGAAATTCAGGGCTAATACATCAGTCTACTTGCGTCTATTATTTATTAACTGGCAACTATATATATTTATATTCTGTACATGGTCGAAGCTTTCCACAATCGACTTGAAAATATAGGCTTATGACTTTTAGACTTTTTGAGAAATGATTTTCGTCTGATGTGATATTCATATTTTTATTAATTTCATGAATAACATTGATAATCAGGTTATGTTTATTCCTCAATTATTTGTCAGGAAGCAACCAATATTTCGAGAAGGTGTGACTATTCCTACCTCCATTGTTTAATCTTGCCCAAATATGGAACAATGGCTTGATCTGGCTCAATTGAACGCCTACTGAATTTACTTACTTTATTGTTTATTATATCACCTTATAACTCGCTTATATATGGAACCCATTTCAAGCCAAATAGGGTAGAAACAAAAAGTTGTTTCCTCATATAGATTGAACTATTGCTTCAACTTGTGATGATTGATAAATAGTGTTATTAACCATCATAAGACGTAATACTTTAATAAATATCCATGAATATAGTTTTTTCTTGAGCACATTGTTTGCTCAAGACATTGTTTCCTTGTTACAAAATCTGTATTTTTTGTACACAATTCACAATAATGTGGGTAGTTCATGTATTTTTACCTTTGAATTAATTCACAAAGAAACCATAATTCTTTGATGATAATTTGGAGCAATATCCATCGGACCCACTAAATAATATTATTTCTAAAATATAAGATTTTTAAGGTTTCACGGGGAGCTCCGCAAAGACGAACGACATTAATAGCCCCTGTGATTGCCGTGATATGCAACAAGTGAAACACGATACTGGAATTGATCTGTTTTCAAGAGCTCAGTTAACATTAGCATGTTTGATGAAAGCAGCGATTCTCGAAATCAAATTTCTAGATTTATCAAGTTGAAATGTGACATAAGTGGGAAGGGTGGGACCAAAACAGAGGTATTCGCTCCATATTGTTAAATCTCCTAACAAGTTCACATGCCCACTTTATTCCTTCGTAACAAGTTTATTTATTGTTTCATTATCATTGCTCTCCGTCATGCTTCTCAGTTTTTTGAGAATTTGATATTAGAATTAAGTCTGTATATGAGTCTATGAAAAGATTTTTTCAGATTCTGGTTGGAACATCTTAGAATTTAAATAACAGTAATTTCTAAGCAATAAATGATTAATGTACACTATTCATCCTATCTCTGATAAAATCTTTCGGTAGTTTTGCTAGCAAATTTATTTTCATCAATAATACATTAGATACACTTAACATAACACTGGAACTTCCCCCTAAAATAATACTTCAAAAAATAAACATAATACTAAATACTATTCAATCGAACAATTTCATCCAAGCAAAATCCGAACGAATAAGAGATTTATCTGAATGTCGCAGTTTTTCCTTCAGCTACTTATCGAGTTGATTGGAAATATTCCATTAAATGTGTTCAACATGAATAGAAATATCTCGTATTTTAATTATTGATAATTCACAATATACAATACATAACACTATTCACACACTGGGATATTGTTTTGCAATAACTGCATCTTTGTCTGAATTTTGTTTGGTTGCTTTTTGATAAAAAGGACAATACTTTTTTAAAATTCAGAAATTCACTATTTCACATTTTGGTAATCAAAGATCACTACTTTGATTAAACAGTGTTCTATTTTCATAGATAAAAGATTAGTATCTGTTATTAGAATCTCTGGATTAAAAACTGATTAGAATCTCCGGTCTCTTCTCTATGGTATTATACAATGAAAATACAGGAAGGTACTGCAACTAAAATAGTTCTTATTTGGTTGCACTTGATCCGAATGGAAACATTGTGAAGCATCAGTGTTACAAGTATGTAGTTTGTTGGGTGTTTTTGGATGCTTGAAGAGATTGTACGGGGCCCAGCGGCTAAGCCGCCCCCCGGGCGTTAGTCGTGACCTGCCCGCGGGCCAAGGTCACCTTCTCCCTCCTCCCCCTTCTTCTTCTTTTTCTTCGTTTTCCTACTCTTCATCTTCTCGCTCGATCGACGCGTCGGCTCGCGGGCTGCGCGCTATCTCTTTCTCTCCTTCTTCCCACTAAACGAAAAATAATTAAAATCCCGGATAACAATCCGAAAGAACGAACGAGAACTGGTTTAGCTGGCTGTAGTTGCGCTCGCAATCTATCCTTCTCATCCATCCTCATTCGAATGATGCTCTCTCTTTGATTTTACTCCCTCGCAGCGATCGCCGCGGGACGAGATGATCTTCACTTCACATGGCTGGCGGGCTACCTGCCTCACTGCCTGTCTGCATCAGCTCAGCCAACAATTCCCATATCGAGCCACTCGGTCGCTTCCACACTCATTCACCAGGCAAATTACCACAGTATCATAGGAGAAAATGCATTTTTAGTTGTCAAAATACACACGTGAAAGACACACTGTCATAGGAGAGAGTACATTTTTCGTTGTCGAGTGAAAGGGCACAAATACGCTCAATAGTAATACAGTACAGTATACTAATAGAGTATATATTACTATTACAATAGTATACTAATATAGTATATATAGAGAGTACAGATTTTGAACAAGATAAAATGATGAATCTCATAGAATGGAAACATGAATCTTCAAGAAACATTGTATCCAGTTCATTCAAGCTGTGGTGTGTTTTTGCAATTGTTGCTTATTTTTATGGATCATGTTGTTTTTGAATATTCCTTTTTTTCTGTGGTGATGCACACTAGCACACATAGGCCTATACTTTTGGCTTGTGCCTTGGGAAGGATGATGATAAGTGAGGAATGGACCTACAGCTGAACCAACGGGAAGCGAGTTTGATTCCAATTTCGTATATTATAATTTTATAAGCAAGATTTATATGAAATGTTATTAACTGAGGCGACCTAAGAGTACTAAGAACGAGCATATCAATGTTGGGGAATCAAAAATGTTGATTCTCACTTCAGGTGAAATGTTTCTCTACGAAACAATTAAATCTCATCAGCAACCAGCAGCGATTGCTCAAATCACATTATAATGAGAGATGTCACATAATGAATAGTGATAAACGAATTTCGATCAACTTA